>JAEMOT010003527.1:137983-183807 GCA_019297695.1 Apostasia ramifera
ATGGTAATATTTATAAATTAATGATGAAATACGTAATTTCGTGTAAATTTCATGTCCTGTATATAAAAATCTCTAAAAATATTAGTAATATAATATATAAATATTATGTATTAAATTACTAAAATAATAATAATATTAATATTCTTATATTACTAAATATTTTTTAATATTTATTATTTATTTATAAAATATTTATATGAATAAATTATAGTTGATATAAAATCTAATTATGATTAGCAATCAATATAATAATAATTAGATTAAGTCAGACAATAAGTGACGAATAGATACCACAGCATGAATCAGTCATATTAATACGTTTAAAATATTTTTGAAATAATATTTATAATTTTAATAAGTACATGTGATTTATATAAATCTTCAAACTTAAGTTGATTATAAGCTAAATCATATAGCTTATAAAATTTTTTTGTTAAATTACGAAGGGACTTGATTGTGTTTGGGTCATTTAAATATTAAATATCATTCTTATCTAACCATGAAATAATATCATTATATTGTGGATAACATATGGCCCATTTATTTTCAAGTTAAAAATTAAACTAGTTTAATTTTAATTAGGCATATCATATTATACATAAATTTAATATTAAAAATTAATTTTATTTCATATCTTACACGCATTAATAAAATGATAACTAATTTTTATCACACCCCTCATGTATCTCAGTATAATAACTAACTTTATATTACATCTATCATATATCCTAACATAATAACTAACTTTATTTCACATCATTCACAATTTTTAATAAAAAATATTTCTACTTAAATTAAATTTTAATTTTATTAAATTTAATCTTACAAACAAACAGACTCTATAATGATAATTAGATTTTATTGTCCTAAAATTAATTTGAAAAATTACATTTATATCACTAAAATTAAATTATTTTAATTATTTAATATTTCATTACATATTATTCATAATAATCATAGATAAATACAATTTTTGTAATACAATTATTAATTTAAAATCTAATAAAATATTTATTTAATGTTTATGTATTTATGTATTTTAATTTATATATTATGTATTTTGATTTATATATATATATATATATATATATATATATATTCATACAATATACATATATATAATATTTTAACATATATAATTATATTTGTGCATCATAAATAAATGTATTAAATTACATAATATACATGTTAAACACATAAATGTATAATTATATTAAGAAAATATTTTATTTAGAAGTTAAATTAATAATTTTATTACATTAATTGTAATTTTAATATGTAAAAAATTTTGCCCAATATATAACATTGAAAATTTGAATGTTAAAGTAATTAAATTTTAATGGCATGCTTGCATGTGTGTATTTCCACAAATTTTTTTATATTTAAAATTTACATCCTTTAATTTCTCTATATAGAATTTCATCTATATTCTTATTCCTTCAATTCCAACTTCACTTCTTTTTCTATCACCAATAATCACTTCCTATAAAATGAGATATCATAATTTTATAATTTTTTATTAAATGATGTAAATATGATATTGTTGACGTAGGATGTGGGGATCCCAAGAAACACCAAAGAAAGAGAGTTCCGGGAGACGGCGACGCGCAAGAGAGGGGCGAACCTGTTAATAGAGGCTCAGGGAGAAGATTTAGTCCGAAGCAACCAGAAAAGCACACAGAGATTTAAGGTGATTCAGGGAGGAAATCCCCTACGTCCACCGGTCGGTCAGCGAAGAAGTTTCACTAATAAAAAAATGATAGCCTTTAAGGCTGTACAATGCTTTGAGAAGAGTCGAAGAGGAAGAGGAAGGAGAAGAGGAAGAAGAAGAAGCCAGGAGCTCCTCAGCCGGAGTCCTGTTACAATCGAAAAATCCTCTTTTTTCCAGAGTTTTGTTTGTCTGTATGTATATCCTTTTTCTCCTTTTTTTCTGGAGGACTGTTCAGTGGTTTTTATAGCCGTTGACGTGCATAGCTCCTCCCTGGTTTCCCGGAGGAAAGGTGATGGATGAGCTCTGAGCGTCGCTTGTCTGTCACCGGAGAGGTCCGCAGCTGTACGAGGAGGATAGTGGCTTTAAATGCTGGTACCTCCGTTTGGAAAGAGCGCCCGTACGGAGAGCGGCGGGGTTAGGTGAAGTTGATTGTGACAGGCGTTACCTCGTACCCTCGTGACCGAGGTTACGAAGTTTAATCCTGGGTCGTCGTGGACGATGGTAGGTTGAACCCTCGTGCCCGATGTTTGACCTGGGTCAAGAGTCCTGCAAAACCTGAAGCTGAGTCAGTCAATAACCAATCAAGTACAGGCCTGTCAGGCGCCACGTGTTCGGCCAGGATGCAGCGCAGGAACTACATGTTAACATCATATCACTATAAATAATTATATTTTTTAAATAAAATATCACAATATGATAATAATATTGAATAAAATACCATCTAAATAAAAAATAAAAAATAATATTCAAAGATTATTGCCAGCATTACCATATTACAGCTCGATAACAAATTTATATGTCAACCCTAAAACTTATTGTTATTTTTCAGATATCAATATTTGTGACTTCAAATAAAAAAACATATTCAAATATTACATATACCATAAAAATTTTATAAAATTATATATTTCACTAGAAAAAATTTATGAATTAAATTCTGATATATTTTTATGAATTTTATTTTATTTTGTATAGTTCACATGTTTATGATAGAAGTTTTTATTTATTAGATTAAGTTTAAAGTAGATCATTTTATATATAATTAATCTACTAAAATTAAAATTTTAGAATTAAAGTTTAAGAATTAGGGTAAAGGATTAAGTTTTTAATATTAAAGTAATTTAAAGAAAAAGATTTAATCCTTTAAATTATAAGTTAAGATTTTATGATTCAAACTTTAAAGTATAGTATAATTTTATTTAAAATAATATAAAAATTTATAATTTTCTAAGATTCCAGTGTCATATATATAATGTTATATTTGATTATAAAACACAAAAAATAATATGTTCTCGATATAAATGAACCACAAAAGTATTAGTAGCAAATGAATTAAAATTAATACTATCAACTAACTGGTTCTCTACTTTACAAGTAATGACATGAAAAATAATTTTTATCGGAGAACGCTATTCCTAAATTACTTTTAATTAAAAGCAAAATAACAACTCTACATTCAAGATGATTACAATAACAAGTGTAAAAATGTAGAAGATAATTTAGGAAATATGAAGGAAAAAAAAAAACTATTTGAGACTTCTAACTATGTTCTTTCCCAAGAGCTTGCATTTTTTGTACTATTATTGCTTTTAATAATTTTTTGATAAACATTTTTCTGAGAAAATGATGGAGGAATTTTTCTTTTGAAGAAAATGATAGAGGATCTTTTAGGCATTGCACAAAAGCAAATGTCAATATAGGGATAAAGTTTATTTTTTTATGATTTTAATGATCATAATTATGAAAATTAAATTATTTTGATTCATGAAGTTTATAAAATATAAACTGATTCAGAAGATACCAAAATTACAAGGACCTATAGGTAATTTATACAATAATGTAGCTTTCCCATAAATTTTGGTCAAAGAACTGCAGTGTTGGCAACTGCGCTGTTAAGCAGTTGTCTGCAGCGCATGATAAATATTGGCAACCGTTCGATACACGGATCAACGATAGTGAAATATTTCAAGAAAAAGACAAAAAAATTTTAGCAGCTCAAAATTCAACTTTTATATATAGTATAGATGAAGGCAATCAAAAATAAGATGAGTTTTTTTTTTTGATTCTCAAAAAATGAGATTTACATTATAGATAAATGACAAATTTGGGCATATAGATATTTAAATGAGAAACGAAAATGAAAGACTAAAGATGTATGACATAGTATAATATTAGAAAGTTATGATTTGATGACCTGAATTAGTCGTCATAAGCTTAGACCAATGCTCTGTCTGGCATAGTCTTACATTTGTCCCACCGTCCAAAGGAAAGTTCGGTTCATTCCTTAGGTGCTAAGTGCTAAATATAGTATGTTCGATCAATTAACGCAGTCTGATGACTTGGAGTTCAACCGTCTAACATTTTTTTTTATAATAACCATCTATCGATTATTAGTTGACAAAAATTAATCCTACTTTGTGCCCTTACCAACATCTCTAATCAGTTGTGTGGTCTGGAGTAAATCGATAGAATAGCACTAAAATATTTTAAAATTATTAAAAACAAAATAATAATGAAATTAATATTCTTTTTTTTAAATAAATGAAATTAATATTCAACTTTATTGTAGCTCCTGTTATAGAGGATATCAAATTACAGTTGAAAGCAATGTTTGAAAAAAAAAAATATTTTGAGTGAAAATCATAAAAACTTTTCTCTATCAGAGAAATTAATCAGTTTGTGATATTTATGATATCTAAATTTTGTTTTTTAAATATTTTTTTAATGATGATCTAACTAAAATATCTGAAATTTTGACTTCAACATTTTTTTCACCTATTTTGTATAGAAAAATTAATTAAATAAATTTTATAAATATTAAAGGATGAAATAATTTGAGCTAAAGGCAGGTTTGATTTATTATGCTGAAGTATCTTGTCAGCAAATGCAGGAGTTCAGAAAATTGAGAAAAAGTAGTTTTTTTTTTGAAAAAAAAAGAGAAAAGGTAGTATTGATGGAAGTAGAAGATGATAGTACCATGAAAAATGGATATAATTGAGGAAAAATTATGTTGCCATATTAATCAATTTTGATCTGCTATGTCGAATTCGAGTATAATTTGTATAAAGTATAAATATGGTAAAGAAAAATAAAATAGGGGTAGTGATTTATTCAATAAATAAGAAAATATTTATAGTATGAATCATTCGAACAGAGAAAAAATTTCTTAGCCAATCTATGTGACTGTCGAGGAGATTTGAGATTTTAGAATAACTATTTAAGTTAGTTGAAAGCTTAAGAACAATAATAAAGACAATGCAAATCCAATAATAAGTTGCCAAAGAGAAACTGGCCTGATTTGGTTCGAATTTTTTTTTAGATAAGAGAAAAAATATTTATTTTTTAAGTTTAATGAGAGAAAAATTTATTTTAATAATAGAAAGTGTTTAAAATGTGAAATACTTTAAATTCTAATATTCATATTTGTATTAGATGTGAAATAAAATTAATTTTTATAGTTAAAATTTGTGTTGGGCAAAATATCTGACTCCAACCAAACGAGGTTTAAAGTGGCTTTGATAGTTTTAGTCATTAGCCTTTTCTCTTCTTCTTCATTATTCTGTCATCTTTCTCAACTTTTTAGGTAATCAAAACTTTAGAGAATTGTTGGGAACCTTCAGAGAGTAGCAATAAAGACAACAATCACAATAAGATGGCTAACAGTATGGACAACATCTAAATCTAAAACCCACAGCATATCCTTTACAACAATAAGGCGGGCGTAATTAGCCAGGATAACTTGCCTTATCATCTGGATCTTATATTAGAGCACATTATAAATGTTATGCTTTCATTCCACTTTTTTAAGTTTTATATATAGCATAAAATATAAATAATGTGACTGATTATTTGGCACACTATGCTAGTTATGCTATTTTTTATTGGGAAGTGATATATCTCTACCTATTGATTTTTTAAATATCCTCAAAAATAATGTTAGTTGACTTTTTATACATTTGTATTTATGTTTTAGTTTAATGTTATGCCAATAGCATGTTTCAAAAAAAATAATATTTATTTATTTTTATCTTATCTATTATATTTATGGGAAGCCGAGTTATTCCATTATAATAAGAAATATTTGATGACTTAATGAGATTTTGTCAAACATATTTGTTCTCTTCTAATTGATAAATTCATTCAATGAACTTTTATTTTTATGAAGTGAATCTTACAATTAGTTTACAATTAATATTTTTTTTAATGATATATCATCTATTATTTGATGATTTTTTTAAACATATTCAAACGAGATAATTTTCTCAAAGCAAAATGACTTATGCTAATCCTGTCATAAAATCTTTAGCGCTAAAATTTTAAAAGCTTACATCAAGTATATAACCAATTCATTTATTATACTATGCATTCAACATCAACGAGTTAAACTCGACTTTCTTTTCTATAGTAGCCCACATTCACTCATAGTTATATTAAGGGGGATGATGATAGCTAGTAAGCTAACGACAATCATACTCAAGCTATTTAACCACTATTTTCATAACAAAAAAAAAAAACTACTATTTTCATAACAATTTCTCTTTCTCTTACCTCGTTTGGTTCGAATTTTTTTTTTAGACAAGAGAAAAAATATATTTTATTTTTTAAATTTAATAGGAGAGAAATTTATTTTAATATTAAAAAGTGTATAAAATGTGAAATACTTTAAATTTTAATATTTATATTTATATAAAATATGAAATAAAGTTAATTTTTACAGTTAAAATTTGTGTTGGATAAAAAATTTGCCTCAAACTAAACGAGGCCTTAGTGTATTATTGAAGTTTGAATCAAAATCCTACTCAGATATTAGTTTTTAAGATTTTTAATGCTACTAACTCCCTCAAAAGCTTAGGTTTATAGGAATAACACATTCAATTTATCCACAGGTTGAACTCAACTTTTATTTTCATAATAGCATATTTACTTTAGTTATTTCAGACGGTGTGACGATATTAAGTCAATAACAATTACATTCGAATTATATCTAATCACTATATTTAAATATTTTGTAAGGCTAACTTTTACCTTCTAGATTGAGAAAAGTGTAATTTTTAACCTTTATGAAAGTTTTAAAATGTTAATATTATATTTGGATGTATTCTTTAAAAAAAAAATTCATTAAAAAAAAAAGTCTGATTCTTAAATTAAGTAATTTTATATTATTTTCTCCATTTAAATTCATTTTAGTGGAGCATTTGATTTAATATTATGTTATTTAAAAAAATAAAATTATTTATTTTAAAAGTATATTTAAATAATATTAAAAAATTATAAAATTATTAAATAAAAAATTAAATTTATTCAACAGAAAAGTGAGAGTCAAGATCCACATAAAAAAATTGAACTTATTCAATAGAGTAAATGGAGAAGCTTGAAGTACTATTTGTAATAAATTATCTTTAGATCCCAAACTAAATTATTGTTTATTTAATTTAATATCATATTATTAATATTAAAAAAAATTTAAAAAAAATGTAATAAATATTTAGTCTAATCTAACAAATTATGCTCTAATTAAGTGAAATCTAATTTTTACGACATTAAATGAGATTAGCTATATGAATTATATATTTTTATTGTACTTTATCAAATTATAAATATTTATTTAATTTTAAGCATATAAAATTATTTCGTATATTTTTTCATCATATCTTTTTTGTTTTTTTTTTTTCTTTTTATATTAGCAAAATCCAATAGTTCAATTTTTTTTTACTAAAGCTTCAATCGGTCAATAATTTATATATCCAAATCATCCAATTGATGCTACTCCAACTTTCACGCGGATATATTTATTATTTATCTTATCTTTTTGCATATACTCACTCAGCATTCAGTATCATATAATATTATTAATTTATTCTATAAAATTTATTTTTTATATTTGAGTGAAATTTTTATATCACATAATATATCAGATTCATTTCTTCACTTTACTCATTCTACTAAAATTCTATTAATAATATCATTTAAAGTGACCATCTTAATTTTTAATAATAATTTTTAAATATATCTTTAAATTAAATAATTAAATTTTATGACACAATATCACAAAATGTGGGACAAAATGTGGGACAAAATGTCTCCTTAGATTGAATAAGTGACTAAGCTAATAAAATGTAGGTTGCTTTGTCATAAATCGAAAAAATAATTGATATTTAAATCAATTTTTTTTTAATAATAAAAATCTGTTTAATCAAAATAACGAGTCAAATTTTTTGACATCTCTTCAAAAAAAAAAAAAAAATTCAAAACTACTCTAGTGATTCCATCTAAAAGAAAATTTTAATTGAGTTCATTCAAATATTTTTTCATTAGATAATCTAAAAAAATATTGTAGTTAATTTGATTTAATTATCGATTAAACGTGTTATAATTACTTATTTTCTTTTAAGTCCATATCAGGAATTTAAACACCGTTGAATCACTGCACTTTGTATGAGCTACTTACCCCAGAAATAAAGGATCTATAAAACGGTTGGACCTCTTTGTACTTTTGCACTTTAATTACAATATTGGCCCTTTTGTTGCTAAGCCGTATTTTATAACATAACATGGTATTTCTGTAAATACTTCATTTTCAAGGTATTAGATTTCGGAGCCACATGTATGAGGGGGAAAAACGATGAATTAATAGACCATCGTCTTCTCCATCTGTAGAGCGAGCGGGCGCGAGAAAGCGAGAGCGGCAGGAGGGAGGAGAGAACGGCGGGAGCGCTGGAGATTGAGAGATAGGGAGCTACATCATTGATCCGTCAGAGAGGGAGTATTTCTGTGATAGATCTCCTTCTTCTGGACGCCGCCGCCGCTTCGATCTCTGCTCGGTGAGTCCGCTTGATTTCCCTATCGTTTATTTCTTTTGGTGCAATTTTCGAGCCCTAGATTATCAATTCGTGTGAATCCGGATGATATCTTTACCTAGTAGTCGAAGCCCTACATTGTGCTGCCTCTTATTTGTTTGATTCGTCCTTTTTGCTTGATTTCACGTTTCCTGCTTTATTGCGGTGCAGATTAGGGTTTCGCCTGGTGTGCCGGCGGCGAAGTATGAGCATCGACAGCCCTCGGGGAGTGGAAATCTAGGGTTTTGGTTCGTCCAGGACGAGTCGGGCCCTCCGCTAGGGTACCGGTTGGAGTTCCATGGGCGATGGAGGAGTTACCCTTGCCCTCTCGCAGCTTGTCATGGAAAGGTTTCCAATTCCGGAGGCACTCTGTGGCGTTAATAACGGAGTATTTGCAGCAAATTCCCTCAAGCAGGACAAGGCTATGAAGGGATCAGAGAAAGGAGAGGAGCTGGCTATGACAGTTGATCTCGGTCCAGAGAAAGTCTGCAAATTGGATGAGCGGGCAAAAGAGAATGTGCTGGATAAGTCTGAGTCTTTGCATGATAGGAGCTGGAAGGGGAATTCTCTGAAGGTCATCCTAAATGGTGTATTGGAGGCTTCCGAGTTGGTCTCCGAGAAAGGAAGGAAGTGGGAGTCGGAGAAGGGGATAATTTTCTCGGAGAAGCCACGAAACGGTGAAGTTGAACAGGGCGAGTTTATTCCAGATAAAGTGCAGAAGGGCGAGTTTCCTTCCGACAAATGGCGGAAAGGGCATCTGGAGAAGGGAGAATTTCCTGTGGAAAAACTGAAGAAAATTGAAGAGAGGTCTGATTCTGGTTCAGGAAGAGGCTTGAAAATTGAGTTGGAGAAGGGGGAGCTTACGGCTGAGAAACGGCGGAAGGGTGATCGAGAGTGCTCGCTAGAAAATGGTTACAGGAAAAAAGACATTGGGCGGAATGAGGATCAAAGGAGGAACTCTTCTTCTAAAGGGAGAGGCAATGCCTATGAAAGGGATTATAATAGAAGCTCGCGAGCTGTCGAAGAGGATTCCAGGCAGCATAAATCTGAACAAAAACACGGGAAGAACCATGATAAGGATATCCATTCCGAAAGTAAACGGCATTGCAAAGAGTCAGAGAGCAGCGGAAAACGCAAGTACCGTGGAGAGTCTAACAATCCATCACGGTCGAAGAGCCAGCCGAAGTCAGAAGAAAGCTCTCATCCGGAAAGGGTCCATGGGAATGCATCTTCTTCATCCTCACGGATTTCTATTTCCAGCAGGTACTCTTCTCGACACCATGATTCATCTGCGTCATCCCGATCGTGCCATTACAGGCATGGCCGCAGCCCTGGGCATTCAGAACGGTCGCCTCATGATAGAACCCGCGAAGGTGATCACAGGGCTCGCACTCCCTTGCATTCTGAGCGATCTCCTAGAGACAAGACTAGACATTATAATCACAGAGATCGAAACCTTAATCATTCGGACAGGTCTCCGCACGAGCGATCAAGACATCGTGATCACAGGGATCAAGAGCGTTCACCACGCAGTAAAACGGTAGATCATCAAGAGCATAGCAAAATGAAGTGGGAGAGTGATAAGAAGCAAAGCAGCAGGCATGAGGATGTGATGGAACGGAGGGATAGCTATGGGAAGGATACGTACAAGAGAAACTCAGCGAGGCTATCAAATGAAGGCAGTTATTCTTCTGATAGAAGTACCAATGATAACTTGAGCAATAAAATGGACTTGATGGAGACAGACAAGGAGTTTCTGGATCTGCCCCCACCCCCTCCCTTGCCTCCCCCTCCTCCACCACCTGCAATGCCACCTCCTGTTCCACCTCAGCCTGAGAGTAGCAAGTCTCCTGAAATGCTATCATCTATGGAAGAAGATATGGACATTTGTGATACTCCACCACACGATACTGTAATGGCTGATTCATATGCTGGAAAGTGGTTTTACTTGGATCACTTTGGCATCGAGCGAGGTCCATCGAAATTGGCTGATCTCAAACGGTTTGTTGACGAAGGAATTATTCTTTCAGATCATCTGATAAAGCACTCTGACAGTGATCGGTGGGTTACGGTTGAAAATGCCTCTTCTCCGTTGGTGTCCTTGAACTCACCTTCTGTTGTTTCAGATACTGTAACACAAATGGTAAGCCCCCCGGAAGCTCCAGGGAACTTGTTGGCAGATGCTGGAGATGTGAGCATGGAAATATCGAGCCCTATTCCACTGCTGGAGCTTCAACAAGATGATAATCAAAATTTATATGAAAACTTTGAGGATCTTCATGTTGATGAAAGAGTTGAAGCTCTCTTAGAAGGGTATGATGTTGTTGATGGAAAGGAGCTAGAGTCCATTGGAGGTATGCTCTTTCCTTACTTTTGACCTACTTGTAAGGTTTTTCCTTGAAATTTACTATAGTTCTTTTTATGGTAATAAGACCACGTATGACCTCTCATTTTTGTCTTTTCTTCTTTCTCCAGAGGCTCTCAATGCAGCTTTTGAGTACGTAGATTGGGAGAACTGGATTCAGTCGGAAGGTACGGTGCTCATAAATCACTCTACAGTTTACACAACTTTGCCGTATTACCTGCTACACCTACTGCATGGCACATACGGGGAAGCAAAACCGCGCTCAAATATGCATGATAGCACTTCCACATTCGCCCTTTCCCCTATTATTCATCTTTGCAAAATTATCCTAGTATGAGTTGCTTTATTCTTTAAATGGGACGGTTGAAGTAGATTGCACCGTTAAATATCCATCTATTCTTTTTTTTTTCTTTTGAGATTAATATCCATCTATTCTTGAAATATATAGTTTTGTGGAGAGTTGAGTAAAAGTTCTGCAATGGTTTTTGATGTACTACTACTTGGTGGGCAATTGTCTAAAAAGCAACCTTAATATAGCTTGGTAGAATGAGTTCACCATCTTGTGCATATGAGTTTCTGTTCAGTTGTGAATTGAAGTTATTCTTAAACATATTACTGTGAGTACTTGCACAGGTGTAGTAACATATGCATAAAAGGGCCAATCTTGGCCTTGTTATATTTCAGGAGGATTTGATTTTGTAAGTAAGATATGAAGATATATGCAGACTATAATTGTGATGATGCAATGAATGTTACTGTTTAGGTTTGCAATGGCATGTTATATTTCGATTAGGTATGTGATCTTCCTGTACATTATTGGTCCTGTTTTTACTATTGAAAGGAGGTACTCAGGGAAGTGAGTAGTTCTTATTCCCCATTAAGGCGTCGTGGATGTGACAATCAAGTATTAGGCAACAATAGGTTCTTCCATGGGTCAACACATGTTACTGGCCTTGCCTGAGGCTTGAGAATCACTTGTTTTTAATCATTTCGGATTGAGGCTTTCTTCTTGTTCTACTAAAAAACTCTTCAAAGCTCACCAAAATTTATCTAACTTTTGAAGCTGAGGCTTAAGTTTTGATTCAGGCTATTTTCAAATATACTAGGTCTGTATCCTAGGCAACTTCTAGTAAGTTTTTTTTTTTTTTGATGCACGCAACTTCTAGTAAGTTGACTTCAAATTAATTTGTTCATTGTACATATTTCACTGTTTTTCGGAGATGATATGGAAGAATATTTCCTTGTTGCAAATTCAAATTCAAGGCTTCCATGCATCTGTATGTTACTTTGCAAATTCATTACACATTTAGTTTGTAACCTTTTGGCCTTTTCTTTTTAAATATTCTTTTCTCGTCATGACTACAATATTCAGGTTACACAAGATTTCAACTCCGTAGCTGTGAGACGCCTTTTCATCATTCGGACGAAAGGATAGGTCGAAATCATGAAGCTATTTCAAGAGAAACAACTGAATTTAGACCTGCTGCTGTAGAGGACCAGCCAAATGTTGCTACTGATGATTGGGTTGCTGGCAGATGGTCTTGCCAGGGTGGCGATTGGAAGCGAAATGATGAAAATGGTTCCAAAAAGAAGCTTGTCCTTAACCACGGCTACCCTTTATGCCAAATGCCGAAATGCGGCCATGAGGACCCTCGATGGTACAGACGAGATGATCTTTACTACCCTTCACGTATGAAGAAACTCGAATTGCCACCTTGGTCTTTCGTGCTGTCCGAAGATGCCTGTGATAACAGCAATGAGGCCAAAAACTTGTTGTCAAGCAGACTGGTTCCAGTAAAACTGCCAGTTCCTAGAGGAGTCAAAGGTACGATTTTACCAGTAGTAAGGATAAATGCACGCGTGGTTAAGGACCATGGTTCTCTTGAGCCTCGTATGAAATCTAAAGCCAATGAACGACATAGTTCGAGATCAGTATGGTGTCATTCTGGAAACAGTGGCAAGAGCTCACTTTATGATGGAGCCTCACATTTCAGGAATCCTTGTGAACGTGACTCGCGAAGTCTGCACAAGTGTAGGGCTGTATTTAATATTCCAAGGGATCATGTTTGTACTGTTGATGAGTTATCTCTCAATCTAGGTGAATGGCACTATTTTGATGGCATTGGTCACGAGCATGGCCCATTTTCTTTTGAGGAATTGAAAGATTTAACCACAAAAGGCAAAATTTTGGAGAATAGTAGTGTTTTCCGGAAGTTTGACAATACTTGGGTTCCAATTAGTAGATATGGAATGACATTAGAAGCCACTGATTCTGGAGAGGAAGCAATTGTGGTGAAGGAAAATAACATTTCTACTAAAAATAAGCAGTTAAATGATAGTATACGCAATTGTGTTGACACATTTCACTCCTCACATCCGCAGTTTATAGGCTATATGCGTGGTAAGCTTCATGAACTTGTTATGAAATCTTACAAGAATCGGGAGTTTGCTGCAGCTATAAATGAGGTCTTGGATCCTTGGATACTTGCAAAGCAGCCGAAGGAAACTGATAAACACTTTCCCTTTAATTCTTCTATCACAAGAAATTCTGCCATTCTAGCCCATGAAATGTCCGCTGATAAGCTCTGGAAATCAGGTGTGTGTGACATCTGTGCTTGTTGAAGTTATCTTCTTCAGTTGCCCTGATGAATCTTTGCATTAATGATGTGTATGAAATTGCTTTCAATTTAAGACGATGTATTCATGCTTAACCAATTTAGATCTTTCGCTTGTTCATCTTTCTTATCCATTATAGTGTCTTGTGGCATGCCATGACTGCTTAGTTGGTTTTTGAGACTTGGAATGTTTTTATTGCCGTAGATTGTAAATTAATTGTTAACTGTTATATGATGTGCGATAAATTGAATTTTGGTGTTCAGTTTACATTTATTGGTCTGCATTTTGGTGTGCGCTGGATTTGATTGTTTTATATAGAAATGGACTCTGAATTTTGCTTGCCTTTGTCTTCTGTTCCTTGAGATTTTACCAGAAAGATCTAGTTTAGGACTGCACTAGTGTTGTAACATTTAGCCGATGATTTCTGTGTGTGGTACCTACCCTCTGTTGTTATTGGATGCTTTTATTTCTAAGCTGTCTCCCTTGATTCAGAGGACCGCCCCAGTAAAAGAGCAAGATTGCTGGTAGGTGAGAGTGATGAATGTTCTGAAATAGAAGGGGATGTACTTGATCCAAAGAATGATCTTTCATTCGAATGCTTATTTAGTGAGGCTGTCTCCATTCATGAAAATGATAAAGATTCTTCTCTTGATAATGAGAGCTGGGGTTGCCTTAATGGTCATTTATTAGCAAGGATCTTCCATTTCTTGCGGTCTGACATGAAGGCACTCGCTGCTTCTGCGGCTACTTGTAAGAGGTGGAACACAACAATTAAACTCTACAAAAGCATGTGCAGGCATGTTGATTTGTCAGCAAATGGTCCTGGTTTTTCTGATTCAGTATTCCGTAGTATTATGGTTAGACTCTGCACTTCACGTCTTTATACTTTTCAAAAAAAAGTTATATTTCTGTACTTAAATAATGCTTCTCTTCCATCTTTCCCTGCAGAATGATTATGATAAGCAAAACTTGACATCTGCTATCTTAGATGGATGCACAAATATATCTGTTGGCGCACTTGAGGAAGTACTTAAGCTGTTTCCTAGCATATCGTCTGTATTTATTAAAGGATGCAATCAGTTCAATGAACTGAGGACCAAATTTCCAGAGGTTAGTTGGATAAAGAATGGTGGATTTCACAAGAACCAGGATGAATCTCATTCAAAGATCAGAAGCCTGAGACAGATTACTGACAGGAGTTATTCAGTTTCTAAAGGTTTCAGAGCCTCAGGAAGCTATCTGGATGATTACAATATAGGGCACTTTGGCAGTGTCGATTCCAGTGCAACTGAGAGGAAAGAGCCTTCTAGTCATTTGTTTCGGAATGGCTTCTATAAGAGAGCTAAGCTGTTTGATGGCCGGAAACTGTCAGCTGTCTTGTCTAGAGATGCCCAATTGAGGCATTGGATGCGCAGGAAAACTGAAACTGGATACAGAAAATTGGAAGAATATGTAACCTGTAGTTTGAAGAACATTATGAAGGGAAATGCATCTGAATTTTTTTCACCGAAAGTATATATTTCAAAAATCAGTGTCATCTTCCTTAACATTTTTTCTTGTATATTATTATAATTTCTCTTCTTTCATTCAGGTTGCTCAAATTGAAGATCGCATGAGAAGGGGTTATTATGTTCGTCATGGCTTGGGTTCTCTGAAAGTTGACATCAGCCGTATGTGCAGAGATGCTTTGAAGTAAGTATAATTTTCTTTCTATTGTCTGCTCTTGCAATGTTCCTAACAAATAAGATTTTATATCACACTTCTCATTTAATATCTTAGGTTTTGCATTATTTAGGGTGCAGGGTTTAGGGGTTATTGTGTTCGTCATGTCTTTGAAATATATTTTTCTTTCTATTGTCAGCTCTTGCAATGTTCCTAAGAAATAAGATTTTATATCACACTTCTCTTTTAGTGTCTTAAGCATGGGTTTTGGATTATTAGATGTTTGAAGATGTTGCTTATCTTGTTTGTTAGAACTCAAAAGGTTGATTTTTTTTTTGGTTATTCTCACTGTTGTGGTGCAAAGAATTGACAATGTCAAGTTTTGGCAGGGTTAAAAATCGAGGTGATGGTAAAGAAATGAAACATATAATCTTGTCTCTCATCCACTTTGCAAGAAGGTTGGAACGTAACCCATGGTTGAATGCTGTAAGAGATGAAACGACCAGAACACTTAAGGATGGCTCAGAAATGGAATTCTTTTCACCTGTCTCTAAACATAGAAGGAAGCAAAATAAAGCTATGAGTGAAAGAAAGAGCAATTCTAAAGCTAACAGCACAGCTTATGCTAATGGTGTAATCGATTCTGGAGCATTTGATCGTGAAATCAAAAGAAGCTTATCTAAATTGAAGAAAAGCAGTATAAATTCTGATTCTGAAACATCTGATGATCACGATAATGATTTTTCTGATGATGATGATAGAGGTGAGGGCGAGAGTAATTCTTCAGATACAGAAAGTGATTTGGATCTACATTCATCTGTAGGAACTGGGGACGTTAAAGGAAACGGGTTTCTCATAATGGATGATACCTTTGATGCAATTACTGATGACCGTGAATGGGGTGCTCGCATGACTAAAGCAAGTCTAGTACCTCCTGTCACAAGGAAGTACGAAGTTATTGATAAATATCTTATCATAGCTGATGAAGAGGAAGTGAAAAGGAAGATGCGGGTTGCTTTACCGGATGATTATTCTGAAAAACTGCTTGCTCAGAAGACTGGTATTGAGGAGTCAGATATGGAAATTCCTGAGGTGAAGGAATACAGACCTAGAAAACTTCTTGGTGTTGAAGTCTTGGAGCAAGAAGTCTATGGCATTGATCCTTACACCCATAACCTTCTACTTGACTCCATGCCTGAGGAACCTGAATGGCCACTGGCTGATAAACATAGATTCATTGAAGAGGTATCCAGATTGTGCAGAATCCTCCCATTACATCTTAACCTCCACCGTACTTCCATCCTAATACATAGACTACATGGACACCTACTCCCTCCTAACACTACACTTCATTAGCTGATTTTTATATTTGTGCTCATTTTACTTTGTTCTTGTCTAAGGTGCTTCTGCGCATGCTAAACAAACAAGTCAGACACTTCACTGGTTCTGGAAATACACCTATGGTCTATCCATTAAAGCCTGTTGTTGAAGAAATCTTGGCTGCTGCCGATGACTGTGACAAACATGTTAAATTGTGCAATGCCATTTTAAAGGCCATTCATAGCCGTCCTGATGATAACTATGTTGCTTATAGAAAGGTTTATATATTGCTTGAATAACTTTTCATCAAAATCACTTCAAAATTAGCATTTTGGTTACTATCTGTTCTCTTTTTCAGGGTCTTGGAGTTGTATGTAACAAAGAAGAAGGATTTGGAGTAGATGACTTTGTTGTAGAGTTCTTGGGTGAGGTATGTATTGTTTTCATTTTGTATTTTACATGGAACCATTGTGTTAATTTTTAGGGGCATATTACCACGCTATTGCTGTAGTGGGATTTTTTTATTTGGTATTTTCAGTTTCCTTATGTAGTGAATATCCGATTGATTACATTGGTATTTTCTTTATCTCATTCATTCACTGCTTTCTTTTGTGTTTGCTGCAATGCCAATTTAAGTAATGTTAGAAAATCCACTTTTTGAGATGCTATATTCTGCCAAAAAGTTTGTAGGATGAACTAGCTTCTTCTATTACTTAATATGTAAGTTAGTCTTGTGGTGCACGGACAGGTTTGCCCATAGGCCCAGTATTTAATACTGTAGTTAAGAAAAAATGGTGTCATCTTTCCTGCTCATTATCAAGTGCCAATTTTTACTTGCAGTTGACTGTTTGCTGAATTCGTCAAATATATCTTGATAATGTGGGTTCATGAGCCATTATCTCTATTCCCGTTGTCTGAGAACTGACTGCTGTTATTTTTAGTTGTAGTTGAATTCTTGATGACAAAATCTTCCCATGCTCGTTATGATAATAGTTCTAATCTATAGATACGTCAAGTGTGATGAAATCTTTATCACATTGCTCCATGAGTGTTATTTTTGGCTGCCTGTGTGTGTATCTTGATCCGCATTCACATTTAATTGCCTCAGTCTGAGGATCCAACTATTTATTTGAAGTTGGGAAATGAGTTTAGTCATGGATGTTTTAAATGAATTTTCAGGTCTATCCATCTTGGAAATGGTTTGAAAAGCAGGATGGAATTAGGTCATTGCAAAAGAATAGTCAAGAACCAGCACCAGAATTCTATAATATTTATTTGGAGAGGCCAAAGGTTTCTCACTGGTGTTTTATATTATATATTCATGAGCATAAGATAATGAGTGTTTGCTGTTAATTTTCAGTGATTGTGTTTCTTGCTGTATATTACAGGGTGACCGCAATGGATATGATCTGGTGGTGGTTGATGCAATGCACAAAGCAAATTATGCTAGTAGAATTTGTCACTCTTGCCGTCCAAATTGTGAAGCAAAGTAAGAAATTCGTTTTTGTCTTTGAAGGATGATTCTTGTTTGAAATTTTAATTCTCGTGATGCAACAGATTGTTGGGGCAAATGAATTATCTTTCCATTACGTGTAAGATGATTTTCAAGCATTTTATCTACTTCATTTCATGCATTCTATTGCACAATTTCATGTTAGTAACTTATCATCTTTGGATTTGCAAGATCAATTTTCATTATTTATTGTGATTATCGTTTATATTGTTGCTTTTGCTTCTGTAATTAGGTTTTATATACGAGTTCTTATGGGATTTGGTATAAACGTTTTACTTCAACTACTATTTTTTGAATTGTTTTATTTCGGTTCTTACATGTCATTTTTTTGTTCATATTTGCTGTAATTCTTACCTTTTATATTTTGTAAAACTTGTTTTGTTTGTTGAGAAGCTTCAATTTTATGTTGTCACTTATGCTAATCATCATGTAACTGGCGATTAATGTTGAGACAAACATAAATGTTAATCAGTATCACTTATGTACGGATATAAATAACACAAAGAAGAGATACAAGCAAATGAAAGAAAACATAAGATACATTTATGGATACATAAGGATAAATGGAGGTCGAAGATAATATGAACTCGTTCGATGTCCTTTACACGAGTATCACATTCTCATGATCTCTTGAAAACCTCGTTCAACGTCCATCTCAAACAGGCCTTGCCTTTGGAGTCTTTTGCATCTCAATGCAGACCTCAGCTTTGGAGTCCTTGGACACTTCTAAGGAACCGTATAAGGTTCAGACACAAACACAAATCAACCTTCATTTCATAATAATGTTTGCTATCCATATTACATCACAATGCACATTTATGGTCTTCAAACCATAACTACATAGTACAAAGGACAATTTTACCATTTAATTACATAACTATTCACACACACACACATAATAAATAAAACAATAAAAATACAAAAAAATACGTTACCATTGGATTATCCGAGCAGCAAACTAAAATCTACGACATCGAGTTGGTAGCAGTTTAATGCTCCTGCATTAAACCTGCCCTTTTAGTGCTCGTTTAGTTGGGGGATTATTTTTGAGTAAGAGAATATATATATATAAGTTTGATGGAAAATAATGTTATTTTCATATTGGGAGGTATGTAAGATATGAAGTAAAGTTAATTTTAATGTTGAAATTTGTGTTAGATATGAAATAAAATTGATTTTTAATGTTGGAGTTTGTGTTGTATGAAAAATAGTGTTGTTGAAATTTGGGATGAATTTGAAATTTTAATAAAATAATGATTAGGCCCTTTTGAGCCTTGAACTAAACAAGACCTAGAATAACTCAATCTCGAGTTTTAAAGAGAGAGAAAGTGTAGTCTTCTAAACATTGTCCTCTTAAAGAAGTCTTCCATGCGATTAGAAGATGTAGAGAAATTTGTGTTGAAAACCTTGGCATCTGTGTCGAATATTGCTTTGTTACCTTCATTGTTTCTTATAGATCTTATTTGTCAATATTCTTCTATAATATTCAGGGCAAGATTTATCATTTCCTTGAATTGAGTTTGCCTCCATAATGTAAAATTTTGAACTCTTATGGTATTATCTTATTTTAATACCTTTGGGGTGCTCACAAAGCGAACAAACCTTTCTAATGTAGTCTTTGTAAAACCTCTTTGTCTTGATCTGGCCCAAGTTATATATAATATCCACCTTTTGCAATTTGCTTTTGAGTTGTCTTTAGATGAGAAAGAAAAGTATTCATCGGGCTAGATGTATTCTTCTTTGTATCTCCTTTGCAACAGAATGCTGAATATTAGTCGAAGCTATCAACAACCAACTGAGAGGGCAAGGTGATGGCTGCAATAACAAAATGAAGGTGCTGGACGACATGAATAAGGGAAGATGTAGTGTAGTGATGAGGAGTTCTTTTGCAACTCTTTGCCAGATGAAAGATGCTTGTGATAGTTACATCAGAGGCATTCGTTGAAATCACAACGAAGGTGGGAAACCGAATAAGACGACAGAATGGGAGGTGGGTTCGACGGCGTAGTGGTTGTCGTTGACTACCTGTAGGTGGAAGCAGAGGGAATTGGACGACGACTAGGTTCGACGAGGCATTGTTGGCGTTTCTAAGTCATTAGCCAGATGGTCCTGCTAAATTGGTGACTGTGGCTCTAGGGTTCGGTTATGGAATTATTGGAGAGTGAAGATGGTGAAATTATAGATATGGAATAACTTAACAATAAATAGTTTTAAATGTAAGATAATGTGGTGTTGCACTTGTTTGAGAGAGTGGGGAAGTTATGGGTAGTTCTTGGGTTTGTGTTTGATGGGATTTAATTTAATGAGCATAATGATAATTAAATAAGGAATTTTAGTGATGACGGAATTAAAGTGACTTGCATAGGGAGGAAAGTTAGGAGGTAATATCTAAATTATGAAATTAAAATTTTAAATTTATTATTATTATTTTTACTCTTTTTTATCCTTTTTTCGCAAATTTGTTTTCTCTCTTTTTTTGAATTTTTCAAAAATTTTATTTCTCTTTTACTGGTTATTTAATATATATTTTTAAAATGAGAGAACATGAGAAATAACGCACATAAAGGAAACAGAAATACAATCGGCAAGTATCAAAATTCATGAAATCATGAAAAAATTGATTGTTCTTTGTTAAGAAACAAAGAAGAATTTGCTCTTATATCGAATAAGCTGTTGGTATAGATATAAATGACACAAAGAAGAGACACAAGTATATGAAAAAAAACATATGAGATACATATGGACATATATAAGGATAAATAGAGGTCAAATAACGTGGGCCTGTTCGATGTTCTCCTTTATACGGGTATCACATTCTCACGATTTCCTGAAAACCTCAGCTTATTTGATGTCCATACAAGGTTTAGATGCAGAAATGGAATCACATTTCATTTCATAATGTCTAGTATCCATATTATATCACAATACACACATTTATAGACTTCAAAACATAACTAAATGTGTTAATTTATCTACATAATTACCGAATACATGTATATAGTAAAGAAAACAGTAAAATGTAGAAAATAAATAATCCTTGGATTATCTGGGCACTACACTATAATCCATGACATTGAGTCGGCAACAATCCCTATACTCCTTCATCAAATGTGAACTTATTTTGATTCCCAAAATGCCTTTGCAGAAACAAGAAGTAGAATAAGATGAAAAATGTTTAACAGTCATGCATTAATGACGTTAATGAAATTGTTCAATTCAAATGAAATTTAAATCGTATGGTTGTTTGTGAAATGTTGTATAATATTTGGTAATATTTTGACCAAAGTAAAATTCATCATAAATCTCGGAGATCTACGTAAAATTTCATCATTTAGTCTTCATAAATAAAATTTTGTCTACTTTGGCTATACTATTTTTTTGAAAATTTACTTTGACTGTGCTTTGTTTGTAAGTCAATTCTTATTGTTTCTTACGTGGAATAGAGTTACAGCAGTGGATGGTCAGTACCAAATTGGAATTTATGCCTTACGTCCAATTGGTTATGGTGAGGAGATTACTTTTGATTACAACTCCGTTACAGAGGTTAGTTTTCCTGTTCTGGCAGCATGCATTTTGTTGGAGAAATTATTTTTGAGCTTTATAAATTTTTTGTTCTTGCAGAGTAAGGAAGAATATGAAGCATCAGTTTGTCTGTGTGGTAGCCAAGTTTGCAGGGGAAGCTATTTGAATCTGACAGGTGAAGGGGCATTTCAGAAGGTATGTTTGCAGCAGTTTTATGATTTCTTCAGTAGCCTCCCTTTCTATTTTTATTCTTACATTTCAGAAAATATGGTTACAACACATTTTCTTCTCTTAAGTAGCCTCTCTTTCTATTATTATTCTTTTTGGAGCCTCATACATGCCAACAACCATATAGAATTTGCAAGCAACAAGTTTTCCCAATTTTACAAGTATTTTGTGATGGCTCTGTTTCACTTGACTCCATGTCTATTGCAAATAAAATTTTCTTTTAGCTATTTACGCAGATTTTACCTACAGTGGCTTTGTGAACCAATCCTTGCTTCAGGTATTAATGGATTGCCACGGGCTTTTAGACCGACACAAGCTGATGTTGGAGTCTTGCGAGGCTGATTCTGTCTCTCAAGAAGACTATATTGAACTGGGTAGAGCTGGTCTTGGAAGTTGTTTGCTTGATGGTTTACCTGATTGGCTTGTTACTTATTCAGCTCATTTGGTAGGTGCTCTATTTGTGTGCTTTTATGATTCTTAGATATTTTAGTGGAGCCAATCGTTGATGTGTGTTGGTTTAATCTGAAGGTGAGATTTATAAACTTCGAGAGAACTAAACTTCCTGATGAGATTCTTAAGCACAATGTAGAAGAAAAGAAAAAGTTCTTTTCAGAAATCTGTCTTGAGGTTGAAAAAGGTGAAGCTGAGGTCCAGGTATTTGTTAAAATAGTTTCAGTATGTTATCTTATATTTCTGACTGCAGCATTGCTAAGGTGCTGAGTTTTTCTGGCACGTGTTAGGCTGAAGGCGTCTACAATGCAAGATTACAGAATATGGCCCTTACACTAGACAAGGTAACTAAATTATGATTTGCTGAAATTCCTCTTTGTGGCTGGCTAGTTCAAGTTCAGCTTAAGTGGTAATACATACCATACGGGAACGGGTGCCATACCCTTGCAAAGTTATGCTCTGCTTTTTCTTATGAAGTTTATTGCTCTGATGTTTGGCTTGGTTGGTTGAGCTGAAGAAAAATACAGTTTTTTGAAAGTTGGCTTTTTTTGAAAGTTATATATATTTATATATTGATTTCATCCCTTGACACCGATTTCCCTCACCCTACTTGGAAATTGTGGTGATTGTGTGGTTCGAACTTGAGACTCCCTGGTTTCCAAGTATTTTCTAAAAGTTGGGAAAATATAGTTTTCACTATTTTATTTCTGTACTGATTTTGGATATCTGCTTGTGTTAGCACCAATAATTTCTTTCTTTAGTGTTATTTCACAGGGAATATTTTAAACTTTGCCAGCACATACATTTGAACTAGACTCTTTTCCTACCTCTATGAAATTTATAAACAAGTCTTAAATAGATGTAAAACTCAAAGGTCCTGTTTGGTAATAGGATAAGAAAGATAGTCTTTTTGAATTTTTTGGTCATTTTTGAAAAATATGTATGATGTGAAATAAAATTAGTTATATTAAAAATTGTGTTGGATGTGAAATAAAGTGGTTTTTTTAATGTTGGAATTTGTATAGGATGAGATATAAAATAAATTTTAAATATTTTCTTTAAAACAAAAATAAGATTTTGACTATGGCTAAAATTAGTCATGAGTTTTAGCCCATTACCAAATAGAGCTAAAGTATCATTTTTATTGCATGAAGGATTGTCCGCTTTAATTCGGAATCCTGAGAGTACTTTTCTGTTGGTGTTGACTTCACAATAGAGTAGTATTTAAGATTTAACATTCTAGATTTCTAAGTATATACACCTATGTTGTTATTAAGGTGTTATTTTTTGCCTTAGATGCTCCTTATGTTTTGTTTGTGTGGTTGCATTAGATTAAGGACTAGGTAGTTTGCAACACTTTGTCCCTTCGGTTGTTGTATAATTGTCAGAAACTTAATCTGTAGTAGAGCAATTTTGCAAATTTTATAAATTCTTGTTTGACTAAATTGAGGCCTGAATTTCAGGTTCGATATGTAATGAGGTGCGTATTTGGGGATCCTAAGAAGGCCCCACCTCCTTTGCAGAAGATTGGGCCTAAAGCTTTGGTCAGCGTCATGTGGAAAGGGGAGGGCTCACTAGTTGAGGAGCTACTCAATTCCATGAGTCCTCACATGGAGCCAGATCTTATGAGTGATTTGAAGTTGAAGATTCATTCTCATGATCCTTCTGGTTCTGATAATATATTAAGAGATCTCCGCAAGTCTTTATTGTGGTATGCAAAATATTAAAACAATGAGAGATTTACTGACGTCATAATAAACTACTTTTATTACATGTTAACTAATCAAACCACAAAATTTACATTATACACACTCAAACCACGTATATATTAATTTTTTTTTTTTTTGTGCATTTCTTTATCCATTGTACTAGTGCTTTCTCTACAGTTGAGTTACTTCTAATTTGGGCTATAATGGAAGAGATTTGACCGTTCATCAATATGAGAATAGATGTGTTTCACATTAAAACATAAACCACATACTCGAATGGGCCAAGGATCAGATTTCTTTTTTTTTTTTTGGAATTTGCTGAACATTTAATCCCTTCCAATCATAGTACTTACATCTTTTTAAGTAAATGAAACATTAAATTCTGTGGGACTGTGATATGCATGTAAATAACTCTAAATAGTACGTATTAATCTCCTTTTTTTGGAATTTGCTGAACATTTAATACTTTACTGTGTTAGGCTAAGAGACGAGTTGAGAAATCTTCCATGCTCACCGAAGTGCCGGCATGATGCTGCCGCAGATCTTATCCATATGTATGCTTATACAAAATGTTTTTTCAAAATAATGGTACGTTAATTCTACTCATTTCTGGAATTTTATAATTTCTGCATCCACTAGGTAATTTTACATTTATTATTATTATTATTATTATTTGCCACTCAGGAGTATAAAAGTGTGACATCTCCTCCAGTTTACATCAGCTCTCTTGACCTTGGTCCCAAGTATGTAAATAAGATGGGATCAGGCTTTCAGGAATACTGCAAGACGTATGGTGAGAATTACTGTTTAGGCCAGCTAATCTATTGGCATAGCCAAAACAATGCTGACCCAGATTGTAGATTAGCGAGATTGAGTAAGGGTTGCTTGTCTCTTCCTGATATCTCATCTTTCTATGGGAAGTCCCATAAGCCAGTTCATGAGCGAGTCTATGATTCGAGGACTGTGAGATTCATGCTATCCAGAATGGTGAGTGCCTAGTCCAACTTGTCTCCGTCCAACCCAACTTAATTTTTTGTTTTGTCTATTATTGTTTTGATAACTATATAACTCTCTCAAGTTGGTAATCCGTTTGTTTCTTTGTATATGTGGCAGAGCATGTGCTTCTAGATTTGTAGGAGATATATGAAATCAGTCATTCAACAGCTTGTTTGTGTATATACATGCATTCAAGGGCATATTTGTGTATATAGTATTAAGATTCAACTGCAGTAT
Source organism: Apostasia ramifera (assembly GCA_019297695.1). Lineage (NCBI taxonomy): Eukaryota > Viridiplantae > Streptophyta > Magnoliopsida > Asparagales > Orchidaceae > Apostasia > Apostasia ramifera. The sequence continues at coordinate 163,149 of JAEMOT010003527.1, forward strand.
CTTGCTTGTACTTTAAATAGAACTGCATGAAGAAGAAATATCAAGGAAAAATAGTTTGGTATAAAGGCTTATAATTGTTGCTGATAAATTTTTAAACTACCAAAATAAATTTTTTATGACAATGTTCTTTTAGAAAATTCTTGAACTCAAAATCTTAAGTATTTTCGAATAAGTAGAGCCCAATTTAGTAAATATTCTCAGCATACGATTAAATTCAGATGTCAATTGTGTTTTTTGTATGACATGTATTTTTTTATTTCTTTGAAAATATATGATTGGTTGAGAAATAAATCATGTAAACGTGGAATACACTTGTCGAGAAACACCTATGATTTCAATTATTGTGCTGTGAGCATGCAATATTTTCCCTTTGGATTGTCAAGTGTACTTGTTACAGATTCATATCCCTAGATTTTTATGGTGCTATCAGGAGAAGCAGCCGCAGAGATCATGGCCAAAGGATGGGATATGGGTTTTCAAGTGCAGCCCGGGATTTTTTGGGAGTCCAATGCTGGACGCCGTGTTGAATAAATGCCCCTTGGATAAAGAAATGGTTCAATGGCTCCGGACCAGATCGAATGTATACCATGGCACATGATATTTTCCTCAGCCTGCGGTAGAATTCAATATTCTTGTCATTTTTCTCCGCTTCGATGATGACCGGTTGAAGGAAGAGTTCCCTCTCGCCTTTTCTGTTTCTGGTAATTATTCAGGAAATTTCATTTCTCACTTTGTATAGTTCTCCACTCGTATTTTGTATTCATTATTCAGCAGTAGATCATTGATTTTAAAGCTTCTATCTTGTAGAGCATTTTTCTCTTTAATCTCAGGGTTGGTCTTTTGTTGGCTTCTGTATGTATAAATCTTTCAATTCATGTGAAAGTTAGGGTTCTAATGTTCCTTTTCGATTTCCCCCTTGTCGTCTGTGTGCTAATTTGTAACACGAAATGGAGTCAGATTTTGCAGTTTTAGCGGGACTTTTTTTTTTTTTTTTTTTTTTCTTGAGCGGAGATGTTCTTCAGAACTTGCGCTATTTATTAGTTTTTCAAATACTGATTTTATGATCTGTTCTGGCTTCTAATCTTGCCATGCAGAATTGATCAATTTTAGAGACATGTTATTTGATTTTTTCCTTAAAAAGTTTTTTATACATTCTTCATTCAATTCTCTTGACCTTATTCATCAAAATTAAGGTTCATAATTGTGAATATTTATCAGTTATTACTTCTAGGGAAGTATATTATCACAGGTTGAATAAGTTCCAATTAAATGCTTCATTATCTATATCAGATATTTTTTCTTGTTTTTTTTTTTTTAATATTGCAGTAGATTTGCTATTTTTCAGAAACTATATGCTTGGATTTTTTTTTTTTTAATATTTCTGGCGTATTTTACAAATTTATATAATTTTTAGTTAATGTTAGATTTTCACAGAGGTTTGTATGAAAGAATTCCCTTTTAACTGTTTATTTATAACTATATTTTGATTCATGTTTTAAAATTTTTTGTACTCAGATTTTTAAATTAAAATTATGGGACCTTATATATGTTTATTGTGTTTTACGTTTAGAATTTTTTTATAATTTGAAGAATTTAAGTAAAAGATTTTTAAAAAATATTAATAACGAATTCTGCTTCTACGAAAAAAGCTGCGAGTCTAATAATCTATTAGATTAGTTGTAATCTATTATCGATCAATTTATTGGATATAAGACTAGTAATGAGTTAAATTTAAGCGAGTTTATCTTAATCTGTTGACTCGTAATCTATTATAGATCAATTTATTGGGTGTGGGGCTGATAACGAGTCGAATTTAAGCCTGTTTGTCTAAACTCAAAAGTGAAGTTCTTGAGTTTTAATTTAGTTTTAAATTGATTAAATTTTATTTGATTTCATGTTAATTTTTTTAGTAAAATCAAGCTTAGTTTTAATTTTTTTTGATTAAATTTATGTGTTATGTATGTACCGATATATAATTTTTTTTAATATATATCATATATAATATATACATTAAAAAAAAATATTATAATATACATTAAAAAAAAATACATATTATTATATGGATGTTTATTGAGACGATTAAAAATTGAATTAATTTTATTTTAAGTAAATTGAATTTGAGTTATAAAAAATTAATTGAGTTAGATTCAAAACAAGTAAAATATAAAGAGTTTCAAATTTTGCTCACAACTCAGTAAAGCTCTTTCTTTTGCGTAATTAATAGAATTGCTTAACTATCAGTTAGTTACTATTTTTGTTAAAAAAGTAAATTTTAATGATTTATATACATTGATATTTTATTTATAAAAATTGATATATGTCACCAAGAAAATTTAAATATTACGTATTTCACACAATTTTTTTCAAATATTATGTAAGTCAAACAAAATCTTTCGAATTTTTATTCCATATAATTTCAATGAGTTTTCTAAAGGATTCATGTCATGATTGATTCGACAAGTTTTACGCTGGCTGTCGACTGCCTAACGCTGGCTGAATGCTGGCCTGCAAAGAAGAAACATACAAATAAAATAAATATTGCAGAAATGAGAATGTTAAGATGGATGTGTGGATATACACGAAAGGATAGAATGAGAAATGAGTATATCCGAAAGAAAGTTGGTGTTGCACCAATTGAGGATAAACTTAGAGAAAGTCGGCTTCGATGGTTTGGACATCTAAATCGTAGGCCAATTGAAGCTCCAGTTAGAAAAATTGAGTTATTGATTTTGCTCATGTACAAAGAGGAAGAGGGAGACTAAAGAAGACATGGCAAGAAACTATAAAGAGTGATCTTAGTTACTTAAACTTAGATAAGAATTTGGTAACTGATAGAGCGCAATGGAAACAAAGGATTCATGTAGCCGACCCCACCTAGTGGGATTAAGGCTTGGTTGTTGTTGTTGTTGTTGTATAATTTCAATGAGTTTAAAAAAATCAAAAAACAAAATGACTTACAGAAATACTCGGAACAGCTACCCCCTTACAGTCTTGTTGCCAAAACCGCGGGGGCTAAGAAGCCCTCCTCGTTGAGAATCGCCCGCCCCGCCTACCTTGCCTTTCGCTCCTAATTCTTGATTGTTGTCCAGCAGAGACGAATCCTCCAGACACTTGGTTTTTCATCGTTAGAGGGTCCGATTGGAATTGCTTTAACAATTCACATAATCGTTGACCTTTTGCTAATTGATTCTGAGTAGCTCTATCTAGATTCTAATTTTGATTTATCTGCTACTTCATTTGAGCTGATGAGCCTACTCTGAAAATAGAAATATCTACATTAATAGCAGGCCTGATTCCAGCATATTATAGGTTGTAAGAATTTTGTATTAATCTCGACTTTGTCGTGATTTACAAGTGGCCTGTACGGCCAATGAAAGTTAGTTGGCAATTGGTGGCTGTCGGTTAACAGTTAACAACAGATAAAACTTGAATTAATCATGGCTAGAAGACAGTTAATAGAAATATAAAATGCATAATATTTAAAAAAATTTATTATTAAAGATGAAATAATATTAAAATTTTATAAAATAATTACTTACATATCACACCATTTAGTTTTATTTATGCCTTACCCATCCATTCTTAATTAATTACGCTATGCATACTCAAAGCATTATAAAATTTTACATACACGCATTTTAACTTATTTTTATTATAATGAGTAATTATAAATTTTCAATAACCTAACTATAGTTAGATTATAAAAAATCTGAGCCGTTCATCGTATTATTTTAAGGATATTTAAATATATTTTGAGTGAAAATCCTAAAACCTTAATGTTTAGGTGGAAGCAAAAGAAGGAGACATCCGCGACGTGAATTGATTTTAAGACAAATCAGCGCTTTAGTATGGTATTGAGGAAGAGAAAAATATGTACCATTAAAGGTCAAAATATAATTTTAAAGATTTACTAACAGAATTTTTTTTTCAAATAGATTTTGATTAAGTTTTAACTCAAGTGTATGTATGTAAGATTTTGTAACATTTTGAGCGTGCATAGCATAATTAATTAAGAATGAATGGATAAAGCATAAATAAAATTAAATGGTGTGGCATGTAGGTAAACGTGTGATTTTTTTAAAGGGAGATTTATATACAGAACACTGAATTCATCACAAATTACGCATTTCACCATCTTTTAGTAAATATTACACATATCACACTCTTTTTATATTTTTATTGTAACAATAAAAATGTAAAACCCATAAATAGAGTGTGATATGTGTAATATTTATTAAAAGATAATAAAATATATAATTTATGATGAATTCAGTTTTTTGTATGTAAATCTTTTTTAAAATATGGAGTCTTTAATGTAAATTATTTTATTGACAAAAATTGAAAGTTTCGCATAAAAAAAAAATAAAAAATTGAAAGTGCAAGAGTTCAACCGACAAACTTCGCCTCAGCCTCCTCGATCCCCGCCATCGTGTCATAGAGCGGCTTGTTCATCGTCTCCGGCAGGTAGTACATCAGCAGAGCTCCGGCGATCCCGCACGCCCCGAACACGGCGAACGGCAGCCTCTCGCCGGCGATGACCACCAGCGGCGCCAGAATCGCCCCAAGCTGCGACGCCTGCGTCACGCACCCCAGCGCCGCGTTCCGCACCACCGTCGGAAACAGCTCCGCCGTGTAGATGAACAGCAGGTTGTACGTCGCCGCCATACAGAATATTCCGACGATCCCGCACGCCATCCGCAGGTTGCCGATCGTCCCGGCGCCGCCTCCCGGCAGCGAGCTTCCCACCAGGCAGGAAACCCCGCTGAGCGCCATCGTCGCCAGGCCGAGCGGCTTCCTCCCCAAGCGGTCGAGGAGGACGGCGGTGACGACGAAGGCCGGCATCTCGGCGACGGCGTTGAGGAGGACGTTGAGGTAGAGGTTCGTCTTCAGGTTGACGACGTTGAGGCTGATTCCGTAGTAAACAACTGCGCACATGAAGTTGATTCCGATCATCAGGATCAGGCGGCAGCGCGTCGCCGGCGACCGGAGAACGTCGATGATGGACGCTGTCTCTGCCTTCAGCTGCTCTTCCTCCTAAAATAATTAAACACTAATATTATTTATATATTTTTATTTATATTATTTATATATTTTTATCGAAGTAATTAATTTTCAATACAAATTTTTAAAATTTATACTATGCAGACACAAATAGTTGAATTTCATGCATTTTAGCCAAAAATTTAAAATCTTATAATTTGGTGCTGATTGGGTGAGAGTTCGGCCAAACATCGACAATCGATTTATATTTAGTACGAATTGAGCTTTAAGTATCGTGTTGAGCCGATCGGGCCATTAGCAATATTAATTTTATTTTTTTAAACAAAAATAATGTAGTTTATTTATATATTAGATTTTTTATTATTTATAAAAAAAATGTAAGGAATTATTATAATATGTGTTACACATAAGTCAGTAAATTAATATGATTTACTCATGTTTAAATTAATTTAAAGAAAGTTGTTTAATATTTTTATTAATTATATAATAAATTAAAAAATAGAATTTGAAACCAATTATTACCTTGAGGTTTTCCTCGTCCTCGTCATCGAGCTTGAGGGAGAGGCCAGGCGGGAGCTCCCGGCCGTTGCAGCGGGCGATCTTCCGCATGGTCTCCATGGCGTCGGAGGTCCTGCGGCGGATGAGGTACCAGCGGGGAGATTCGGAGACGAAGGGGAGGATGAGGAGAAGGAAGAAGAAGGAGGGGAGGGAGGTGACGACGTAGAGGGAGCGCCAGGCGGGGAAGAGATGGGCGACGACGGAGAGGACTGCGATCCCGCCGGAGAAGAAGTAGAAGGTGGACATGCCGGCCACGCCGCGCTTGGAGGGGCCGATGGGCTCGGTGGCGAGGACGAAGGCGCAGAGGCCGACGCCGCCGGTGCTGAAGCCCGTGAGGAGGCGGAGGCCGGCGTAGGTCCAGTAGGACGGGGAGAGGGAGGTGAGAAGACCGGCGATGACGTTGAGGAGGCAGACCATCGTCAGAGAGCCCTTCCGGCCGAGGAAGGAGTCCGACAGGTGGCCGAAGATGCCGGCGCCTGAGAACGAATATGGAATGAAGAGTTCAGCACTGAAGTCTAGCTTGCCTTAAAGAGAATTTTTTTCGAGCACCAATGGTAACCAATCACTAAGCGCCATGTGTGCAATGTAGGCGAGTCGATGCACACATTGTATCGAGTGATAAATAGGCTCCAACGGTGCTCGATCCAATCTATATTATTATTGTAAAAACGAAAAGATCACCGTCCAGTTCAACTGATTCAAACGATAAACAAGTACATCATTTGATCCAATTCAATGTTAAAATCAAACTACATTTATATTTGATTCGATGAAAATTAACTTATTATAATAATAATAATTTCATTAATAAGTTTCTTAGTTTGAATATATTGTTACTAATTTTATATTTATAAACTTTTAAAAAAAATGTTACTTATCGTGTTCATTGTTTAAATGATTAATTAATTGGTTTGAGCACTCAAATTATAAACTAGATCATAGCTAGGCCGATTCTTAATCTGACGATATATAAAATTAACAGATTTAATTAAGTATTAAATAATATAATTATACGATAATACTAATAAGTAGGGTCATGAATGAGCTAAAATTCCCTTTTGTGTTTGTGCATAAGTTTATGAACATAAACAATTGTTAATCTACTTCATGCACATAAAGTCTAACAAGTCTTATGTAAGGTAATTTTTAATATATTATTATTTTTAGTAATAAATAAGTTAATTATTGATTCAAAAAAACTATAAAAATATCACAACTCAACATACAGTGATGATCAGGTAAAAATAAATATTGTAAATTATACAATACAATGACTTACAAAATAATAAATCATATACACTATACGACTTATATTTATATTCTTCGTATTGTACGTCTTGTAGTGCACATCACACGATTTATTATTTCATAAGTTGTGCGCATTATACAGCCTTACTATAATTCATAAGTTGTGTGTACCATACAACGCTAAGTAAATTGTATAACACATAACATAATTATTTATAAATACAAAATTAGGGTATTACAAAAAATTATAGTAAATTTTGACATATATATATAATATATATATATGTATATATATGTATATGTATATGTATATGTGTATGTGTACGTGTGTCTGTGTACGTGTGTCTGTGTACGTGTGTACGTGTACATGTGTACGTATGTACGTGTGTGTACGTATGTATGTATGTGTACGTATGTATGTATGTGTACGTGTATATATATATATATACATGTGTGTATATATATATCATGATAAGTAAGTTTATGTAATCATGTTGACATTTTTTTGTAGTTTGTTGTGAAAAGTGTGACTTTTTTTAAAGTTTAATTATTTATTGATTGTGAGGGGAATCAATAATTTGGTTTTGAAATGATTTGGGTTTAATCTTTTTTTTTTTTCAAAATAAGTTTTTTTTTAAAGGGAAAATCAATCAAATTTTAATTTTTTTTATAAACCTTCTTCACAGTTCACAACAAAATTTTTTATAAAAAAGGAAAAAAATTACGTCATGAAGAACAGGTTGCAGAGCAGAGAGATGGTAATTTCGAAAATAAACTAAAACAATAATGCAAATAAAAATTTAATTCTGATTAAAAAAATTATAATTGCAGAAAAATGGGGGGAAGGAGACATCTCTGACCGATCATGCATCCGGCGAAGAAACCCGATTGGGCGAGCCCGACCTTGTACCGCTGGCCGCAGACGAGGCCCCACTCCGACACGGTCGACGCGGCGGCGCCCTCGATCCACTCCCAATCTCCGGCGGCGACCCCGCAGAGATCCGGCGGATCGACGCCGGGAACGGTGGATCGCCACGCCGGCTCGCGATCCGCGAAGATCATGACCATGGTGTGGAGAGCCTCGAGCGCCCAAGCGGCGCACGTGAGGACGAAGTGCAGGAGCTGCCACCGCCCGAACTCGCCTGCGTGCAGCCGGAGGACGTCGTCGATCCCCATCCGCTTCTCCCCTGCGGGACAATCGGCCTGCTGATTCTGGCCTGTGCCGCAGGCCAGTAGGCCCGCCCGCAGATCCGAATCGGAACTCGCGTTCTTGGACGCCGCCATCGATCTGCAGGCGAGTTCGGGTGCCTCTCCCTCTCCCTCTCTCCGTACTCTGTTCTCCGGCGCCGCCGTTCCAGTTCGTGCTGTTCTGGATCGGCTCACTGTGATTTTAATATGGACGGAGCGGTATTCTGCTCCGCGGAACTGCTTAAAGAGAACTCCAAAAAGTCTGCCGTCCACAGCTCGGCTGTTCAACTTTGGCAAGTGCTCACACTTCACACATGGGACCGCGGTGTGGGACAGTTTTGAGCTCCAAAATTATGAACTAAACTCATTCTCGAGTTGCTTTCATTGTTAATTTCTTCGGGCTCTTTTCTCGAGTTGAATGCTATATATATTATTGAGATGCATCTAATTATTTAGAAGCGATATGTGATTTTCAGACTTTAAGGTCCTATTTGGCGCGAGGACTAAAATGAGGATCAAAATGATACTTGTTTAAAACATAACAATAATAATAATAAATAAATTTTTTTAATCATTCTACACAAATTTTAATATAAAAAAATATTATTTTACTTCACATACTCAATAATTTTTAATAAAAAATATTAATTTTATTTCACATCTTACATCAAAATACTCGATTCGAATATTTTGGTCTAAAATATGAAATAAAATTGATATTTTTATTGAAAATTATTGAGTATGTGAAATATAATAATATTTTTTTCATATTAGAATAATTGTAGAATAATTTAAAAAATTTATTTATTATTATTATTATTATTTTTTAAATTAGTACTATTTTAATTTTATTTTTGACCCTCGCGTTAAACAGGGCTTAGCTGAAATTTTTCTAGCGACACTTCACGGTTCAATTTTTCAGTCGCATTCAGGTTGACCAGTTTCTAATCGAGTCAATACGTAGTCGTTTTCTTATTTCTTTAAAGTATTATATTTTTCTTAAGCTAAAATTTCAAAAGGCTGTTGGACCAGGTTAGTAGAAAGATGCGCAGGAGCATTAATAATTATGGTACAGCTTTGTTCGCACGCCCCATCGATCCGTACCTTCACTGCAGTATCGAACGAATAGAAAACGGAACTCCTGCTTGCCACGTGCACAGTTACACATGCAAGGTTATCGATGTTGTGATGTGTCACGCACTGATTCGTATTTTTCGGGATAAAGTAACTGCCACGTTGTCAGCCGATCACCGTTCGATACTCAGTAATTCTATATTTATTTATAAATTAATTACTAAAAGAACTTTAATTAATATTTAAAATTATTACAACATCCTGTAAATTATAATTAGAGATAATTAACTACATACCGCACAATTTAATTTTATTTATACTTTACTCATCTATTCTTAGTTAATTACGCTATGCACACTCAAAACATTATAAAATCTTACATACACACACTTAATTTAAAATTTAGTCAAAATATATTTTAAAAAAATATTTCGTTAGTAAATCATTAAAATTATATTTTTACCTTTAACAATATATATTTTTTTCCTCCTCGATGTCACACTAAAGCGCTGATCTGTCCTAAAATTAATTCACGTCACGGATATTTCCTTCCCTTATGACAACCTAAACATCAAAGTTTTAAGATTTTCACTCAAAATATATTTAAATATCCTTAAAATAATATGATGAACGATTCAGATTTTTTTTAACCTAACTATAGTTAGGTTATTGGAAAATTATAATTACTTATTATAATAAACACAAGTGAAAGTGTGTGTATGTAAGATTTTATAATGTTTTGAGTGTGCATAGCGTAATTAACTAAGAATGGATGAGTAACACATAAATAAAGCGAAATGGTGTGGCATGTAGATAATTATCCCTTATAATTATTATATAAAAAACGAGCATGCCTGTACGGAGGGCAGGCAGCACGCCCGCCCCGCCTCTCTCCCTTTTCTCCAAGCCAGGTGTCAAAACTGTAATGACGGCAAGACGATAATGGTAGCGACGAGTAATATAAAAATAATAAAATTATAAAAATTTGAAAAATAATATTAAGAGTAAAATTAAAAATGTAGGTAAAATATAAAAATTTTGTAGTAAATTTTTAAAAATTATTAAATAAATATTAATTATAAATTAATTATAAGATTTTTTCAGTAATTAATCATTATTTATATTCCAATTATGCCAACCCTCTTTCTGGCTAAATCCGGCGAATATCAGCGAGAGGATTAGATTTTTCCTTGTCTTTTTTTATTATCGTTTTACTAAATTCTTTTGGCATATTCGAAAATTACATATATTACATATTCAAAGTTAACGTGTCATATAATTGTAAAATATATTTTTAATTAGATTACATGTGAATATATATATATATATATATNNNTATATATATATATAAAGCCTTAATATTATAGTATATTCTCTGAAGGCTTGGAAATTTTATTTTATTTTTTTATTTTAATCTAATAAAAAATTAATTTTATACTACGTATCAGTGTTGTTAAAACTAGATGATCCGATCTGTTCAATTCGGTTGCCAATTGATGTATCATTCAGTTCAATTCAATGTTAAAAGAGTAAATTGCACAGGGGCTCCTAAGGTTAGAATGACATTGCAAATAGGTCTCACATTTTGAAAAGCCTAAATTTGGATTTCGAGTTTGTGTTTGCACTGTTATTTAGTCCTTTTATTTAAATATCATTTTTTTGGATGGTCCAATTAGACAATACAACAACAACAACAACCAAGCCTTAATCCCACTAGGTGGGGTCGGCTACATGAATCTTTTGTTTCCATTGCGCTCTATCAGTTACCAAATTCTTATCTAAATTTAAGTAACTAAGATCACTCCTTATAGTTTCTTGCCATGTCTTCTTTGGTCTCCCTCTTCCTCTTTGTACATGGGCAAAATCCAATAACTCAATTTTTCTAACTGGAGCTTCAATTGGCCTACGATTTAGATGTCCAAACCATCGAAGCCGACTTTCTCTAAGTTTATCCTCAATTGGTGCAACACCAACTTTCTTTCGGATATACTCATTTCTCATTCTATCCTTTCGTGTATATCCACACATCCATCTTAACATTCTCATTTCTGCAATATTTATTTTATTTATATGTTTCTTCTTTACAGGCCATCATTCAGCACCATATATCATCGCTGGTCTTACTACAGTTTTATAAAATTTACTCTTAATTTTGGATGGGATTTTTTTATCGCATAACACACCAGAAGCATTTCTCTATTTTACCCAGCCTGCTTGAATCCTGCTAATAACGTCATTATCTATTTCGCCATCATTTTGTATAATTGATCCAAGGTATCTAAAGCGCTGGTCCAATTAGACAATAATGATTAAATTTGACTGTTAGTCATATTTATATGAACCAAAATGCTCTTATAACTCTCTCCAAATTATTTAAAATAATGTGAAGAGTGAGAAAAAAATCTGAGGATAAAATAGTAAAAAACCAGTAAATTTCAGATGTGGGACCAAACGGCAGCGCAAACACAAACTCGGAGACCCAAATCTAGCTTTTCAAAATGTGGGATCTATTTGCAACACTATTCTAATCTCAGGGGGCCCTGTGCAATTTACCCATATTAAAATTAACCTACATATTAAACTAAATCAAATAAAAAAATAATTAAATAAAAAAAATCAAATATCACTATCTTCTTTATTTATTTTTATTTATTTTTTTTCTCTATTTTATATCTTTTTTTCATATCAATCTAGAGGAAAATGAACCCTAAAAATGGGTGGCCACAAGAGTTCTATGGTTGGGCACTGGGAAAAGATCATCAAGAAACCCAATCTTTCTCAAATTATGGAAATTTAGCTACCAATTTGAGTTGATTGGCTCGGTATAATGCGATTTAATTAAGAGAGTGTTTGATTTAATATTATTTTAATGGAATATAAATATTTTTTTAAGTGACAACTCATTGTGTCATTTATTATGTAGAAAAATTAGCATAGTCGAAATTAATTCAAAGATAAAACTTAAAATATATTTATTAAAATTTTCTGTAAAAATTTTCAAATATTATGAAATTTCTTTATATTATTTCATTTCAATATTCTTAGTGATTCAATTTCTCATTTCACAATAACAATAAAAGGTTAGTTTTAGATTAATTCCATTTGAAATTTTTTTAATATTTTAATAAAGTTTTTAAGATTGTGTTTGATTGGTTGAACTTTTAATTAATTCACAAATTCTTAAGCCATAGGATCTTAAAAGTTAAATCAAATGAGCAAGAAAACAAAAGGGCTCATTTGGATCTTTAGTGGCTTTTCTCTTTCTTTTTATTTTATTAGTTATTCAAAAAAAAAAAAAAGCAGCAACCTGAGTTTTTTTAAAAAAAATAATTACTTATACCTTATAATAAATTTATTATTTTATAAATTATATATTTATATTTAATAAATTATACTATAAATAGCATAAAAAATTAAAAATATTATACTAAATACAACATGAGAATAATATAAAAATAATTTTATATACTATATAGTATGTAAAATATATTTTAAATATGAAATATATAAGATAATAAATTTATTATCACATGTAAGTAATTATTATTTTTAATAAACTACATAGAGTTCTATAAAATTGCAATAATTTCACTGTGATTCATTATCTTTAAAAAAAATATTACCACTAGCAAAAAGTTATGCAAAAATTCTTTTTAAAGTTTTATTGCACCAAATATTGTTTCTATATTTAATTTTTGGGCAATTTATTTATAAGTCCAAACAGGTAGCCTATAATTACATCTCAGTTTATAAAATAGGAACTTAAAAGTAACAAGAAATAAAAACTTAATAGATCGATATAGTTTTAGTTAGAGATCTAAGTGAAAGATTTCAGAAAATATCAATCAAATTAAATATAATTATAAATAATTTGCTTTTAGTTTCATCATTTTGCATATGTAAACTAAGGGGGCGTTTGGTTTAATATTATCTTGACGTTACGTTATGTTATCTAGAGAAAGTAATTGTTTAGTTTAATGATGTCTATAAATAATCTTCTATAAGATTATAAAATTATTAATCAAAAAATAATATTTAGATGTCATGACATCTAAATTACATAACATAATATCATGATAACAACGAACCAAATGCCTCCTAAATTTTTATTAGACACCCTCTTCTTGTCTCACTTTCGCATTGCGTATCCTAACTCAGCTTAAATTAGTAATAAGCACATATTTTTAAAATATGAGAAAATAAATAGGCCTAATATAGAAATATGTACATATGATTGCTTACAATTTAAATTAGCACATGTGTTTTGTTGTATATATATATATATATATATATATATATTTGTTTGTGAGTGAGAACCAAATAATGATGTAAGATGGAATTAAAAAAAGAATGTGTTGCTTGAAGGGTGAATTAAACAAAAGAAATAGTAGATATCTCTTATACAACAGAGGGAGGAAGACTGGAATTTGTGTAGGTGCCTGACTGTCAAAGAGAGATTAGGCTGAGTCACGGAGACCAACTTAAGTTGTGTGTGTCGAAGACCTCTATGGCCAATTGAAAAGAGGGCAAGGATAAGAGAAAACCAGACTTGTGCCATTCTATTTTTTTGAGTGAACTCCCTTAATGTATTAAATGAAGATGTTTATATGAAGGAGACTGACCAATGGAGTAGGTGGAATAGGGACAATACCTCTATATTAGGATCACGGGTGTTACAATATAGTATCAGAGCTAACCACCTGCTGGAAGATGTGGTTCGAGGATGAACTAGACAAAAACTGGTAGGCCTGTGATGCCCTTGACCGAAAAGAGCGAGGAGTGATAGCCACATGATGTCCTAAGAGAAAGGAATAACTAAGCTAAAGTGCAGCTCCTGGCAGGCTTCTAGGCCATATAATAAGTTGTGAGAGAAGCACAAGAATGAATCTTCTCACATTGAAAAGGAGGGGAGATTTTAAGCTGTATAAATCGATTACGTGATCTCAAATAGCAGAATTACTTTTTGGGGCAAAACCGTGAGGCTAATAATGAAATATTTCATAATTAAGCGTGGTGAAAGGGGCAAAGTATGGTTTCTGGCAGGCTTCTAGGCTGAATAGTGAGTGGTGAAAGGGGCACAAAAATAAATCGTCTCATAGCGAAAAATGGGGAGATCCTAAGCTGTATAAGTAAATAACGCGATCTCAAATGATAGATGCGCCTTTTGAGGTAAAACTATGAAGCTAATGATGAAAAATTTTATAGTTAAGCATGCTTAGGTTATAGTAGCAGTGAGATGAATAACCTCTTGAGAAGTACTCAAATCACGCAGTTTTTCTAAAGCGAATCAAACAATATTTCTACATCTGAATCATGGGACATTACTCAATTTTTCGTTATAATTCACTAATTCGACTCGAATTTACAATGATAAGTTTTGCGAAATCATAATAAAGTAAATCGAATTGTGGCCCACTTATGATATATTAATTCAAGTTGATAAATAGATATTATTATGACTCACTATAGACTCATAAGATAACACTGAATTTTTGTTATTTGATAAAAGCTTTAATATTAATGTTTTAGCATGTCATATTAGCTGGTTTTCTTTTAAATTTTATTAACTAGAGTTTGATCAGTTTGTATAATTTAAAGTCAAATACTAACTAAAAAATTTGTAAAAATATAAGTAATGTTATTATGTTATATAAAAAAGGTTATGATAAACTAGTTATGAATGGTATGAAACTTATCCATCTAATTCGAGAAGAATAAAACGTACCACTAATACATAGAATATGGAAGAAAATTTTCAATATTAAAACTGATATTACAATAGTTTATAAGGATTGTACATATAAAAAAATCTTAAAAATCAATAAAAATTAATAATAATGATAATAATAATAATAATAATAATAATAATAATTAGTGTACTAATAGTTTGAATCACGACAGATTAGTAGCCCAAAATCTAACCTAATTCTGATTTATTCAAATTACTAAAATAGACTTCTAATAATTACTAAAAATTGGTAAAATTTACGAAAATTTGAATTTTAATGAAGTAAATGATAGAGTTTTTGTTTAAAAATACGATCAACCCAACTTGGGTAGGGTGATGGTGGATCTATCCCATTGAAAGGTTTTCGGATTGAGCTTGAATGCAGAAAATGGATGCCCGTGGAGAAAGTAGGTCGATTGCAGTGTTAAATTCATTCTGAAAATAGTTCGATTGCATTGTGTCAATCGTTCTGTCCAGATATTCTAGAGTCGTAATGTTTTCATCATAGGTGGAGCACAATGACGAATCATAAATTCATTGGATTAGATTATAATTTATGAACATGAATTGCCATCGAATACGTACACAAAAAGAACACCCCCAAGTCACTCTTCAACCCTTATCTTAAATTTGGCAATAAAACAAATTTTAAAAATTATAGATTAAATATAAAAATAATTTTAATATTTGAATATGCTTTAAAAATAATCAAGATATTATTCTTTAAACAAACCTTCTATTTTATATGGGGTGCTCAGTAGATGTCTGTTTGACTATTGAATTTATTTTGCATTATTATTATTTGATGCATGATGCTCCATTTAATTTAATGCACATTAAATAAATTATTAAAATTGAAGAATATGAATTAAATAAATATTCTTAATTACTTGGCCACAAAAGTTCACAAAATTTCAAAACTATCATTCAGGTATACAAATAATATTGCACGGAACATTGTGGTCCATTCGTGATAGAATCTGTTATTTATTGTTAAAATAATAAAAATACTCTTCTTTAATTTATCAAGTTTCAAAATATGTCATCGTGGGGCTGTGTGCTGTGGCCGCCTACGCGCGAGACCGCGGACGCCCTGCTCGAGAGGCGGCGCGCTGTGGCGGCCCGCGCGCGGACTCTGGAGCACGAGGCAGCTTGCGTGCGGCTCGCACGTGGATGCTTGTTGGAGGGAGTGAGTGTTGTGGCAACCCTTGCATAGACGCCTGTGCGTGGCCACTCTCACCAACAAGCGACCACAGAGCTGACACCCTATGTGCGAGGCAGTGCACTGCGGCCGCGGGGTCTGCACGCTGCCGGCCACCGGCGCGTGGATGCCAGCGCTCGAGGCTACTCGCAGGCGGCACGTGCGTGGATGTCCTGCGTCCGAGAGGTAAAATTATAATTGAAAATTTATTTATTTTAATTTAATTTAATTTTTTTTTTATGATTTAACTGTTTTTTAAACAAAAATTATTACGTTAGACCTGATTTAAAGTTTTTTGAAAATAACTTAGGCCCTAAAGTATTATATGGTAATTATTGTGAACTTAAACAGTATGTTTTGATATTTGTAAAATTTTATGTTAAATTAGCCAAATTTTAGGGACTTAAATGAAATTACCCTTATAAATATGCACGAGCATTTGATGCACCAAATAAAAAATACATGCCCTTTTTCCACCGGTACACCTGTCACAAAATGCTATTAATATTTTTCATTATTACAATGAAATTGATTTTTAACCAATTATAAAACAAATGGCATGCCAAATAAATATTTCTCAGAGGAACATTTAATATACGAAATATAGATATTACTGTTATTTAAATATTATATTATTTAAATATTTATGTTGTCATAAATTAAACTTTAATAATTATTAAAATTAAGAGACCTAAATATAATTTATGCTTACCTTCCGTATTTGAACTCTCTTCTAGAATATTACTTAAATATTTCTAAGTTAATAAATTGTTTTCACCAAATCACATAAAATAAAATCTCAATAACATTATATTAAAGGAATCCTTTACTCAAGATAAAAGTTTTCTTAATTTTTCGATAAATATTTTCTTTTATAATAATACTTAACTTTAATTGGCCTAATCAAGTTTATGTCGGCTAACACTATAAGGCTAAAGTAGAGAAATACTTTTACTGTGTTATGTGATAAATAAAATTTCACTCAAATTTAAGGATGAATTATACAAAATAGTTGTAAGATCAACAATATTATATAGTATTGAATTCTAACTTGCAAAGTAAAAACGCACAAATAAAATAAGTATCGTAGAGATGAAGGTGCTGAGGTGAATGAGTGTGTATACACAAAAAGATAGAAAAATAAATAAATTTATCTGTAAAAAAGTTGTGGTAGTCTCAGTTCGAGATAAATTCAGGGAGAATTAGCTTAGATAATTTGGATATATAAATCATAAGTTTATAGAAGCTCCAGTAAAGAGAATTAGATTATTGAATTTTATCGCTATTAAAATAGAAAATGGTAAATCAAATAAAATATAATAAAAAATCATAAATTTTTTTTTTATTTGATAGAACACAATAAAAATAAAGGATTTACATAGTGGACCCTCTTGGTGAATTAAAAGCTTGGTTGTATTTATTATACAATAAATGTAAGGTATAAAATAAAATTTTTTTTATGCTGAAAATTGTTTATAACATAAAATAAAATTGATATAAATATAGAAATATGAAAATTCATTAAAAAATCGAACCCGGTCCAATCAATGAGAATCGGGCCGCTACTGGACGGCCCAATGTAGAAACATCCGCCCCGTTAACGGCCCGGCCCAATAAACTGTTGAAAGATATATAGAGAGAGAGGGAGAATAATGTTGAAGGAGAAAAACTAATTCCTTGCGTTGTTCAATTGTTAGGATCTTCCTTTTATAATGAGGAGTCCATATTACAAGATGGTATGTAATTAAATCTCTTTAATAGAAAATCATTTTACATGGCAATATGTAAACTAAATCATAATTACAAAATATATGCTAGAAATGATGGTTCTTAAAAGGAAATATATTTAGTGTATTGTAGGCAGGTGATAATGCAGAAATCCAACATTTATGTAATTCCTTTATTACTCCCCCGCAATCTTGGCGTAGGTGAGACAATGCCAAGATTGGTACGCAATAGTTCGAACCATTGTCTGGAGAGCGGTTTTGTGAAGATGTCCGCGACTTGATCTTTAGTGGAGATGTAGGAAACCTTGAGTTGATTGGAGGCGACCCGCTCTCGAACAAAATGAAAATCAATTTCAATATGCTTGGTACGTGCATGAAATATCGGGTTGGCTGTCAAGTAGGTGGCCCCAATGTTATCACACCAAAGAGTTGGTGTGCCGTTAGTGGGTATATGAAGCTCGATGAGGAGTGATTGAAGCCAAATTAATTCTGCAGTAGCATTAGTGATTGCTTTGTATTCAGCTTCAGTGCTGGAGCGGGAAACTGTTGGCTGTTTCTTTGAAGTCCATGAGACCAGATTTTTTCCTAAGAAAATGGCAAAGCCACCTGTAGAGCGATGATCTTCAGGAAGCCAGCCCAATCAGCATCACTGAAGGCGTGAAGGGTAAAAGGGGTATGGCGATGAATTGTAAGGCCATAGAGAATTGTGCCTTTCAGATAACGAAGGATGCGTTTAACAGCAGCCCAATATTCTTCAGTGGGAGTATGCATGTATTGGCATGCACGATTGACTGCAAAAGCAATGTCAGGTCTAGTGATAGTAACATATTGAAGAGCTCCAACAATACTTCGGTATAATGATGGGTCGCTCAATGGAATAGAGCTTTTTGTAGAGATAACAGTGGTAGGAGTAGAAATAGGACGGGCACCATCCATGTTAGCACGTTGGAGAAGCCCTAGAATGTATTTGCTCTGTGATAAATGATACCCAACAGAATGTGAGTGAACTTCAATGCCTAAAAAGTAATGCGCATGTCCGAGATCTCGAACTGAGAATTTCCTGCTTAGTGACTGAATAACAGTAGTAATCTCATTGGGATTATTTCTGGTTACGAGAATATCATCAATATAGATGAGAATATAGACTTTAGAGGTAGATGTACACCGATAGAATAGAGAGGTGTCTGTCTTGGAACCAGAGAACCCTTGTGTTTGAAGCCAACCTCCAAGGCGTTTGAACCAAGCTCGAGGGGCTTGTTTGAGGCCATAAAGTGATTTATGTAAATGACATACATGAGAAGGATATAACGGATGGGTGAAGCCAGGTGGTTGTTCCATATAGACTGTTTCCTTAAGAGAGCCATGGAGGAATGCATTTGAGACATCGAGTTGCTGAACGTTCCAGTTTGAGCATATAGCAATAGAGAGAAGTAATCTGACAGTGGTGATTTTGATGACTGGACTGAAAGTGTCTGTATAGTCAAGTCCAGGTTGTTGATGATAACCTTTCGCAACAACGCGACCTTTATATCTTTCGATGGAGCCATCTGCTTGATGCTTGAGTTTGTATACCCATTTGCATCCTACTACATTCATAGATGGAGTACAAGGAACGAGGTCCCATGTGCCATTGCGTAGTAGTGCATCAAACTCAGTGGCCATTGTAGTACGCCATGCAGGATTCTTTGATGCTTGAGTAAAGCAAGTAGGTTCTGGCATATGTATGGAGGCCACCAAAGCAGTTGGAATAGGATGTTTACTATCAGTGATCAGAGATAGAGTTATCAGTTTTGTTTGTTGATAGATATCAGTTAAAAGGCGAGTTCTTGGAGGCGGAGATGCAGATACCGTTGGGCTATCCATAGGTCTTGATGTATTTGTTTCTGGCGGTATTGCTCGAGTATTCTCCTTAATACAAGGAGGTCCTGGTGTTGAGTCTGGGGAAGCAGGAAGGTTGCGATGAGGGATGGCGAAGAGCTAACCAGTGGTGGAGTGTCCCGAGATATGGTGTTGCTGAGTGAACCTGGATGTGGCCCAAGGGTGCTATCATTGGAAATAAGTACACCAGACATTTGTGTTGCTTTAGAAGATGTATCTGCAAAAGGAAAGTGTGTCTCATCAAAGACAACATGCCGGGAAATGTAAACTCTCCCGGTTGATATATGTAGGCAACGATAACCATGATGCATAGTACTATACCCAAAGAAAGCACACAATTGCAAGCGAGATTGAAGTTTATTTTTGGTATATGGGCGTAGCCAATGGTAGCAAGCACATCCAAAGATGCGAAGGAAATTATAATCAGGTATGCGACCATATAGTCTTTGTAGAGGAGTAATGTGATGAAGGATGGGGGTCGGTAAACAATTTATGAGATATACTGCTGTTTGAGCTGCAGCATCCCAGAATTTTTGAGGGGCAGAGGCATGTTGTAGAAGAGCTAATGTGGTTTCAATAATATGTCGATGTTTGCGCTCTGCAGAGCCATTTTGTTCTGGAGTGTGAGGGCAAGAGACTCGGTGAGTAATTCCTGAGAAATTTAGATGGCGATGGATGGCTTGATACTCGCCGCCCCAATCAGAGTGAAAAGAACGAATCTTACAATTAAAGAAACGCTCAACATGTTTTTGAAAACTGAGAAATATATCTACTAAGTCAGATTTACATTTTATGGGAAAAAGCAAGTGAATTTACTAAAATCATCAACAAAAATAACATAATACGAAAAGCCTTTATTAGAGATAATAGGGGCAGGACCCCAAATATCTGAATATATAAGTTCTAATGGAGACGACGAAGTACAAATAGATGAAGAAAATGATAACTTATGACTCTTAGCTTTCATGCAGGCAGAGCAGATTCTTGACGTTATAGGTGGCGATGTAGGTAGACCATATTTTTGAATTATTTGATGAACAGTACGAAGAGAAGGAT
>JAEMOT010003527.1:193339-226618 GCA_019297695.1 Apostasia ramifera
GACAAATTGACAAAAAAAATAATTGTATTCATTTTGTTTTGTTGTTTTAATTTTTTATACATTTTTTGTGGTAGTAAATTTTTTAAATTAGTTGTATTATTTTTTTTCAAAATATTTTTTATCATATTTTAAAAATTAGTCTCACATTTAGAAAATTTATATTTAATTATGATGTAATTATTAAGTCATCCGGTTGAACCACGATTCAACCGGTTGAACCACGGTTCAACCGGTTGAACCGATAAAGCCATGAACCGGTCGATTGACCGGTTCGATCTTCGGTCCGGTTCTGAAAACCTTGGTTGTAAAAGGGGTTTGGATTTAAAACATTTCATTGTAAATTTTATGTAGAATAAAAAAATTATTCTCATGGCCTCTTTATCTCCCCCCACCCCCACCCCTACCCCCTTGCGGGGAAGGCAGAGGGAGGCGGGTTGCTCTCCCCCCATCTCTTTCTCTCTCTGTACCTGTTAGGGAGCAGGTGGAGAGGTGGGTGAATCGCATCCTCCTCTCTCCTCTCTCTTGCTCTCTCCCCCTCTTATTGCTACTGGGAAGCAAGCGAGTTGTGCTCGATTCCCTCCTACTCCCCTCTCTCTAGCATGCTCTTGCAGAGGCCTGCCTCCTCCTCTCTCTTTGTCATCTCTCCCTCTTCCCGGAGGAGGGCGGCAGTGAGGTAGAGATGGCGACGAGTGAAAATCATAAGAGATAATATGTATGATATATTTTTAAATATTTGAAAAAATAATAAGTATAATATTAAAAATTTGTTAATAATAACCGCATATAATCTCATTTGTAATATTAGCTAAACTATAAGGACTTGTTGGAAAATTTTAACAATTTTTGAACTAATATATAGTCAGAAGTTAATTATAGGGACTATTGAGTAATTAACCCTTAAATAAATCTTCTTCTCCACCTGAATGATCGACCCCGAATGTTAACTGTGTGTCCATTTCGATGCTGGGAGTCATAAAAGCTTCCAGTCTTATTTTCGAGTATATTTTTGCAGTAAATTTTGTTCGTTCTAGGAGGAAGACGGCGACTGGTGGAAGATGGAATTCGTCTCCCCCAATTCCTGATTCTTCAGCTCCGACCTCGGCCACGAAATCCTCAGTTCGGCGGCTAAAGCTTCCTCACAAGGTGATTTTCTTTCCTGTCTAACTTTCTACTCGTTCTCATTGCAGAGATTACTGCACATTTGGGATTGTTTTATTGAATCTACTCGTATTTTATGTTCTATAATTCAGCTTATGAAATCTAGGGTTCTGGTTGCTGATCTGTGCTGGAAAGCTCGTTTTTGCTGTCTTGTATTGATGGAGAAGCAAATATTTTACCGTCTTATTGCGAACTAGTTGATGTTGACGTGACCTAGTTGAGAATGTTAGTCTGACTTGTTCATTGCTGGTCCTGCACGGTGCTCACGTGGTTTGTTGACCTACGACTGGTTTTATTGTAGATTTAGAATATCTTGTTGCCGATTTTGGTCCATGGGATTCAGATTTGGATTCGCTTTTCAGATCTGTGAATGGAGTGGAAATTTGCAGTTGGCCAAAGGAGATGATTGGAGTCTCCTGGGGGTTGATCGTTGGGGTAGTTGTTGGTGTTGTTATTGGAATTCTTTTGGCAGTTGCTGCTTTTTTTTGCGTTAGATTAAGGAAAAAGAGAGGTAGGATTGGAAGCAGCAGCTCAAGGAGATGTTCAACTGTGCCTATCCGTGCTAATGGAGTTGATTCTTCCACCGTGCTTTCAGACTCCACCACCGGTCCAGGATTCCTCAGAATTAATGAAGACGATGGCTTGTCTCTGTGGATTGGACAAAATAGAAAGAGAGTGGCTTCAGTTACTGGAATTCCGAAGTACTCTTACAAGTGTGCTCATCTGTGCCCCTTGTTTCTTGTTTCGACTTTGTTTTTTCTCTTATTGATGCCTGAAAGTATACTGTTAGATGCTATATCATTTACTGGATCTTCAAAACTTTTCAACATATTCCAAGCTTCTAAGTTGATTCTATGTGGACTTTGCCATAAGGGTTGAACTTCTAACTCTTGTAGTATTTGGTAGATTTTGATTCAAGCTCATATTACAGTCCAACTATAGAATACATTTTGGTTATACGTACTGCAAAGTTAATTTTTTCTGTTACTCGTTCATAAAAATAAGTTATGCCATAAACATTGCTGAAAATGGTTCCCCTTTACTTTTTTAATTGAGGCTGGCGCTTAGTTGCGACTTGAGACTTGTTATTGAGGTTCAATTAATACTTACTTTTAGATGATCTCAATCATTTTTTCAGGGTTTCATTTTTTAACTAAATCTACAAATTTACAAAAGCTTAACTAAACTATAACTATGAAATGCTTTGAAATTTAAAGATGAGGTTCAACTGTGGACCAGCTTCACTTAAGGCTAGTGATGGGGGACAAAAAAAATGCAAATGATATTTTATATTTATATTCAGTAAAATTAATTAGCAAATTATTTTTAATTAAGCATAAAATATTTTCTAAATAAATTATATATAATAAATAAGATTCTCAAATCTCATATATTAAAAATATTTTAAAATTTAAATTAAACTGAATTGTCTGATAAATAAGAATTTATCAAATTAGATTATGACGTCAATTTAAATTCAATAAATCAAATTCGAGATTCAGAAATTCAGGACAGATATATCACACTTAAATTCAACAGTAATTATCACTCAAATAAATGTCGGATCGCACAGTTAGAGCCAAATGAATAATCAAAGTTAAGAGAATAATTTTATATTGAAATCAAATAATCAGATTAATTTGATCCAAAAAAAATTATACCTTAGCCAAACAAATTATACCTTAGCCAAAGAAATTCAATTAGTAGCGACGCAGGTGAACAGGCGGCTTGAGTCAACATGCTCGAGTGACACGTTTCTCGGGCGAAGTAGCAAGCCGAACGACGAAGAAAGTGATAAGTAGCTTCGCGCTGGTCGGCGAGGTAGCGTGCAGTAGAGTTGGGCGCGTGTCAAAGACGGGGATGAGGAAGTAACGGGCTTCGAAGGCAGGCGAGCTTTCAGAGGCAGGAGAGTGTGCAAAATGTTGGAGGCGCTCAGAGATGATTCGGAGAGAGAGAGCAACAGATAGAGGAGATTGTTTTTTAAAAAAAAGTGAATAATTAAGCTAATTTGAGGATTTTCACTAAAGGCTAGTCCTACCCTTTCCTTCACTGGAATATTGATCCCTTCGGGATCTAGGCTTTGAGAAAACTCAAACATAATTTCATTCATTAAATGTTACTTTTTATTATAATGTAAGACGACTTCTTTATATAGAGAGATCTCATAAAGAAATTTGAAAATACAATATCAAATGCAGAAAATAAAATATCAAATAAATAAAAATAAATATGAAACTAATTCTATTACAATAAAATAAAATTAGTTCTAAATATGACGAGTCATCAGATCTCTTAGATCTGCTTTAAATCAAATCTAAATAAAGCCAATATGGAAATCTTCAATAGCTCTAATTAATTTGAATTTGAATTTTGATTCAGCACATGATGTCATCCTAGATGTCCAATTCAATGCTAATCCGTGTCCCCACCAATTCTCCCCAAGTAAGAGGAACTCAACCCCTTCGAGTATGGGTCATGCGACTCATGTGTCTCCGAATAGGTCAGATCAGTTGTAATCTCTAAATCTCCTTGGCCAATGGTAAAAAATTTTACCGAACCAAATATCACTGATAATCAAATTCAATTAAAATTACTTACTTAACAAGTTTATTCAATTAGTTCTAAATAAATATTGAGGTAGATTTTGGTTGTGGACTCTATGGATAAAGTTACACTCAAAGGAATAAAAGGCTAAGCCTCCCTAGGTATTACTGTGGGGTCTTGATAACCAATAAATCTGAAATATTAAAAGTCTCAACTATTCCTATGATCTAACGATAATATTCAAATTTATTCATTTAACTCAATTTAATAAAATTTTTAAAATAAGTTAAGTTAAGATTTAATTATCTTAAATTATCACAATAAAATATTTAGAAAATTTTTGTACACTTAATTATAATAATTTGTCATTAACTTTACTAATTTTATTTATTTTATGATATATAATAAATAGACTTACACATACAACGAGCTAAAATAAAATGCAAATGCAAATACTGACTAGACTCAAATATATGATATTAAATAAAACTTAAATGTATGCAGATTCGATTCATGTCCCTACTAGTGCATACTAGTGCATATTAGATAATTAATTCTGATTATAGGCATGTGGAAAGAATGGAGGTCTCTATAAATAACTCATTCACTATTTTTTTCACGAAGAAATTAGATGAGTCACATATAGTCTCAATAGGTCTAGCAATGAGAGTAGGAATTGGAGCAAAAGGTACTGGTCTAAGGTTATGTTTTTTAGGAACTATAAAGTTAACTCTATAGGATGAAAGAGAATATCTCTTATGTAAGTAAGTTTTGATTTCATCCTATATCTCAAACTGCCTAAATTTACTCCAAGGACATTGATCCTTTAAGTCTCTAATATAATATTTTGCTTTACTAAGAAACATTAGTTTCACATAATTAACCCTCTTTAACTCATTCCAACCACAATAATCAAAATAACGATCCAAATTATTTTCTCAATCTTTATATAATAAATAATTTGAATTACCAGAAAATAATTGCGACTTCTTCTATAGATTGTGACTTCGGAGATGAAAATATTCACCACCTTTGTCATTACTAAGAATTTTTGTCTTCCTTTCTTTTTGATTTCTACAATGTATTTATATTATTTAAACATATCAAATGTGTCATCTTTATGTTTTAGCAAGTAAAAATAAGTATATCTTGAGAAATCATTAATAAAAATAATAAAATGCTTATTCCCTCCTCTAGTTAAAATACCACTTCACAAATATCAGAATGTATTAATTCCAATATTTCAGAGTTCCTTTCCATAGGAGAAAAATGTTTCTTAGTTGTTTTCGCTTGAACATAAATTTCATATTTACCATTTATTTCATTTTCATAAGATTTCAAGGCTTGCTTAGATATTAATTTCAAAGTTCTATTATTAACTTGCGTAAGTTTATTATGCTTTAAAAGAGCGGTCAACAATATATGTTGATTATTCATCTTATTTGTTTGAGCATTATTGATACAAAGTTTGAATGTTCTCTCACAAGACTATCCCATCCCAACAAACATCTCATTCTTGGATAGAATTTTCTTATTAGACTCAAGAATGGCCTTACTGCCATTTTTACATAACAAATCTGCAGAAACTAATTTCTTTCAAATTTTAGAAATATAGAAAACATTGATCAATGTAAGTTTCTTTCTTGTACTAAACTAAAGGTCAACACTACCTTTCCCAAGTACTTTAGCAGTATTGTGGTTTCCTATCAATAATTCTAGTACTTCAACATCTTATAAGTCTTGTATTATTTTTTATCGTTATAGATTTCATTACAATTAACTCAAAGGTTTGGTCAACTATGTTAGCATTATTACCATTATTGGCTGAAGTAGTGTTCTTCCGTTGTTTTGGAAATCTACAGTCCTTGATATGTCCAATCTTCTCACAATAGCATTTCATTACGATTTTTTGGGTGCTGGTATTGCTTTCAAAATACTTTTGCTTCTTCCTCCAAATCTTTTATTGGACTTGGTTATTTTCTCCAATATATTCATTTTAAGACTAGCATCTGAATTAATCTTTGCATGCATTTTGTATTCTTGTTCAATTTGCTATCTCTGAATCTATTGTAAAGTATATTCTTCAGTGGAGTGTAGGAGTTTCTTCATATATTCACTTCGACTTGGAGGTAGTTTGGCAATAATAGCCCAACTTGGATTCTCTCCGAATTTAAAATTTTTCAAATTTTGATATATAAATTTGTAGGTCATGAACTTATCTAGAACAGGTGCATTATTTGTCATGAAATTCAAAGTACATACCAAATTAAAAACTTGTATTCACCCCTTTTGTCAGTTTTGTACTTTGCTTCTAAAGCCCTCCGGATTTCTTTTGGTAATTGAATTGATGTGAAAGATCAAATAAACAATTTGTTCGTGTGTTGTGAATGCCCTTTGCATAGATGTTCATCCTCTTACGTCTCCTTCCTTACAACCTTAACTTCATCACTGTTATCACTGTCATCTTGAGCAATTTGGATGTAGTACATATGAAATTTTCAAGGCATAAGAGAGGAGCCGTGGACCCCCCCCGGACCGCCCGGATCCCACGAGTGAATAGAAAGCTCGATCTCTTTTCTCCATTTCTCTCCATTATTCAAATTCAAACTTTGATAATGAAATCTCTATAAACTAAAGAAGTCGTACTCAAATTCCAATGTGAGACTTTTACATTTTCTTATACTGGTGAAAAAATGGTGCTGTGACAGTTGTAAACTGCTTTTTGGGAAATAGTGTAGATCGCCTTTTTTTACCTTTAACCTTAACTTCTATTGGTACCCACAGGGATTTGCAGGAAGCAACTTGTAACTTTACAAATCTGATAGGTCAAGGGGCTTTTGGTCCGGTGTACAAAGCTCAGATGGAATCTGGTGAGATTGTTGCAGTGAAGGTTTTGGCAACTGATTCTAAACAAGGAGAGAAGGAGTTCAAGGCAGAGGTAATTGGCTTGAGAACGTTATGGATGCTGTCTTGCAGAATTACAATCTTTACTGTAATGAAATGATATGTTCTGGCTGCTCTACAATTTCTATTCATTAAGATTGTAAAGAAAAAAGATTAGGGTTTTCTGATAAATCTAATCTTACAGTAATCCTCTCCTAATTTGAATATGTTTTATTCTTTTATGAAAAATTGGATTACTAGCAATATAAATGATAGCCTGGTAATGCATAATCATATGCTTTGAGATAGGAAAATTAAACTTTTCAAGAAGAGTTTTCACTCACATCATTTTACTATGTATCATAGATTTATATTCAGCTTTCGCACTTGACATAGCCATAATACTCTGTTTCTTGATCTTTCAAGTAACTAAATTTCATCCTGCAAAAATATAGTTACCTGGAGTAGATTTTCTATTACTGATCTAGCATAGTCATCATATGCATAAGCTTTTACTTGAAAGGGATTAGTTTTAATATATACTAGCCTTTTATGGAGTGTCTTCTTCAAATATAGACCAGCGATGATATATAGTGCTAAATGCTGGTCTGTAAAAAAATAAATAAAATAAATATTGCAGGAATGAGGATGCTAAGATGGATGCGTGAATATACACAAAAGAATAGAATGAGAAATGAGTATATTCGAAAGAAAGTTGGTGTTGCACCAATTAAGGATAAATTTAGAGAAATTAAGTTTAGATAATTTGGACATATAAATCATAGGTCGACTGAAGCTTCAGTTAGAAAAATCGAATTATTGAATTGTGCCCATGTACAAAGAGGAAGAGGGTGACCAAGGAAGACGTGATAAGAAACTATAAAGAGTGAACTTAATTACTTAGACATAAATAAGAATTTGTTAATTGATAAAGCGCAATAGAAATAAGGAATTCATATAGTCGACCCTACTTAGTGGGATTAAGGTTTGGTTGTTGTATTTGTATTTATGTTGGATGTAAAATAAAGTTAATTGTTATAGTTAAAAATTGTGTTGGGCCAAAAAAATACCTCGAACCAAATAAGGCCTAAATATTTCAATAAATGAAAAGTTTTTATAGTATATTTGCCAGACATAAAATCAAACTGATTTTGTGATATCCTAGTATCACGACGTAATCTATGCTTAATTACTTTCTATGAAAATTTTAAAATATAACTCATTAACTTAATTTCTTTATAATTAGCACAATCTTGTGTATCGTTTTTATTTTTATAAATAGGTATTAATATTTTTATTTATTTATTTAGTATACTTTTAGTTTTTAAAATCATGTTAAATAACCTAGTGAGCTAAAAAACTTCATTTCCTATACATTTCCAAACATCTATTGGAATGTCATCCAGTCTAATTGTTTTTCTATACTTCATCTTTTTTAAATTTTTTTCAACTTCAACTTTACTTATACGTCGGATGAAGGAGCAATTTTATTTTCTTTTTGGATGTTAAAATTAATAAAATTGATCACAATCATTATTGAAAAGCCTTTCAAAGTAGCTCATCTATTTGTGTTGAATGTCTTCATCTTCCAAAAGCATTTTGTGATCCACATCTTTAATATATTTTACTTTAATAAGTGTTGACATGGGAAGCAGGGGGTCCCAAAAGAGAGAGAGAGAGAGTCCCGAGAGACAGCGGTACACAGAGAGCTAAGCTTGATGATTAAGGTCTAAACGAGAGTAATACGCATCCAGAACAGGACACAGAAGTTTAAGGTGGTTCAGGGAGGAAATCCCCTACGTTCACCGAGCGATCAGCGAGAAATGATTTCACTAGAAAAAGAAATGAGGTGGTCGAAAGACCAGTACAATGAGCGAAAAGAAAAGAGAGAGCTTTCTTATCTCAAGCTCTTAATACAATGATGATAGAAGAGAGATTCTGCGATTAAAAAAAAAGCCTCTTCTTGAAGCCTGTTCAAGGGTATTTATAGGCAGGAGATAGTGGAGCTCAGTTCGGATTTTCCGGAAGAGGATGAAATATTCAATTGCTGAGTCCCACTGTTGTCGGCCACCGGAGGAGCCGGAAGTAGTGGAAGGAGAGCTTGATTTCTTGATCTTGGCAATTCTTCTAGGGGTTAGTGATGGCTGAAGCATACGGGCCCTTGGTTTGCGTGACTGGAAGAAGCATGCTGCATTGGAAACTGTGCTGTCGTGGCACGCTGACAGTGACAGGTGCAGCTGGGAACATCGTCATCGATGTTGCTGGGAGATGATCTTGAATCGTCGTGGATGATGTTTGAGGAAATCTGAATTGTCAGGATTGAGGTTTGGCCGAACCCTCGTGGCCAATGTTTGAGACCTGCACGAATAATAATAATAAGGGGTTAGTCCTCCCACGGCGCCACGTGTACGGCTGAGATGCAGCGCTGGAATCACGTGTTAACGGTAAGGTATTTAGTTTTTTATTTTTTACTTCAACAAGCTTGTATATGTCTTTCTTCTTTTTTAGTGTCTAATTTTGTATAAAGATTATCAAAAACTTTCTTTGTATTACTAATTACTTTCTTCGATTCTCGTTGAGTAATTTTATATATTTATAGATATTCTTTACTCTTATACTTAAATCAATTTTTATAATAAGCTTTTTTTTCTTTAATTTTTTCTTGTATTTCTTCTTTCTACCTCCAAGCTTCTTTATATGTCTTTTCACACTAAACTATAAACCCTAAATCCTAAATACACATAAAGGCAACAGGATTGGAATATGACTAATTAACTATCGGGTTATCCTTGCTATTCCTGAATGTAATTGGAGCACGACTAGTTCCATGTCTTCCCTCATGAAGTCCCGAGTCTTTAAATCTTGTTTTTTCTTCTAGTTGTTCCATGAACTGTAACACGTTTCCAATAAAGAACTTTATTTGCTTGCCTGATTTGCTTACAAACTGTAGTTTCCAAATAGCTTTCTTCTATTTTCAGGTCCTTCTTCTTGGGCGGTTGCACCACCGGAACCTTGTGAATTTGGTGGGATATTGTGCAGAGAAAGGCCAGCACATGCTAGTCTATGTCTACATGCCTAACGGCAGCCTAGCTTCTCACTTGTATAGTAAGTCTCTTTTTACATTTGATATATTTTACATTAGGATAAGATAGCAATGAAAGGGGAATAAGTATGATTTGGGGATATGATCATTAGATAACCTTAACTTATGCTCCCAAACAACATTCTTTTAATTAGAATCAGATGTACCTTGCTCAAAATAGTTTGGGATTAATATTTTGTTGTTGTTGTTGGTATGAACTTTACTTTTAGGTTACCAGTTTATTGATTAGTATTCCAATAATTGACCCCACAATCAGCTATTCTAATCAAGTATTAACCTACTTACTCCAGGATTTTCTTATTTGTTGATTCCATGATTTAACTTATTGGCAATTTTGTTGGGCAGTTGGATAATTTGTATAATTATGATAGATGGAATGAATTAAAAGAGGAATGGTTCTAATGTTCATTTGTGAGTTTTATGCACTTTAAATATGCATTTTTGGATATGCTTTCAAAAAAATGTCGGGGATTCTTTTGCTTTTGATAGCCAGTTACTAACAACAGATTAAATAGCTTTATCTTGATTTAGTTGAAAAAAATTGTTCCAAACTGTAGCCTTTGATTTTACTACGGAAGGACTCTCTTGGTAGCTCTTGATTCTTAATCTGTGTTTTTCTGTTAATTCGTTTTGGTTAGTGATCACATGTTTTGAGCAACAAAATATTCAGCTCAAGTTATATTCTTTGAGCACATAAAAACATTATAGACAATTCGAGGATGCAATAGGATAGGCTACTTCCTAGGGAGAAAAACTCCTTGAATCCGTCCTATCTTTGAAAACCTTTAGCTCTTTTTTTCTTCTAATGCTTCATTGCAAAAATCTGAATCAAGTGCATTTATCCATTAATTTTTCTAGGTCACATTAAATATTAACTGCTATATGGCATTCTTCTACACTTTGTAGATGATAGTCGTAATGCATTGAGCTGGGATTTAAGGGTTGAAATAGCTACAGATGTTGCTAGAGGCTTGGAGTATCTTCATGATGGTGTAAGCTCTTATGTTATAGCATTGTCAGAGAATCCGACACTTCTGTTTCTTCCTATAATAAATTTCTACTCTGTTTCTCCCTCAGGCTATTCCTCCTGTAATTCATCGTGATGTGAAGTCCTCAAACATATTGCTTGATAGGGCCATGAGGGCTAGAGTATGTATCCATTCAATTCCAAGACTCTGGTAGTTTATGGTACTTATTAGGGGAAATAGCATTTTGAACTTACTGACATTTTCAAGCACTTTCTTAAAGAAGCGGCGACAGTTTGGATTATTGACGTCATAGATGATACAGTCGCAAATTCTTCATTTGTGCAAGATATTTACAAATTTACATTTAATGGATTTTATTTTTGATTAGGAGATTTACATATGTGCAATAATAATCTTGTTGTTTATATATTAATCATCTAAATCACAGAATTTACTTTAAATACAATCAAAGATTTAAATACTACATGCTACAACTACAGGTATGCACCATTATTGCTGTGTTATTTTGATACTCAATATTAATTGATAAATCTAATGCGACATGTATGCAAATCCCTTGGTTAGTATTGCCCTGGAATCGCTTATTGTTGGAATTCTTTATTATTTGGTTCTGAAGCTTGAATCTGATAATTTCAATATGCAAGGAAGACTCACGTGGTCTTTCTTAATGGTTTTGAAAGGCATGATACAGTCTTCATTTCTTTTAGGTTGCAGACTTTGGCCTGTCACGAGAAGAGATGATCAGCCGAAATGCATCAGTAAGGGGAACTTACGGCTACCTTGATCCCGAGTATGTTTCATCTAGATCTTTTACGAAGAAAAGTGATGTGTACAGCTTTGGAGTTTTGCTTTTCGAATTGATTGCTGGTAGAACTCCCCAACAAGGTCTCCTGGAGTACGTTGAGCTTGTAAGATTTTGATTATCTTATTATAGCATTTTCTTTCTTTTTTTGTTATTCTGGTGTATTTAAGTAATCGCACCATATACTGTTGGTTAGCCAATGTATGGAGAATGCAAGTGGTCTAGAATAGGGAAGGGACGTGTGAAGGAGAAATAGAAGAAGGGAAAGAAGAGAAGTAGAACCAAGTAGATAGAAAGGAGAGTAAGAAAAGTAGAAGGAGGAAAGAATAATTCAATTCATTAAACCTAAAAACTAGAAGTATTCAAAAACAAGACTACTTGTAGAGATCTTAGTTTGTTGATGACAAAACCCGTCACCTTAGATTGATATCTGATCTTACGCCTAGTAACTGAAAGACTTTGTTGATTAGAAGTAGGGCGAGGGTAGAAAAGAGAATGAAAATGAAAGACGAGAGAAAATATAAAAGCATGAGAATAAAAGCAAAGGCACAAAATATTTTTTATGTAAAAAGCCCCTCAACTAGGTAAAACTATGGTGCCTGTGAGCGACTTAAGAGTTCGATTCTGCTTTACATTGTCCATATTGGCGAAGGTATTGCGGTGTGGTCGGTCGTGTAGCCAATGTCACGACTTAGCTTCTCTAAGCTATTATGTAGTTGAGATACAAGATAGGCTTCTGATTATGGCCTAAAGATTCTTAAGAGTTATTGCATATCTTTTTGTGCTTGTTTTATTGTAATACATCAAAACTTACTGAAACTTTGTAGTTAGAAAATAAAGATTCTATGAATGTTAAATGAGTATTATGCAAATTCAACTTGTTTGTGATATTTCTATAGGTGGATATATAAATTCGAAAGCTTAAATGAATACAACAAGCATAACCAGTATGTTCGAAAATTGATGCAAATAGATAGAAAAAGAAATATGCAATCACACAATTTTATTGAGGTTTACCCTAAAGAAAGGCTACATCCTCAAGAAACAAGTTGCAAATGTTCATTGTGGAAAAAAAAGTATAGACGAAGTTGTTTAGAATACCAAAAAATGTGTTCGCATACTATCCCGAAACAAATGTAAAAATCCTTTTGTACTCATGATCTAAAGCTTCAATATTGCAAGAAATTGGATCATATCGACAAGGTAGGATTCAAGCTTGAATAGGGAAATAGATTGGATCATGCCGACGATATCCTATGTCGGTCATGCTGTTCATATCATTATTTTTTTAATTATTTACTATTTAAACATTGTCTCCCACAGTTTGTCTCACTAATGTTAATCTGTGATATATGGTCCTTGATGAATTATTTAGGCTTCAATCAGTGCCGAGGAAGGAATGAGCTGGGACGAGATCGTTGACTCCAAGCTCGATGGAGTTTATGATGCAGAAGAAGTCAACCAAGTATCAACCCTTGCATACAAGTGCATCAACCGGTCATCCAGTGAACGGCCTTCTATGAGAGATGTGGTTCAAGCTTTGTCGAGTGTCATTGAGGCAAGAGGACAATAATAAGCACCGAAGGATGTAGTTTTTACCGTTGACTAGAGAGGAATCATCGGTTGACTAGGTAACTTTATCTAATGAGAAAGTCAACTCAGATCTTTATACAGAAGAATCTATCGATTGTACGTGTGACATACCTGATGATTGACAATATTTGATAAATTTGAGTGTCATAAGCGCCTCAAATATTGAAACTAATTAAAATTTGTTATGTTGCGCTATATCACATAGACAAAATAAATTTTTTTTATCACAAAAACGTTTAGTAGATTCAAAGTTTCGAGTTATTTATAGGAACTACAAAACACTTCTCTATATTTTTAAAGCAAATTTTTGAGCTAATTCCTTAGTATTTCTAATATAGAGAAATTTTATTGGGAAACATTTTATTGAGGGGTGTTAAAATTTGAACCAATCAGTGAATTATAAGAAATACTCTTGTAGCTTCATAAGTGATTTCAAAATTTAAATCTAATCAGAATTTTTATTTAGCAATAATGCCACGCAAAAAAAGTAAATTTTTAATTTTTTTTTATGTGATATTATTATCGTATAGAAATTTTAGCTATATTTAAAATTTAGAAATATTTATTGTGGATATGCAGTATTATGCATAGATCATAATAATACAGCATAACAAATTTATAATATCTACACCCACATGTTAGATATCTCTGTGCTCGTACATTTAGGGCTCGTTTGGTTCGAGCTTTGAAATATAGTTGGGGTTAATTGTAGCATATAAATGGTAATTTCAACTCTGGTCGTTTGGTTGAAGTGTTGTAAAAAAATTCTCGTTTGTTTGGCATATAAATGTATTGATTGAAAATTTTGATTGTTTGGCAAAAATGAAAGCACTTGAGTGGGTTGTACTCGTTTAGATCGAGCTTTTAAAAAGACAGAAGAAAAAATAAATTTATTTTTTCTAAACATAAAATGAAAAAAAAGAATTTTTAATTTAAAAATTGTGTACGAAATGAAATTAAATTAATTCTAAAAAAAAAATTGTATAAGAAATGAAATACATCTAATTGTAATATTGGATGTAAAATAAAGTTAAATATCATTATTAAAATGTATGTTGAGCTAAACAAAATACCTCGATACAAAACACAAATGGTAAATTTTACTTGTAACTTCACAAAATAAATAATATGTGACATCCAACATAAATATGATATTAAATGTAATTTACTTTCTCATATTATACATGTTTAAATATTAAATTTTTTTGGTTATTCCAGGAATGTAAAATAGAAATTTTATTTGTCTTTTGTAAAATGAAATATTCAGATAAATTAAAATACCAATTGCACAAAACAAATAAGCAGAGATTTCAAAAATATTATGCTACAAATATAGAAGAATTTAAATTACATTGTATGATTGCGAAATTAAATAACAAAAAATAGAAGCGTAATTACGTTAACAACTCAATAAAATGATAAATACGAAACATGTTCATAGAAAATATAGACAACTTACTTACAAAATTAATATTGCAGTTAATGTGAACAGTAATATACAGACTTATTTTACACAAAAGAAAAGGATTACAATCTGGTGATGCTTTGAACATGACATCCAAGACAAACTTCAGATGCTGACAGCCCTTTACTCAACTCAATAATCACCATTTTTCCAGCAAGAAAGCCACGCCGAGCTACTGTAGATTTGCAGGTAACTGAATGCTGGTTAACCCTACTCCCAAATGTCAAGCAACTTGATGAATTTCGACACCATCGACTTCGCCGGAGTTGCAATGTTTTCGTTTGAACGCTCTCCTTTGCCAACGACAACAACAGAATTGCCACCAGTTTCTGTATCACAACAATGCAGATAATAATAGAACAAACAATCAAACAACGATAAATAAAATCTTGTAAGCTCAGAATGAAAGAAACTAACTTAAATGAAAAAACATACCTTTCACCATGTAGGATCAACTTACTAGGATTCGAAGGACGAACCATTTTACAAATATGCTTTATTATCTTGATAAGACAATCTCAAAGTACATGAAGCAGATATTTACATAATTGTGTCAAGTCATATGTCTAGTATTCACTAATAAAAAAGTGAAAAAATATTAAAAAAATATAGCTGTGTCATCAGTTTAGATAATCATTTGTGTGGCACGTCCATACTTATGTCTTTCATCTACCTGAAATATACATATCATTTTAATAGATGCCAATAATTACATCCTAACATACCTTACATCAAAATTATGACATAATAAAAGAAAATTTTTATTGGGCAACTATTTAATTAATTACATATTCTACCAAAAGATGTGCGTCTAGGCATTCTTCTCTGTCAACCTTGCTTGATATCGTGCCCCGGCTATAAAACCAACCAAAAATGTCAAAGTAAATTTCGGTTTACGGTGCAATGGGTTCGATATATCATGCACCACCAGATTGGGTATTTCAGGATCATCTGCTTGTTTCGTAATTAACTTTCGGTATAAAGCAGATTTTTCTTCAGCTTTCTCCATTGATTTGACTTTGAAATATACTGCACCTGGATATTTATGCACCATTGCATGGCACTCTTGCCAACTTTGGAAAACGCCTTCTTTCCGTCTTCTAAGTACTAGGTACAAAGACATCTTACAGCATTATCAAATTAAAGTTAGAAATGCTAATAAACATGAGCAAATTAATTCAAAATCAGCATAGTGAGCCTGAATACAGATAAAGAACTTTACGTTAGCAAAGTCGTGTTAAAGTTGCAGTTGTAGACATTTGATTAACAAATCTACTAAGAAAAAGTAAGTGCAAAATACGTGAAACAAATAAATTACACCAAACAATATATCATCAAATGATAAGAATAAGTAATTTAAATAAAAAATCACATTTAATACAATTCATTAATCATACTAATGCAGAAAAAAAAATTTTTATAAAATAGTACAATGTTTCCTTAGCTTTGAGTTTACTGCAAAAATATAAAGAAATATTACATTGTGATAATGTCAAATAGAATACGCAGATAGTCACAAGCACGTATAGCATAGCTAATAGGTACAAGAATGAGTTGATACATATAAATAAACACAAACAAATATGTATATGATTGAGACATCTCCTTCCAACACAGTTGTCCGAAGTTATAGAAAACAGATTGACTGACAAATTGTGTAACAGAATAAATTTAACTTCAAGTAGAAGAAAGTAGTATTAGAATAATATAAAGTTGCATCGATGTTGTTGCTTCTAATGATGCCCTAAAAAAATTCATATTTATTGGATTAACTCATGTAGAAAAAATTCAAACTCTCACTATAAACAAAACTTTATTAAAATTTACCTGCATAGTGCGACCACAGCGACTGTGTCATATCAAATCGCAATCTTTTTCCTTCAATCGCATTGCTAACTAATTGATCACTTTCACTTTCATCCTTAATGCAATCAGCAAGCATATCAGTTACCCCTTTTAAGGAATTATCAACTTCTTCTAACTCTATATCATCATTAACCTTTAACACACCCGTTAATATATTGTGTAGCGCACAACACGCCACAATAATTTTCACTTGTGCATCAAAGGGGTAAGGCAGCATATCCCTTAAAATTTTAAACCGAATTTTTAAAATACCAAATGTTCTCTCTACTACATTGCGAAGACTTGCATGTATGTAGTTGAAGAGCTCCTCTGGACAAGAATAATTTCACGACCACGCCTTCCCGTACGAAACAAAGCCAAATGATATCGTTGACCTCTATGAGGGGCTATAAACTTTGATGTATTGGCATACCCTGAATCAACAAGGTAGTACTTGCCTGATGAAAATGTAAGATTCTTTCAGATAGATATAATTTAATTTGAACATTACTAAAATATATAAAATTATCATTGAGGCATGCCTTAACACTGTCATATCTGCTGCCGAACCGCCCCATCCTGGATTTACGAAATATATCATTCTATCAAATTCCACTGCTACTCTTACATTTTGAGATATAAAACCCTTCCGGTTTCTAAACTGGTCTTCAACATCTCTTCGGACATAAGCACTTATGTGAGTCCCATCAATTGCTTCAAGTGCATTCTGAGGAGCAAAATTTGACATATGAAATTTGAATATAAAGTACAATCGTAATACAATTTGTATAAGTACAACGATTGTATAAATTAATTTCTTACCTGAAATACGGGATCATATCTACTTCCGACAATGAAACGATCAGGTTCTGATGAATTTCGCGGTTTAATGAATAGTGAACTAACATTATAAATCCCATCTAAGACCTTGTTAAATACTCTACTAATAGTCTCGTTTGAATGTTATAGTAACTCACAAACCACCCTGACTACATCACAATGACCCACTATTTTCAAAAATATTGCCAACTGCTCTGCACTAGTCATATTTCTAGTGCTACATAATACTCCATTGTCCTCAAACAATTTCACGAGCTCCAAAAAGTGACGTGGTTCAATGCGAAATGCTTGCTTCGCACGTCCACTGTGCCCATTCAGAAAATCAATAATGTAGTCATGACCTGTAAATGGTCGCGTGTACATAGGTGTTCGTATAGATGAAGTCATCTTACTATCCAAGCTATTCGCTTCCTTGAAAATGTATTGATCTATACTATCTTCGATTTGATCTTGCATCATAGATGAGTCCATAGAAGAATCAGTCGAAGTTGACTCTATTTTTAATACTTATTCAATCTTGCTACGAAACTACAGAAAAGGTTGAAGTAAAATGATGGCAATCTGAATCACATTCAAAAATTGTATTTTTTTTCACAATAAAGAGATGTAGATAAACTTAGAAATTCAATATCAAACAATAAGATCAGTTGTTAATCCAAAACAAGTTTTAACTTTATAATAAAAAGTAAATAGATTTACCGACAAATGATTTGAGTAAAAGATATGCAAACATATGCTACATTACATACAAACAATATAAATGAATCAAGCAATACATACAACAAGTCATTATACGTAAAAGCTAACTGGATCACACACGTTCTACATTCATAAATTACACAGAAAATACTGAACTATTTACAAGTAAAGACATATAAAACTAGCATAAGTTTTATTTAACAAACAATAACACAAATTTAACTTCAAAACATTCTTAATATAAAGTAGACAATCTTACTGGTGCGATAATAATGTATATAATGCAACCGTCAGAGATGATAAATACAACATTATAAGGGCCTAGACTCTTCATATTGCATTCAAAGAACCGTGTAAAATCGGTTAATATCTTATTACAATACTTCAACAACATAAAGTTCTAACGAATAAGAAGAAGAATTTGCAAAAAAGTCTACATCCGCTACTTCGTAATTACATTTTTACGTTCAAATGCAATTAATTTAATCCATGCGGACAAACTGTCATCATCCAAACCAAGCAATGTAATCTTCAAATTGTCATCTTTGGCGACATATTCTAATGCAATGACTCTTTCTTCCCTTGTGATAGAAGCCAAAGTGGCAACCGTTGTATGCAAGAAGATTGCATTTTTTGTGAATTTAACTTTAGGTCAATCCTCTTGCCATATAAACTTGTGTACTCAGAATCTTTTTCTAATTTTGAAAGCCCTACACTCTTCGTTGAATCTTTGGTTGACCTAGAGGCAGTTGAACGTTTGTTGGAGCCAATTTCTTCCGCATCATCCTCACTTTCTGCTACACGTTTCCCTTTCTTTTTGGATGATGAGGGTTTGAATGGCTGTGTTGTACTGGGTCCCAAAATATCTAACAATTTCACGTAAAGTGGACACTTCGTTCCCCAGCATGATTTATACTTCGGATCTGCCTGCAATATTTGAATGTCTTACAATATAAAATAGGTACGAGAACAAAAATAAGAACGTGCAAATTAGTACACACCTCAATAATAGCTTCCCACCATGAATCCTTCATATCAACATAGCCTTCTTCTTCATTGAATTTCACCCCAGTCATATTAGAAAGATCATAAAATTTTCTTCAATTATCTTTAATACTTTTCTAAGTATTCTTCCTTAACATTGTATTTACTAATAACACGAGGCCATTCATTAGTTACTGGCCCCCCTGAATTACACAGTCCATTCATTTTGGACTCCCACACAGCTAAGATCAACTTCTCCTTATCAAGTTCAGTTACTCCTCTACCAGAAGAATGCATTGCTTCTCCTCCTTCAACTTTAATCTTCTTGCTAACATTCGCCTTCTTCATCTGCTTTCCACTGTCCTCATCACTTTCAATCAGAACCGGGTTCAATGACTTACTCTGCTCTGTCATGTTTTTTCTTTTTCTTTTTATACAAGGCTTGATTTCTGTAGTGACAAATATGATAAACGATATTACATAAGCTCTAAAGTAATAAATAATATGTTGAATAACAGTACTACAATGAAGGAATAATGATATCTACATTAAAATACAAAAGTATGTGCCCTTACTTACGACGAAAGTAATCGGTAATTAGTCTTTTGGGTTTTTTCTTGGACAACTTCTTAACTGTGGTAGACTCACAATCTGAACATAGTGAGCCTGTAGCCATCCTTCAACGCAATCGTTACATATTCACAAGATCATCGAATTCGTAATGAAATTTAAAAAATGCTAATAAAAAAACTTACAAAAAACTATATAATGTCTTCTTGATACAAATCAAATATCAAAGATTTCAACAATAATTATTTTTAGTATCATCATACTATTGTTATACGTAATTATTATACATCAGTTCTATAAAATAACTTGTTTTTTGTTTGTAAATATATCCAGAATATCAATATACTATTTCTAGATAAAGATAGTATTAACCTCGGAATCCAATAAAACTTTGTTCATTTCTTAAAGAATAAATACAAATGTGAGTTCGATACATAAACTCATAGCACATTGAATTGTGAGCAGATGCATGCGTTGTCAGACTGGATGCCCCTTATATGTGTTCAGCTAAGATTTATACTTCAACATGGAGTATAAATTTAAAAACTTCTCACATCATGTTTGCGTCAATACTAAACACTAATGTATTTTGTCCACTAGGTTGTATTGACCTCAGCATAAACAAAAAAACTTGATCATTACTCATAAGAAAAATGCACACGTGACTTCGATACATAAACTAAGAGCATATTAAATTATAAACAGACGCATACATTATCAAACTGGATGCCCCACTTATCTGCTCAGATATGTGCTCGAATATAGAGCATTAATTAATTAATTTTCTCATCATATCTGTTTTGAGTAAGTAGATCCAAAACACAAACATATATATGCAGTATTTCTCCAAGAACAACTACAGTGAACAGTGATGTCATTCCAATGGAGCTATTAAATGAAAAGAAACTTTTTGGACTCAGGAGCATAAACTTCATCATCAAATTTTGCTCTATGTTATGCAATTCCTTTCCCCTCTGCCAATTTGCACATTCTAGATCCTATGGCATAGGAGAGAAGGAAGGACACAATTCATTTGTTTTTTAAAGGATTTGAGCTTATGGCTAAGGACTTACCAAACAATAACAAATCAGAGATAATACATGCTAGAAATTCAACAGAGCAGGTAAGGAGGTATCAAGGAAAACTCTTTTAACCAAATGCTCATCATTGTCAAAATGAAATTTAGGAAGAAGGCATGAAAGACAATCAGAAATCAGCCAACACAACATCCTTTAACCAAATGCTCTTCATTTAATCGAAGGAAGGAGAGAAGAAAGACGGAAATATTCTCAGCTCTGTAAACTACAGGTAAGACACCAGAATCATCCCAACTTTGTACAGAGCAACCAAAAAGGAACCAGGAGAATCAGAAGTACAAGCTCATCATTGTTAAACTCAGGCAAACTAAATGCATTTCATGGGTTCAAAGTCTGGGACAAGCAGAGCAAACATAGGGCTAGGGCATCACAATGATTATACTCACGCAGCAAGAGCAGCAAACCTTGGGGCAACAGAGAAATCAAACTGGAGGAAGGAAAGGAGAAAGACAAAAGTTTACTTAAACGCATAGCTAACAGACCAGAATAGTGCCAACTTTGTACAGAGCAAACAGGACGGAACCAGGAGAATTAGCAGTACAAGCTCATCATTGTCAAACTCAGGCAAACCAAGTGCATTTCATGGGTTCAAACTCAGAAAAAAGCAGAGCAAACATAGGGCTAGGGCATCACAGTGATTATACTCATGCAGGAAGAGCAGCAATCCTTGCGGTAACAGAGAAATCAAACCGGATGAAGGAGAGGAGAAAGACAGACATTTACATAAACTAACAGGTAAAAAACCAGAATCATGCCAACTTCGTACAGAGCATCCAGGAAGGAACCAGGCGAATCAGAAGCACAAGCTCATCATTGTCTAACTCAGGCAAACCAAATGCATTACATTAGTTCAAACTCCGGAAAAAACAGAGCAAACATAGGGCTACGGCATCACAGTCATTATACTCACGCAACAAGGGCTGCAAACCTTACGGCAATAGAGAAATCAAACCGGAGAAAGGAGAGGAGAAAGACGCAAATCTAAAGAGTAAACAGGAAGCAATCAGAAAAACCCTAACCACAAGCTCAGCAATGTCAAACTACCAAGATCATGGCTTCGAACTCAAGCAAACAGCAAAGCAAACATAATAGGGCATCACAGTGATTATACTCACCCTGCGTAGAAAGATCAACAAACCTTGCGGCACCGAAAGCGAGCTGGAGGAAGGTGACGAGAAGGAAAGAAATTTTCTCGAGACGTTGGCGGAGATTCATCGTAGGAAGGAGAGGAGAAAATTCGCAGCGCTTCCTTCCGTATCAAGCCGCGCTGTAGCTGAGCTGACCGAACACTCGCGATGCTAGGGCTACCGCGGGATACTGCGCTGAAGCCGCAGATCACATTCGGCTGTGTACTCGTTTGGCAGGAGCTATTAAAGAGGTGTTTTTACTAAAAAACCCCTCAAACCAAACATGACCTTATTCCCTCGTTGAAATCTTCTCTTATCATTGTTCTATGTGGAAAGTGTTACACTCAAGGTTTTAAAAATCGGACCGGACCGGCCGGTTCAACCGGTCGAACCAT
This sequence comes from Apostasia ramifera, assembly GCA_019297695.1. Classification (NCBI taxonomy): domain Eukaryota; kingdom Viridiplantae; phylum Streptophyta; class Magnoliopsida; order Asparagales; family Orchidaceae; genus Apostasia; species Apostasia ramifera. The sequence goes on from JAEMOT010003527.1 coordinate 215,434, forward strand.
GAACCGGTCAGCCAACTGGTCCGGTTTAATTTTATAACCGGATCCGTTTAAAATGGCTAGAACCGATCTAAACTGCGGTTCAACCGGTCAATCGGTGAACCGGTACGGTCGGACTGGTTGAGTTTGAAATTAAAAAAAAAAAATTAGCAGTACAAGCTCATCATTGTCAAACTCAGGCAAACCAAGTGCATTTCATGGGTTCAAACTCAGAAAAAAGCAGAGCAAACATAGGGCTAGGGCATCACAGTGATTATACTCATGCAGGAAGAGCAGCAATCCTTGCGGTAACAGAGAAATCAAACCGGATGAAGGAGAGGAGAAAGACAGACATTTACATAAACTAACAGGTAAAAAACCAGAATCATGCCAACTTCGTACAGAGCATCCAGGAAGGAACCAGGCGAATCAGAAGCACAAGCTCATCATTGTCTAACTCAGGCAAACCAAATGCATTACATTAGTTCAAACTCCGGAAAAAACAGAGCAAACATAGGGCTACGGCATCACAGTCATTATACTCACGCAACAAGAGCTGCAAACCTTACGGCAACAGAAAAATCAAACCGGAGAAAGGAGAGGAGAAAGACGCAAATCTAAAGAGTAAACAGGAAGCAATCAGAAAAACCCTAACCACAAGCTCAGCAATGTCAAACTACCAAGATCATGGCTTCGAGCTCAAGCAAACAGCAAAGCAAACATAATAGGGCATCACAGTGATTATACTCACCCTGCGTAGAAAGATCAACAAACCTTGCGGCACCGAAAGCGAGCTGGAGGAAGGTGACGAGAAGGAAAGAAATTTTCTCGAGACGTTGGCGGAGATTCATCGTAGGAAGGAGAGGAGAAAATTCGCAGCGCTTCCTTCCGTATCAAGCCGCGCTGTAGCTGAGCTGACCGAACACTCGCGACGCTAGGGCTACCGCGGGATACTACGCTGAAGCTGCAGATCGCATTCGGCTGTGTACTCGTTTGGCAGGAGCTATTAAAGAGGGATTTTTACTAAAAAACCCCTCAAACCAAACATGACCTTATTCCCTCGTTGAAATCTTCTCTTATCATTGTTCTATGTGGAAAGTGTTACACTCAAGGTTTTAAAAATCGGACCGGACCGGCCGGTTCAACCGGTCGAACCGTGAACCGGTCAGCCAACTGGTCCGGTTTAATTTTATAACCGGATCCATTTAAAATCGGCTAGAACTGATCTAAACTGCGGTTCAACCGGTCAATCGGTGAACCGGTACGGTCGGACTGGTTGAGTTTGAAATTAAAAAAAAAAATTTCCTAAACTCTGAGTCCCTAACTCAGCCTCTGCGGCCTCTACTCGCGCGACAGTTACGAACTCGCGATTTCTCTTGCCTCGCACTCTCCTCTCCAGCCCCCATTCTTTCGAAATAATTTAGTATTTTAGTGATATGAAATGATGAAATGATTTAGTATTTTAATATTGATAAAGCATACATTTGTTCAGATCTTTTAATGATGTACTAAATATTATACTCAATTTGTGGTTTACGAATATTTTGTTGGGTTATTGTTATTTCAATTTGTTTGGAATTATTTTTTAGGTTATTGACATAAAATATTATTTGTTAAATTCAATTATTAAATATTTATTTTATGTCTAATTATTGTGTTGATGTGTGAATAATATATATCTTAACTATATTTATATTATATTTTATTAATTTTTTTAATTTTACTTCATCCCAGTTCGACCTCAGTTCGACCCCGATTCGATCATTGAACCTTGAAACTTTCAGTCTACCGGTTCTGAAGCCGGTCCGATTTTCAAAACCTTGATTACACTTGAAATTATTTTATTTTTAAGTATAATCAAATAAATTTAAATTCTTATATTAAGTTAGGATAATAGAAACTTATTTTTTATATACCACGTGATAATTGGGATTAATTTTATATGAAAATTACAAAATTAATTGTATTTTATTTAATTTAAAATCAATTTAATTTTTCTATGTTTTGAAATTAACTTGTTTTAAAATAAATTGATTTAACTGAAAATTAATTGATTATATGTGTGAATATTTATAATCTTTAAAATATAATTGAAAAATATATATCTCATCATAATTTATATAAAGTGAATAAATTGTAAAACACATAATTTGAAAGTAAATTTGTAATATTTATATTTTAATGTATTTTATAGAAAATATATCTTATAATTGGACTCAATTAACTCTAAAAATTAACTTGAAATTAAAAATATTACTAAGTTTAAAACAAATTTAGTTTAAAATTTAATATTTTAATTTTGAATTTAGTTCAGCCTGCTCTAATTAACTGAAAATCATCCCTAATTTTATCAAACTCTCATTTACGTTGCACCTTGTGCTGATAAAAAAAAAAAAAAAAAATCGTTTCTACCCAACAAATTCTTCTTTAACTTAAAAGACATTTGGTTCAATATTATCTTGATGTTATGTTATACTATATAGAAAAATTAATCATTTAGTTTAATAATATCTATAAATAATTTTCTATTAAATTATAAAATTATTAATTAAAAAATAACATCTAAATTACATAAAATAATACTAAGATAATAATAAACAAAATGCTAGTTAAAGGTTTTACATTATTGAGTAATTTAGCTTAAGGCTACAATTAGAGGCGAGAGGTTGGCCCAAATATTGATGATCGCATAATGTTGATTTAATTTGAATTTATTAAATCACAAACCTTTCTTTTGTTTTGACAGTAACACAAATCATATTTAATGCTCATAGTTTTATCAAGTCAAATTCATTATAACAAAAGAGATAAAAATATTATTTTTTAAATAAAAATAATAAAATTTATTTATATAATGTAATTATTTAATATTTTTATAAATAAAATATTGCATATAATAATTAAAATATGTGTTTAGCATATCAATAAATATAATTAATTCATATTTAAATTTCAATAAAAATTACTTAATTTTTATCTAATAAATTTTTAATTAACACACAAATTCATGTTAAGCCAAACTCAAAATGAACTCAAACTTAAATCAATATAAATCAACGAACCAAACTTAAAATATACTTAACTCAATTGAAACTCAAATTCAAATTATTCTCAACACAATGATCAAGCACACAATTTAATTTAAAAATTTTTAAATTTTATATATAATGTGATATATTTATTTAAAATTAAATTAAATTAATTTTAAACTATCAAATAAATAAAAGCTATAATTTTTTTTATCCTATTAAAAATGTAATTAAAACATACAACTCAAGAAAATTTAACTAAGGAAACATTACAAATTTAATTTGAACTTTGTTTTTCTATTAGTAATTTAAGTAAAAAAAATAATATTGAAAATAAAAATGTAAATTGGAGCACATGAAAATTGGATGCATTTCAATCCCGCGATTTCTTAATATGGAATCACCGTTAATATAAGGCTGAAATTCAACTAAAAATATTGTTTTAAATTTCAATTTTAATCTAGTTGGTGTTTGATAATCAAAGTTAAAAATTGAATTTAAAATAATATCTAGGGGGATAAAAAATCTATAATAATTTTATCATCCTTTGTAGAACCAAAACAATCTTAAATGCCTCAAAAGCTTCCTAGTGGCTACAGGTCAACCATTTTTATTTTTAATATCTAATCAGATTGAAAACTTATAATGTGCTGAAATCTTGATCAAGAAAATGTTGATCACCACAAATTTTATTCTTGTAATTTAAACTCTAATAATTGGTTCATGTCAAGAAGAAAAAATGATTTCAATTTGATACAAATCATATTGCAACTCCTAGTATTTGGTCAACAAAACACAAACCCTAATGACGAAAAACATGAACAAGAACTGAACAATTACGTCTGAAAATCTAGCTTATCAAATTAGACGGACTGATAGAGCAATGCTATCGAAAAGAAAATCGATCACGCAACCAAATCGAAGGGATGAAATGTGAGAGGAAGCAGTTTAGCTGTCTTCATCAGCACCGGACTTCGAAGATGCGGCTCCGGTTTTCTTCGGAAGAAGAAGATTGTGGATGTTCGGCATCACGCCACCATTAGCAATGGTGACGGCTCCCAGAAGATTCGAAAGCTCCTCGTCGTTCCTAACCGCGAGCTGGATGTGCCGCGGAACTATCCTCGTCTTCTTGTTATCCCTCGCCGCGTTCCCGGCGAGCTCCAGAACCTGAAGATCCAGAGAAGTCCACACTCGTCAAACCACTCATCGTAGTCTCTCGAAACGATCGGATCGGGAAGGGAAGGGTTCGTACCTCGGCGGCGAGATACTCCAGGACGGCGGCGAGATAGACGGGAGCACCGGCACCGACGCGATCTGCGTACTTCCCGGCCTTGAGAAAGCGAGCGATCCGGCCGACGGGGAATTGGAGGCCGGCCTTGCTGCTTCTTGACGTAGCCTTCTTCGACGCCGCCGATCCGATCGCCTTTCCTCTTCCAGCCATTGTTGCCGCACCGGAGATTCGGGTTTGGGCTGCAAGTTTGGAGGAGAAGATTCTGGATCCGTTTCTCGCGTCTCTGTTTCTCCTTTATATAAAGTTCTGATGTGCTGGATGGAGAAGCCAATGACGGCGTAGCACACGGATTACGATCTCGACCGTTCGACATGCAAAGCCATCGACGGCCGGATGATGACCGGTACTATTGCATAACAGATCTCCAATGTTTTTAATATTTATTTAAGTCCTAAGTGAAATTTAAACATAAATTTTTAGGTAAGTTAATCAATATTAGTCCTCATAATTCTTGAAAAACTTGTGCAAGTAAATTCATAGTCAAGGACAATAGTGGTGCAAGTACATTCAAGTATTCAACATCCATAAATATTTTTGCTTAAGTCCTAAATCATGAAATTTAATGTTGTTCATATAAATTATCCATTCTATGATGCTCTAAATTCAAATTTATAATATTAATGTCAATTGATGGTATGTTTACAATCAAGTATATATATTTTTTAAATATCTCATTTAGGTCTTAAAACATGGGAATTGCACATAAATATGGAATATAAAGTTCGTGTATCCCATGATCCATACTTTGAACTCAAAAGTATGAAAAACTACAACAAAGATACTATATTATGAGAATATTTTATTTAAGTCTATTCTACCTCTAATTTACATGGAGGTCTCTCTATTATGAGATTCCTCAAAGTATGTTCAGGTGAACACTTATAATTTAAATCCAATTCTCAATTTCTAAAATCAAATCTTTCGAATCTTCAAGTGTCCCAAATTCGAATCTAAATTCAAATTCTTTCTTTATGTTTATTAATCTTTGTGTTATCAATTTAGTAAGCTGATTCTTTCTTTAATCAAAAAATTTATTTTTTCAAAAGAAAATGAATAATTAACTACATAAGCTTATATTTATAGAAAATCGTTGATCCTCAGACATCCTGAAATTCTAGAGTTATCATCTATAAGGCGAAATCAATCTGCTTTAAAAAGAATTAAGGGTAAATTACACTCAAGTTCTAATTTGAGAGTATAATATCACTCAGATTTATGTTTTCAAAATTATAATATCACACAGATTATGCGTTGCTTCATTTAAATTTAAGGCTATGTTTGCTAACGAGGAAAAAGAAAATTTAGTTAAATTTTTTAATTATTTTTTAAAAATATGTATAACATGAAATAAAGTGAGTTAATTATATAAAAAATTATGAAAATATAAAATAAAATTGATTACTTTATTAAAATTTGTGTTGAATATGAAATAAAATAATTGTTTAATATTAAAATTTATATAGGATGAGATATAAAATAAATTTTAAATTTTTTTAAATAAATTTAAAATTGTAATTATGGCTAAAATTATTATTATTATTATTTTTCTCCAGACCCTAAAATGAAAAAGATTTAACGATAAAAAGTTTGTTTGTTTAAAAAAAAAAGATTTATTAATGAAATATTTAATAAAAAAACTCCTAGAAGCTGCATGGTAATTTTCTAGGAGGTTCCTGGAAGTTAACGCCGGCCGCCGGGGTCCCGTCACGAAACGTAGAGGATTACCTCCGACGGAGGTGACCTTTTTCTGTGAAGCCTGGAACGTCCACGACGACTTTATACACGTGTCAAATAATGACAGGCCATACCCTGTGGAAGGTAACCTCACCGCAGCGCGCGGGAGTCGGTCCGCCAAGCTATTAATACTACGGATCCCCTAGCAGGTCTTTCATCTCTTCGTTCTTTTCGGGAAAGTGAATCGCTCCGTTGCTCCTGCGAAAGGTAATATCCCCTTCCGGTTCTTCGGATTAATAAATGCCAATTTCTCTTTTATTTGGTTTCCTTTTTGTTTTTCAGCGATTGATTTGATCTATTAGTGATCTTTTGAGAGGTTTTTTTTGTTTAATTTTAACTTCTTAGATTGATTTTGGAGTTATTCTGTTTGATTGTTTGTTTGCTTTGGATGCCAGTTTATCGTAGATGTTTTGATTTATTTGTTCATCTTTTCTTATGATTTGTTTTGTGATTGCTTGTTCTATATGTTTCTTGGTGGGTCGATCTTTTTTTAGGGTTTCTTTTTGTCCTCGTGAAAGCGAGGTCCAGATTTGTTGTTTTAATTCCTTTGTTCTTCACGACGATCGGTATTTGAGACCTTCGCACTCTTTTGTTCTCACGTATTGATTTTTAGCTGACTGTAGCTAATCCTCTTCTGATCTGTTGCTATAAATTGTTTTCCCTTCAGTTGGTTTAATTACTGTTGGGTCCTTAGTCATCTGATTGGTCGGCGATCTTTTGTTGATTTCTTGTTTTATCTTATTATTGTTCCTGGAAAAGCCTGTTGATTTTGATTTAGTTCTTTTTTCATATGGAAGTTGGACCTAATTTGATGTCCTTTTGGTTGCCTTGAACTGTTGCAGATGCAGATCTTTGTGAAAACCCTCACCGGCAAGACCATAACCCTCGAGGTTGAGAGCTCCGACACTATCGACAACGTCAAAGCCAAGATCCAAGACAAGGAAGGCATCCCCCCTGATCAGCAGAGGCTGATCTTTGCTGGCAAACAGCTTGAGGACGGCCGCACTCTCGCCGATTACAACATCCAGAAAGAATCCACTCTCCATCTCGTGCTCCGTCTTAGGGGAGGGATGCAGATCTTCGTGAAGACACTCACGGGAAAGACCATCACCCTCGAGGTCGAGAGCTCCGATACCATTGACAACGTCAAAGCCAAAATCCAGGACAAGGAAGGTATTCCTCCTGATCAGCAGAGACTGATCTTCGCTGGCAAGCAGCTCGAAGACGGTCGTACTCTCGCCGACTATAACATCCAGAAGGAATCCACACTCCACCTCGTACTCCGTCTTAGGGGAGGGATGCAGATTTTTGTCAAAACCCTCACTGGCAAGACAATCACCCTTGAGGTTGAGAGCTCCGATACCATCGACAATGTGAAGGCCAAGATCCAGGATAAGGAGGGAATCCCCCCTGATCAGCAGAGGCTGATCTTCGCTGGCAAGCAGCTCGAGGATGGGCGTACCCTTGCGGACTATAACATCCAGAAGGAGTCTACCCTCCACCTTGTTCTCCGGCTCAGGGGAGGGATGCAGATCTTCGTGAAGACCCTTACGGGCAAGACAATCACTCTGGAGGTGGAGAGCTCGGACACGATCGATAATGTGAAGGCGAAAATCCAGGACAAGGAGGGAATTCCGCCCGATCAGCAGCGGCTCATCTTTGCCGGCAAGCAGCTGGAAGATGGCCGCACCCTCGCGGACTACAACATTCAGAAGGAATCGACCCTCCATCTTGTTCTCCGGCTCAGGGGAGGGATGCAGATCTTCGTGAAGACCCTTACCGGTAAGACAATCACACTGGAGGTGGAGAGCTCGGACACGATCGATAATGTGAAGGCGAAAATCCAGGACAAGGAGGGAATTCCGCCCGATCAGCAGCGGCTCATCTTTGCCGGCAAGCAGCTGGAAGATGGCCGCACCCTCGCGGACTACAACATTCAGAAGGAATCGACCCTTCACCTTGTGCTCCGTCTCCGTGGTGGCCAGTGAGTCAACTTCTTCTGCTGTCCTCGTCATGATGTCGACTTCAAGCTTCTGAACAATTTCTTCGTTTCCCTTTGGTGTTTCTGCGCATGTCCTTTGGCTTTATGTTCTATTAAAGAGTCCTTGTGAACAGTTGTGCGAATAATGTGAACTAGTTCAAGCTTCAAATGGTAGTCGTGTGTGTATTTGTCCTGCTTTTCTTATGGTTTCATTGCTGTTATGCTTGTACGTGAAATAGTTATAAGGTGAATCTTCATCTAAATTTCAAGGTTTCAAACTATAATTGTCATCATGAGATAGCCATGCTGGAGATTTATTTCTGTTAAGGCCTTCTTGGTTTGAATATTAGATTTTAGTTCCCCTTTATAGATGAAGTACCCTTTATGCAGGTCTTTTTTATTTTGTTCCTAATATTATCAATGGCTGGTCTGGAGCATAAAAATTTTTAATTTCAAAAATGGATTGATGTTAACATAGATTTTTTTATTAGACATCAAGCTGGTTGTGCATGTTACCGTGTTGATGACACGATTGAATTTTCAGTAGGTGAAGTTGTGGGGATCAGTCATCATTGACTGATGATAGCATTTGAGATTTGAGTTGGGGCTGTTGCTCAACCTCAACTGATATCATGATGGGTCTCAAGTATAATGAGATTGATTTGGCTGCTAGAGATTGGTGCTTGACCATTGTGTTGTTGATGCCCTAATAACTGACATTGAAGCATAAAACCTTCAGGGGTTGGACTATGAGAGAATTGAATTTGGGCCTTGAGGAAGGAGTTGGTTTATTTTTGAGTTGCATCATTTGGCTTTTTAATAGTTTGATTGGTGATCAAATAAGATTATTTAGTTTTCGGTTTAGTTTTATGCTTGTGAAATTGAACCGATCAATTAACTCAAAAAATTTAAACTTATTTATTTTTTATTTAATTTATATCAATTAATTTAAATATATTATTGATTTATTTATAATTTATTAAAGTATTTAATCAAACTAATTAACTCAATTGTACAATAGTTTATCAATTTGAGTTATTAACAGCTACGTTTTCGAAATAAAAACCGATAGTGGATCGGACAGGTTCTTTGATGTCGGAAGTCATGACTCAGGGAGGTTCCTCCTTCAGGCTTGGGAGGGTTTAGCTTTCACTTTGATCCGCAAGGGTAAGATTGCTGTGAATGACCTTGCGGGCGTGGAGCCCATCGAATGCTTAGCTGATGATCCCATTTATAGGGAGGAGGGGTTGGATTTAGATGATGATTTTATCCATCAGATGTTTGATTTTTTGGATAAAATCATCATAGACCATCCTACTCAAATGTAATGTAAAATCTCAGTTTTTGTAATTTGAACATATATGAATGAAAAGTTTTCCTTTCATACCTGTTCCTTGTATTTGTGAGATAAGCAGGTATCTTGAACGAATGCAACCTTTTGAGACCTTTCCATAGTAATGGTGTCTTCTAAAAAGAGTTATCTGATCAAATATTGAGAGCTGGACCTATCTCTTGCAACATTCGAACTTGTAGAATGACTAGCCTGAGGGTATTTGGAGCTTTTACCCTCGAACTGACAGATCATGTAGTCGTAATGGGGATCCAGTCTAGGAGGAGTTATCTGACCCAATACCAAGAGGATAGTTCGCCCCTTCGCAGTCCTGCAGAGGAAAGAAGTAATGACAACAATAATAATGGAGATCCTACATGGGAGGGGTTATATGACCCAATGCCAAAAGGACTTAAATCTTCTGAAATATTGTAGTCGATGTTTATACTTGAGGCATAAGCTGACCTCCGTCGGAGCGGTAGATCCTAGTAGAAAGAGTGCATTTGAAAATATAACATCTGATTGAGGAGTAATCTGGTTAATTCCCCTTATAGCAGATTAAAAATAAGATAAAACTAATAGGACACTTCCAAATTTGACTTGAAATCATACTTCTTTACTGCATAGGAAAGAAGTAATGATAGTAGTGGTGATCCTGCCTAGGAGGAGTTATTTGACCCAATGCCAAAAGAACTTAGATCGTCTGAAACATCGTGATCGATGTTTGTACTTGAGGCATGGGCTGATCTCTGTTAGGGCAGATCCTAGTGGGAAGCGAAGGCACTCTGCTTAGGAGGGACCTGTACCATGAGTAGATAGCAGGGAATGCCCTAAGGTTAGAGCGGGTTTTCTGGCCTTCCGCTAGCCAGATGGGCTTATGGAAGAGTTCCGAATGTAGGTAGAAGACCCCGCCTACCAGGCATAACTAGGCTCGGTGACCTCCATATATACAAAGAGTGAGTGTAATACTATCGTGAATGAGGTATGGGCACCTCGGAACGATAGCTGAAGAGTTTTGAGATTAAGATCATACCTGTAGCATGGTGCGTGAATAAAGTATAAGTTGGTCGCGCCCCACTTAATATGAATACCTCGGGATGATTGATCAATTATAAGACTAGTATCATAAGAACCCCTAAGTTCAGAATATAACCTTCGGGAGAGCATAATGCAGGAATCCAGATGTGTATTGAAAGAATTCAGATGTGTATTAATAAAGAGTGTCCCATAAAAAAGAGATTTCAGGCGAGTCTGTACAAATGAATTCTGCGTGAATCAGGGTAGATTGCCGCTTTGATTTAAGCATAAATGTTTTTCAGATCATCTCCGCTCCAAGTTCTGGGGAGTTGAGTGCCTTCAGAGGTCATGAGATAATACGCGTTAGGTCCTGCAACCTCGCGTATGATGTATGGGCCCTCCCAGTTGGGCTCAAGTTTGGGAACTCCCAAGTTGCTACCAGCAAGAAGTCGTAGTTTGAGAACCAGGTCACCTTGAGTGAAACTTCTGGGATTGACCTTACGGTTGAAGTATCGTTCTACCCGATGTTTATGCTCCAAACGCTTGAGCGCGACTATCTGCCTCCTCCATTCCATGAGATCCTTGTCGACTCGTCGGGAGTCATCATTCTCATTCATCTAGGTTTACAGATCTTTAGGATCGAAGCTGGCTGCAGCCTCTATTTTGGGTAGGGCTGGTTACCGGACCGGACCGGACCGGTTCCGGTCCGGTTCCACCGGTTCCAACCGGTTCCGGATCCGGTCCAGAACCGGTTAGGTGGCCTTGGATCCGGTCCGAGTCCGGTCCGGATCCAGATAATTGGGTCGGGTCGGGTCAATCGGATAAAT
>JAEMOT010003527.1:227474-281631 GCA_019297695.1 Apostasia ramifera
ACAATTTATTCCAGCACTTACGCAAACACGTTTCCATTCACGCCTAACATTTGAATTTAAACGAATCCATTTTGCAATATGCTTAAATTTATCAATAATTAAATGTTCAGAATTAAAAGCAGTAGAAACACATAAGTTAATTATATGGCATGCACATCTAACATGAAAAAGAGAACCATAAAGAGGAAGCTTTAAAAATTATTGTAAAAAATTAACTGCAGAATTATTATTCGAGGCATTATCCAAAGTAATACTAAAAATTTTATTTTCTATACCATAAATTTTACAAACATTGCGAATGTAAGAAAAAATGGTTGAACCCGTATGAGCCTCATCTAATACATCTAGAGATAATATCCGTTTCTGCATTCCCCACTGTCCATCTATCCAATGACAAGTAACAACTAAATAACTCGCGCAAGTAATACTAGTCCAAATATCGGATGTTAAACTAACCCTACAACTAATATTACTGGGTGTTCGATAAGAGATTTTCTATATTCATCGTATATTGACATACAATTTTTTTTAAGTGTATGCCTAGAAATACGGGTATATTGAGGCTGTAAATATTGAACAATATATTCTAAAAATTCCTCTTTTTCACATATAGTAAACGGCTGTTCAGTTCGTACTACAAACCGAACTAAACCTCGACGTGCTGTATCATTCCTAAATGCCCACGGCCTAGATCCACTCTGTGGATTGAGTTGTGTTTGGGTTGGCTCTATAATAGTAGGTTGACATGTTTTTTTTAATCAAACTTATGAAATCTAACTAGGTGCTTCTTAAATGTACTAGTCCCACCACCAGTACCGCCCTGTTTATAAGAATATTGATTCTTACAAATTTTACAAATAGCGATATATTCAGGTCTCTCTGCATTGCTATTCAGTTTAATTTGTAAATCAAAAAACTCCCATACCTTACTGCGTTTCGTCCGAGACTTGTTAGAGATACTTGATGATTGAGTTGACGGGCCAGTGCCGGTGCCAACATCTCCACTTGCCTCAGGATCATGTTCCGCAGATAGATCGAGATCAAGTTCAGAAGTTTCGTCAAAGTTCTCATCGAGTGCAGGAAGACGATCGAGTTCTGTAACGTACTTCGGATCTACATTCCCTCGGCGACTTGAGGAAGAACCGCCAGAGAATCGACGTTGGGAAGCCATTAAAATGTATTGGCAGATTTTTTTCACAGAGCAGAAGAACAGAAATAATTGATGAAAATTGTAGGAATTATCGTTAAAAAAATTATACTATTTATAGAAGTTCAATACTTGTTATAAAGTCCAAAATAACCTTAAAACGGTCATTTGACCGTTGCAATTTGCAAACGGTCAAATGACCGTTCAGTTTTTTTTAAATTTTTTTTTTTTTTTTTAATTTATCTGCTGCAGCTGGTAGCATCAATGCTGCCAGCTACAGCGCTGGGGCGCAGCGCCCGCAGCCCGCATGGCGCGTGCGCTGCTCCCAACTATTAAAAAATAAATAAATAAATAAATTCCGGTTCGGTTCCGAACCGGTAATCCGGTTCGGTTCCGAACCGGATAACCGGTTCTGCTTACGCAGAACCAGTCCGGACCGGTTCTGCGGCCCGGAACCGGTTAGAACCGGTCCGGTTCAACCGGTTCTGGATCGAACCGGTTCTTACTGGACCGGTTTCGGACCGGTTCCGGGTCGAACCGGTCCAATAAGCAGCCCTAATTTTGGGAGAGTGGTGTTCCAACTCGACTGGTATGATGACGTCCATCCCGAAGGACAAGGAGAAAGACGATTCTTGAGTGACCTCGGATGGAGCTGTATTGTAAGCCCAAAGAGCGCCTGGTAGTTCATCTGGCCAGCGAGTCTTGGCACCATCTAAGCGTTTTTTCAAAAATATTCAGAATGTTCTTGTTAGCAATTTCTGCCTATCCATTAGTGTGACGATGCCAAATAGATGCATACTTGAGATTGATCTAATGTTTGCCACAAAAGTTGTGAATCCGTTGATTGGCGAATGTAGTACCATTATCTGTGATGATTGCCATGAGTACACCAGACCTGCACACGATGTTAGCCCATAGGAAATTCTCGACGTTCTGAGCAGTAGACTGAGTAAGTGGTTTAGCTTCAATCCACTTCGTGAAGTAGTCGACAGTGACCAATATCCACTTGTAGCTTCTGATAGCGGTAGGCATTGGGCCCAGAAAGTCAAGCCCCCAAACAGCGAAGGGCTAAGACGAATTAATGGGTTTGAGATAGCCGGCAGGTTGTCTTTGCATGTCAGCATAATGTTGGCACTGGGGGTATTTTTCCATGAACGACTGAGCATCTTTGTGGATATTTGGCCAGAAGAATTCCTGACGTAGATCCGCATGACCAAGCTCGGCCGCGAGCGTGTGTTCCGCATTCTCCTTTGTGGACGGCCTCCATGGCCTCTTGTGCCTCTTTTGGTCTCAGGCATTTGGTGGTCTGGCATAAGACCTTCTGTAGACTTTCCCATTGATAAGGATGTACTTAGCGCAATCAAGTTTTAGCTTTCTTGCTTCTTGTTTGTTGGCAGGTTGAGTCCCATTCTTCAAGTAGTCGAATATCCTGTCCATCCAGCATGATGGGCTCTCCTCAGAGCGAATTTTAGCACATTCATAGCTGGGCTCTTTAAGTATTTGATGTCGGCGGAGGTCGGGGAGCCCTCCCTTTGCGAGCCGATCTGCCACTTGGTTTTCTCCTCTGGGAATGTGCGCCAGGAAGAATTCTTCGAATTGAGAGATCAACACCTGAGTTTTCTGCGAATACTTCTTCAGAACCTCATCCTTTATCTCGTATGTTCGATTCACCTGGTTGACGACCAGTTGGGAGTCGCTGAACACTTATATGCATTTTACCGACATGTTGAGTGCAAATTCAGCCCCACAATAAGAGCCTCATACTCTGCTTGATTGTTAGTAGCCTTGAACTGAAGAGTTATCGCCTGATGCAGGGCGACCCCCATGGGGATGGTTAGAAAAATTCCAACTCCTTGGGAGTGCGACCCCGATGCGCCGTCAATCGTGGAGGGACCAAGGCACGGCCCTGTGTTTGGCAGGCGGTGCTTCTGAAGTAGAAAGTTTGGCAATGAAATCTGCCAGCGCTTGATCCTTCATTGCCGTTCGTGGAATGTATCTGATATCAGACTCACCAAGCTCGATAGACCACTTGAGAAGCCTTCACAAAACTTCGGGAGTATGTAGTATCTTCAGGAGTGGTTGGTTAGTGACTACCTGGATAGTATGCGCTTGGAAATAAGGGCGCAGTTTCCTTGCCGCCATCAGGAGGGCCAGAGGAAGTTTTTCCAGCGTGGGGTATCGGCTTTCAGCATCCAGGAGTATATGACTGATATAGAAGATAGGATGCTGTACCCCGCTATCATCATCGACGAGGACTATCGAGACAACAGTGTCAGATACGCCCAAATATAAAGACAGGAGGGTCTCTTCCTTTGGTACCACTAGTATCGGTGCTGAGGTAAGGTATCTCTTTAGCTCTGTGAAAGCATCATCACATTCACCGGTCCATTGGCCCCTTTCGCTATTGCGGAAACATCGAAAAAAGGGTGAACAGTGGTCTCCGGCCTTTGAAATGAATCTCCCGAGACTGTTGATTCGTCCTGCTAGTTTCTGAATCTCCTTCAATGTTCGGGGGAGGGGGGGGGGGGTGAGGGCATGTTCAGAATCGCTGAGATCTTGTCTGGATTGGCTTCTATCTCTCTGGCTGAGATCAGGTAGCCCAGAAACTTCCCTGAAACCTCGCCGAAAGTACACTTGGCGGGGTTGAGTTTAAGATTGAACCTTCGGAGGGTATCAAGCGTCTCTTCGAGGTAGGCGAGATGTTCCTCCATGCTCTTGCTCTTTACCAAGATGTCGTCAACATATGCCTCAAGATGTCGTCAACATATGCCTCAAGATTTCTGCCTCTCTGACCTTTGAACATGGCGTCAATCATGCGCTGATAGGTGGCGCCGACATTTTTGAGGCCGAAGGGCATGACATTATAACAATATGTACCAAAGTCGGTGATGAAAGCAGTTTTCTCTTCGTCTTCTTTAGCCATCCGGATTTGATGGTACCCGGAGAAAGCATCTAGAAAGCTCATGATCTCGTATCCGAAGGTACGATCCACCATTGCATTAATGCGTAGAAGAGGATATGTATCCTTGGGGCAGGCTTGATTTAGTGTTCGGAAGTCTACGCATGTTCTCCATTTTTCGTTGGCCTTCTTTACCATAACAACATTGGTGAGCCATTAAGGATATTGAACTTCCTTGATGTAGCCTGCTCCTAGCAACTTGTTGACCTCTTCTTCGATAGTGTTCTGCCTTTCTCCCGCCATAACCTTTTTCTTCTGTTTTATGGGAGTGACATCAGTGGATATGTTCAGGTGGTGCTCACAGACAACCCTATCAACACCTAAGATATCTTCGGGATGTAGGATCAAGTATGATGTCTAGAGGAGGGGTGAATAGACGTAATTAAAATTTAATTTAATTTACTAAATATAACAGTTAGTGCAAAATACAAGCGGAAGTAAATATAAGTGCAGACAAGAAAAAAATATCACATCCACAAAGAACACACGATATAACGTGGTTCGGCTCAAATTAGAGCATAATCAACCCAACCCTGATCGAAAAGATATCACTATAACACACTCCCTAGTTTAGGCGGAGAAGCCCATATAAATCTTCCTCTATCCACTCACTAGAGACCCACCTCACTTTTAAGTGAGGGCTCACTCACTCACCTCCTTCAACCCTTATTTGGAGGCCCTCTTCACACACACAGTGAAGGCAGAAAAGAACAACTAAAATATTACAAAAAAAGGAAAATCACTCACTCTTCCTTCTTATGATTGAATCTTGTGAGCTAGAAGAAGAGTGGATGAAGAGTTTGAGCACTTGAGTCCAAGTTCACCTAGATCGCCTTGAAGCTTGATTGAAATTCAATTTAAATGTTTTTACCAACTCTTAGGATGATGGAGAGTGAAGGTGAATGTTAGGAGCAATTAGAAAATTTTATGAGCCAAGAAAAATACACCAACAACCCCTATCTCCTTACATAACAAGAGCTCCAACGGCTAGAAAAAGGAGCTGGAAAAGACCTGGAGGTCGACCTTAAATCGACTTCCAGCTAGCCGTTGGAGGATAAAAATAGGCCAACGGTCACTTCCAAGGTCGACCTCACCACTGAGGTCACCTCCAGGTCGACCTGGAAAAATCCTCCTAAATGACTAAAGTTTCTGTTGAGGGTCGCTGCTGAAGGTCGACCTCGGGTCGACCTAGAAAAATCCCCCAAGATGACTAAAATTTCTGTTGAGGGTCGCTGCTGAAGGTCGACTTCGGATCGACCTCAGATCGACCTCACTACTGAAGGTCACCCTTCAATTATCCCAAGGCTGTCCTGGAGCTATCACAACCAAAAGAAAACATCTAGAACAACCTCATCACTACTAGGCCACATAATTAGGAGAATTTAAACTTTTAAAATTATCTAGTTAACTCGCAGAGATTCTAAGTACTCAAACTCATATCCAGACTATTCTAGCAATCAAGATCAACCTCACAATAATTCTACTTTCAAATAGAATAAAAAGGACAATAATACAATTTGCTTCACTTAATCTTCAATGCTCAAACCTTTCTCTCCAACTTAATTAGATCTCAATTTTAGTATACAATTGAGATGCAACTTTAATAAACCTGAGATTAAGAATACTAAATAATTATGTTAGTACAAATTAATTTAAACATATTGTTAAACATCAAAATCACAATATTACCTCAAGGGAGGAACCAACAATCTCTCCCTTTTTGATGTTTGGCAATTTGTTTAAGTTAAAGAAAAAAATATCATATAAAAGAATAATATTTCAAAAAGAAACTTCCCCTTAATAAAGAAACTCTCCCTCAAAATGAATATTAATTAACATTCCTTTTGAGTGGAATTTTGCTCAATAATTTTCAAAAAAATTTCGGCAGAATTTTCCTTAGAAAATGGACTTAAAAAAAGTAAAACGAGTAAGATACAATATAAGAGATATACACAGTAATAATGCTTATAGACAAGATACACATTCATACATCAAAGACTAAATATTTACATATACATCATAGAGCATAAATATACTAATCGCAAAGCATCTACACATGAATATATCAAAGGCTAAACATTTTCATATCATTCCAAAAAATTTTTTATAACTTTAAAAGTTTAAAGAAAAATTAATAACTTCTATAACTTAAACGTATATCTTTTTTCCCTTTGTCAATCATCAAAAAGAAAAGGAAGGGAAATAAAATGACATAAAAAGGAGACCTACTGATAGGGTCAGGTGGTGTCTGCAAGACCTCAAGTGGGCCAAAAAATAAAACGAAACATCCATACTAAAATCATAAAGGAAAACTCAATAGTACAATAAGTTCACAACAAAACTAAAATTCAAAAGTGTAATAAGTAATACAGGAGATAATATCAATAAGGAACGGAGCAAGTCAATCACTGCTCACCATCATGCTCATGATTGTGCGGTGCTCCTGGGGGAAAATAATGGTGCTTTGGCGGGGGAAAGACCTGAAATGGAGGCCATCAAACTGCTGGGAAAAATGATCTATCATTCTCTGCATGCTTGCCATCAGTCTGGTCTCCATAGAGTGCATGTGATCACGCACCTCAACTCTGAACTCCCCAAACTGAGACTGAAGCTCATGAATAGCAGTCAGGGTGTCTGAGTGGGAATAAGTAGGCTGATGATGATGTGGACATGAGAAGGTCCTGGTCTATCTACATCAGTCTCCTCAGCATCAGCCTCAAGCTCGTCTTGAGGTGCACCCTCAGGTCCTTTTTCGTCAGCCCAAGTAAGTAGAGAGACATTTACATTTAATCCAACTTGGATCATATTACCTCTACCTACTTTGGCTGATTTTCCCAATTTTTTAATAGGACCTTTGGAGATATCTATTCCCAGGGATTCTAAATAAGCAGAGATAAAGTGATAATATGGCATGAATACTCTATCACTGTGAAGGGGTACATGTCTATTACGAATCCAAGAGAAGATAATAAAACCAAGGTTCAGGGGACGATGGTGACCCATGGCATACATCAAAAATAGGTGGCCAGTGCGAACTTGAGTACGGTTCCTAGAGGCTATCGGAATGACGCAGTCAAGAGTAAAGTGGTAGAGAGGGATATGCTCAGGTCGAAGGAATTTGCTGAGCATAGTATGGGACCCATAGTCTGAAGCCTGATAAAAAAAATACATGAATATATCTTCTACAGGATCTGTCATAGTCTCATAAGAAATATAATCAGGAAAGGAGAAAAAATAGGAGTCAATGTCCTTGATGCCTAATAAACTATTGAAACCACTGGGAGTGATTTCAATAGTTTTTTCCTAAATATGAGTAGTCATGTGATGAGGTCTGACAGGGGTAACCTCTAACTTATGAAAAAAGAGGCTGCAGAGATCAATATTAATATTTGATCTACAAGTGGCGAATTTGCGCCACCTGTAGTGATCAATAAGAGGGCACAAACTGCAATTGCCCTAAAAAAAAAACTCAAATCAAAATAATAAACTTTCATCGGCTCATAGAAGTTCCAACGAAAGTTTACTTCTTTAATTTTAGAGAAAAACTGATAGCAATCAAAATCTTCAGCTTCCCTAGGCTGAGGAATAGATTGAGTGGTAGGTTAGGGTTGGTTTGGGATGGGCTGAAGGGGAGACTGAATCGGTGAAAATTCAGGTAAAGGTGAGGGTGGAGCTGATGGGGAGGTGAGTTCTAAAGTCTGGCTTAAGTATGATGCTCTAAGACCTCTCTTGAGTCGTTTGAAGACTCTTTTCGGTGACACCATTGTAATGAAATTCTAAGACAAAAAATCTAAGAGATAGCAAGTGAAGAAGGGAAATCGACCTTCAAAGAGACGTGAAAGGTGAATCTCCAAAAGATGGATCTGTACTGCTGCGGGGAGAACAGAGGTGAAAGGCCTCAGTGGTCGGAGATGATCCAATCAACAATGTCGATGCAGTCGTCAACTTTGTTGTGGACGGTGTCACAATCTCCGGAGGCGTGGCCGTCGTTTGCCACGATGGATTGCGCAGGTTCGACAACGGTGAGATTTTTAGGGCACGTCGGGGATTCGGCGTGGCTGGCGACGGCGACGGCGACGGCATCGTGCCGGAAAGCAGGAAGGCGAGAGAGCTTGGAGCTCTGTTGGCGACGAGCTTTTCCGGCGACGATGACGGCGACGACGACGACGACGGGGAGAGGAAGAATGCGGAGACGAGGAGGATGAAGGGAGGGCGACAGGGCTCGGGAAAGGGTTTAAAAACTTAATAATAATAATAAAAAAGGTTTCAGCTCAACTGAGGTCGCCCTGGGGTCGCCCTCAGGTCGCCCTGAGGTCGCCCTTGGGTTTCCTGGAACTGCAGTTTGTTAAAAAAGGATTTGAAATTTGAAATTTCATAAAAAAATAAAAAATTTGAAGATTTGCAGACACATTTATCATCATCCCCTAAGAGTAAAAAAATTTCAGCTCAAAATAAAATTAAATAGAGATTTTGATCCTATAGGTTGATTTGCCCCCTAAAAAATTTCAATTTTAATCAAGCCATCCAATCCCTTAATTCTTTTAAAAAAATTTTATCAAAAATGAACATGCTCATGTAATTTTTGGTATCAAAGTTGGCAGGCGCTAAAAATTCTAAGCACTTGGTGTCAAAGCAACTTAGCTATTTGCAGTACAAACTAAATAATGGTTGAGCTACATTATATATAATGATAAAAATAATATGAATTATACACAACTCAATAATATTATTTAAAAATATATAAAGTAATCCATGATCAGGCATTGTGTATATAAAGCATGTGTAGGGCTTAACAATTGCTATAGTTTGATACATGTTAGTTTAAATGATCAAACTAGTGTCCTATTGTGCACATTCCTAATTCTCTCCTTAAATTTGTAAATTCATTTTCCGGGAGAGGTTTGGTGAAGATATTAGCTAAATTAGCTTTAGATCCAACATATTCTAATACTATATCACCTCTAGCTACTTGATCTCTAATGAAGTGATGTTTCACTTCAATGTGCTTGGTCCTAGAGTGATTTATGGGATTTTTGGTCAAGTTTATTGTACTAATATTATCACATAGAACTAATACATTCTTATAGTTCAAGTCATAGTCCTCTAAGGTGTGCATCATCCATAAGAGTTGGGCTACGCAATTACCAGCTGCAACATATTCAGCCTCAGTAGATGATAGTGCCACATAATTTTGTTTCCTACTATACCAACTTACAAGAGAGGAACCAAGAAATTGACAACCTCCGCTAGTACTTTTTCTATCTAATTTACATCCTGCGCAATCTAAGTCAGTATATTCAATCAAATCAAACGTGCTTGTTCTAGCATACCATAAGCCTACATTAAGTGTACCCTTAAGATACCTCAAAATTTATTTAACGATAATTAAATGTGACTTTTTTGGATTTGATTGAAACCTAGCACATAGACAAACAGAAAACATAATATCTGGTCTACTAGCAGTCAATTAGAGCAAACTCCCTATTATGCTTCTATATAATTTTTGGTCAATGCACTTACCTTCTTCATCGCTATCAAGCTTTATATTTGTTGCCATTGGAGTAGCTATCTCCTTTGATTTTTTCATGCTAAATTTCTTCACTAGTTCTTTGGCATATTTTTCTTGGGAGATATAGATACCCTCTTTAGTTTTCTTGACTTGTAATACCAAGAAAAATGTAAGCTCACCTACAAGGCTCATTTCAAACTCACTCTCCATGAGAGTGGTAAACTCATTCAAGAAAACCTTGTTAGTGGAACCAAAAACTATATCATCTACATAAACTTGTGCAATGAAAATATCTTTATCTATATTTTTATTAAAAAATGTGGGGTCTATTGTTCCACGATTAAAGTCTCTAGAAATTAAAAAAGTCGAAAGCCTCTCATACCAAGCTCTAGGAGTTTGTTTTAATCCATAAAGTGCTTTCTTTAGTTTGAAAACATGATCAGAAAAATCAATATTCTCAAAACTTGGTGGTTGTTTAACAAAAATAAGTTCTTTAATAAAATTATTCAAAAAAGCACTTTCACATCCATTTGATATAATTTAAAACCACGATGTGCGACAAATCCCAGAAGAATGTGAATCGACTCGAGACGAGCTACGGGAGCATACGTCTCATCATAGTCAAGATCTTCAACTTGGTTAAAATCTTGGGCCATTAGTCTAGCCTTATTTCTAACCACGACCCCATTTTCATCTAATTTGTTCCTATAAATCCAACGTGTATCAATAATTGGGTAATCATCAGGTTTTGAAACTAATTCCCAAACTTAGTTGTGTTCAAATTGAGCAAGTTTCTTTTGCATGACAATAATCCAATTTGGATCGCCCAATGCTTCATCGATATTTTTAGGCTCAATTTGAGAAATTAATGCAAAATTATTATCTAATTGCCTAAAAGATGACCTAATTTTCACACCATGAGATGGGTCACCTAAAACTTAATCTAAAGAGTATTTAGGAAGTACCTTCCAAGCTTGAGGTGGAGGTGGAGCATAGGTGTAGGATAAGCTTGTTTTACCTTTTTGTTGAACTTGATCATTTAGTTCATCCACATGTCCATGGATATGGATTTGATTTAGCTTCTTGGCTACCTCCTCCTCAATGTCATCATCTATAGGAGAATATCTTGGATAAACGAAGTTAGATTCATCGAATGCGACATTGGATATTTCCTCAATTTCTAGTGTTCGCTTATTATAGACACGATAAGCTTTACTAGTGAGGGAATATCCAACAAAAATTCCTTCATCTGCTTTTGGTGAAAACTTGCCCAAATGATCTTTGGTATTTAGAGAATAAATCTTACATCCAAATATTCTAAAGTAGTGAATCTTAGGTTTCTTTTCATTCTAAAGTTCATATGGAGTTTTCATCAAAAGAGGTCTGAGGTACACTCTATTTTGGACATAACATGCCGTACTAATGGCTTCGGCCCAAAAGTATTTAGGCAACGAATATTCATTAATCATGGCACGTGCTGCCTCTTGAAGAGCTCGATTTTTCCTTTCCATAATCCCATTTTGTTGAGGTATTCTAGGATTAAAAAATTCATGCAAATATCCATTAGCTTTGCAAAAATTTTGAAAATTAAAATTGTCAAATTCACCACCGTGATCACTACGAATCCGATTGACTTTGACACCTTTTTCATTTTCAACTCTTTTACAAAAAATAATGAATCTTTCAAGAGTATTATTTTTATATTCAAGGAATAGTGTCCAACTAAATCTACTATAATCATCAACAATAACTAAAATATATCTACTACCGCTAATGGACACTACTCCGTATGAATCTAATAAGTCTAAATGAAGTAATTCAAGAGGTTGAGAAGAACCTACCAACTCTTTGGCCTTATGTGAGCATCTAGTTTGCTTACCTTCTTGGCATGCATCACATAATTTATTTTTTTTCATATTTCACTTTGGGAAGTCCATCTACATGATCATATTTTGAGAGCTTGGAGAGAAGCTTCATATTAGAGTGTGACATTCTCCTATGCCACAACCAAGCTTCTTCTTCCTTTGACATCAAACACTTAAAAAAATTGTTAGTAGCAATGGGTAAGTCAATTGTATACACATTTTTATCTCTACTACCAACTAAAATGGTAGAGTCAGACTTAATGTGTTTGATAATGCATTTAGTAGAATAAAATTCTACTAAATAGCCATTATCGTACAATTGGCTTACACTAAGGAGGTTATGTTTCAAACCTTTAATTAATAGTATATTTGATAAAAATAAATTAGGTTTTATAAGAATTGAGCCATAACCTATTATGGATCCTTGACTATTATCACCAAAAGAAACCTTACCTTTATTCTTAAATTTGATGGAGGAGAATTTTGAGGCATCACCGGTCATATAAAGTGAGCAACCACTATCAAGATATCATAGGTTGCCTGCGACCCTACTCCTCAAGCACATCTATTTACAAACAAAAACTAAAGATTTTGGTACCCAAAAAAAATTGGGTCCAATGGAATTAGGCACTAAATTCTTAGGTACCCATGCCTTTAATTCTTTCTTATGAGCATGTCCTCTAGATAGGTTCAAAGACATGAGTGACCCTAAAGATTTCTTAATGAGAGAGTTAGTTCCACTTTTTACAATAAAAAAGGTATAAGCCTTCTCCTTATGAGTGGAATCATATCCAATTCTGGCCTTATTGTATACTTCTCTTTGGTTTTCAAGCATCATATCTAGATACTTGGACCTTTTAGTGAATACTTCAAGGTTTCTTCTAAGGCTTTCAATTTTAGATTTTAAATCATGATTTTCTTTTTCAAATTTTTCAATTTGAGAAAAATCACATGATTTCTCATCTAAAGTCACTTGAGAGGTCGTAGAAGATAAAGTATTAAAGATTCTCTCTCAAGTTTAAGAAAATTTAACTCCTTATGGAGCCCTTTAACCTTAAACTTGGATAACTTTAACTCATCCATCAATTCACAAATGAAATCTTGCATATCATCAACTGAAAAATCAATTACCTCAAGATCTTTTTCAGAATCATTTTCATCATGTGTTTTGGCCATCAATGCAAAATGTGCTACATGCTTTTTGGTAGCATCACTATCAGATGAAGATGATGAATCCGAGTCATCCCAAGTGGCAGCCAATACCTTCTTTTTCTTCTTGGCTGTATCCTTGCCTTCATGCTCTCTTTGGATATTTGGGCATTCATCTCGAAAGTGACCTGGCTTTTTACAATCAAAGCATATAACATTTTGTCTCTGATTTTTATTATAATTATTCCCCTCATAGTCCTTAATATTTCTCTTATTTCTATCCCTACTAGACCTCCCAATTATTTTTTTCATATCATCTTTACTAAACTTCTTTTCTCTCCTCATCATTCTTCTAACTATATGGGCTACAATTTTGGCTTCTGGATCACTATCCTCATCACTATTACTAGAAGAAGATATCTCAACTTGGGTTTTCTTGGAAAGTTTAGGTGAAGGTGATGATGAAGGTTTCTTGGATACTTCTTCTTCTGCTACTAGAGCTATGCCTTTCTTCACTTCTTTCTCTCCATCATGCCTAGTTTCATGAAATTTCATATGGCTAAACAACTCATCAATTTTATATGTGTCAAGGTTTTGAGAAACTCCTATAGCATCAATTTTGCCAACCCATAATTGAGTTTTAAGAAAAGCTTCTAATACTTTACATATAAGTTTTCTATTTTCTAAAATCTCACCTAGCCCTACAAGCCCATGATAAATCTCTTTAAATCTAGAATGCATTGGGGCTACAGATTCACTTTCTCTCATCTTAAAATTATCAAATTGATTTTTGTAGAGAGCTTTCTTTGCTCTTTTGACTTCAGATATCCCCTCATGTAATTCAACCAACTTCTCCCACATTTCTTTAGCACTAGTTTGATTGACCTATTCTTTGGTTAAGGCACATTGTAAAGTAGTGATATCTCTCGTATTTGCCATATATCTCTTTTTATCATTTTCACTCCAATTTTCTTCATCTAACTCTAATCCATCCTTTTCCTTAGGTGGCATATATCCTTTCTTAAAATTAATTATCATATCGAAGTCAGTTTGAATAAAAGCAGTCATTCTCATCTTCCAATATGTGAAATCTGATCCATCAAAAAGTGGTGGCCTATGAATAGATTGGCCTTCTGAATTTCTAGAGGTCATACTACTTCTGGGTGGTTAAACCTATGTAGAAGTCCTCGCTCTGATACCAATTGTAGGATCAAGTATGACGTCTAGAGGGGGGTGAATAGACGTAATTAAAATTTAATTTAATTACTAAATATAATAGTTAGTGAAAAATACAAGCGGAAGCAAATATAAGTGCAGACAAGAAAAAAATATCACATCCACAAAGAACACACGATATAATGTGGTTCGACTCAAATTAGAGCCTAATTCACCCAACTCTGATCGAAAAGATATCATTATAACACACTCCTTGGTTTAGGCGGAGAAGCCCATACAAATCCTCCTCTATCCACTCACTAGAGGCCCACCTCACTTTTAAGTGAGGGCTCACTCACTCACCTCCCCAACCCTTATTTGGAGGCCCTCTTCACACACACAGTGAAGATAGAAAAGAACAACTAAAATATTATAAAAAAAGGAAAATCACTCACTCTTCCTTCTTATGATTGAATCTTGAGAGCTAGAAGAAGAGTGGATGAAGAGTTTGAGCACTTGAGTCCAAGTTCACCTAGATCGCCTTGAAGCTTGATTGAAATTCAATTTAAATGTTTTTACCAACTCTTAGGATGATGGAGAGTGAAGGTGAATGTTAGGAGCAATTAGAAAATTTTATGAGCCAAGAAAAATACACCAACCACCCCTATCTCCTTACATAACAAGAGCTCCAACGGCTAGAAAAAGGAGCTGGAAAAGACCTGGAGGTCGACCTCAAATCGACTTCCAGCTAGCCGTTGGAGGATAAAAATAGGCCAACGGTTACTTCCAAGGTCGACCTGAGATCGACCTCACCACTGAGGTCGCCTCCAGATCGACCTGAAAAAATCCTTCTAGATGACTAAAGTTTCTGTTGAGGGTCGCTGCTGAAGGTCGACCTCGGGTCTACCTCAGGTCAACCTAGAAAAATCCTTGAAGATGACTAAAGTTTCTGTTAAGGGTCGCTGCTGAAGGTCGATCTCGGAGGTCGACCTCACTACTGAAGGTCACTCTTCAACTATCCTAAGGCTGCTCTGGAGCTCTCACAATAAAAAAAATATCTAAAACAATCTCACCACTACTAGGCCACATAATTAGGAGAATTTAAGTTTTTAAGATTATCTAGTTAACTTGCAGAGATTCTAAGTGCTCAAACTCATATCCAGGCTATTCTAACAATCAAAATCAACCTCACAATAATTCTACTCTCAAATAGAATAAAAAGGACAATAATACAATTTGCTTCACTTAATCTTCAATGCTCAAATCTTTCTCTCCAACTTAATTAGATATCAATTTTAGTATACAATTGAGATGCAACTTTAATAAACCTGAGATTAAGAATACTAAATAATTATGTTAGTACAAATTAACTTAAACATATTGTTAAATATCAAAATCACAATATTACCACAAGGGAGTAACCAACACGGGAAAAGCAATATACTCAAAAAGCAAGACAATGACATCTGCCTGCTACTTGTTATTCATAGAAGAAGATATGTTTACAACTTTAGAAGAGTCTCCCCCCTAGGTTATATTTATGACTCCCTCTTATGGTACAACTGGTTGGAATTCTCTGGGGTCCAGCTGGTTAACAACGAGCTACACGGTAATTTGAAAACATTGGGTGGCTTGCCTGACATCTCCTCTAACGGTGACAATGCCACTGGAGGTAGGGAACTTCGCACAGAGATGTGGCATGGAGATCACCATCCTGAAGAAATTAAGAGTTATCCTTTCGAGGATGGCATTGTAGCCTGATTTAGCTCTGATGATGGCGAAGTTCACCATGCTCGTGGCGTAGCCGTTGTCATCACAAAAAGAGACGGGCAAGGAGATGAATCCCAACGGTTGGACCCTCTCCCCAGAGAAACCTAGCAAGGTGGTTCCTACACGGAGGAGGTTTGCTTCCCTGAGCCCCATCTAGAGGAAAGCAGTTTCGAACAGGATGTCAGCTGCACTCCCAGAGTCGAGGAGTACCCGCCGAACGTCGAAATCGGCGATGCGGGCGATGACCATTATTGGATTGTTGTGAGGGTTGCCCTGCCGGGGGAGATTTTCTTGGCAGAAACTTAGTGGGATGGAGGAAGAATGCTGGTGCGAGATACCGTCGACCTCAATTTCTTGACGGCGAGCGGCGACATGGTC
Source organism: Apostasia ramifera (assembly GCA_019297695.1). Lineage (NCBI taxonomy): Eukaryota > Viridiplantae > Streptophyta > Magnoliopsida > Asparagales > Orchidaceae > Apostasia > Apostasia ramifera. The sequence continues at coordinate 243,407 of JAEMOT010003527.1, forward strand.
AACGCTAAAAATGACATTAATCATCCTTGCGGCAGGAGGATAGGGACGCGTCGACTGGCTAGGTTCGGGATGGGAAACTCTAGCCGGCGCACCGGTGCTTTCGGGAGCTTTCCCTTTTGGAGCAGTGTTGGAGGTTGGCATCATCTGCATGAACTCCTCCAACTTGTCCTGATCAGCTAGTATATCAAGCAGGGTTCTGAGGGCTCGACACCTGTGAAGTTTGTGCCTGTAGTTCCCGTGGAACTCGCAGTAGTTATCAGGGTCCACTATGGTTGGGGGTGTTGGCTTGAGTCTGGCAGGTCGAATCCAACCTTGCTTGACGGCCGCCGCGTAGATTTCAGTAAGCAGCCGAGAGAAGAAGTGCCTCTGCTATTGAACATGCCGCGGTTTCCCCTCATCTCTACCACGACCTTTGGCCATGTGCATCGTCGTGGACGAGAGTTCATCACCCCGATGTTTCCTCTTCTTCTCCTTCTTGGCTCTAGAAACACCGGGGGGAGAGGACTCAGCATCCTCGAAAAGCATGAACTGGCTGGCCCTGTCCACCAGCTCAGGGTAGCTCCGAGGTTTGGCCAGTTGTAGAGATTTAGATAGGTCCCCACTCCTGAGTCCCCTTCGATAGTTATGCATGGCCACAGCGGGGTCTACGTCTTCAGCTTCTGCTGCGGCGGCGAAGAATCAGTTGGTGTAATCCCGGAGGCTTTCCTTCTCACCTTGCTTGATATTGGCAAGCACCATTTCGGAAATGACCATTCGGGTTCGGCCGATGAAGCGTGCGATTAATTCCGACTTCAAATGCTTATAAGAAGAGACGTGACCCCTGGGGAGTTTGATGAACCAACTGAATGCCGCCCCCTTCAGAGTGTTGGCCAGGAGGTGACACTTGGTAGCCTCATCCGGCTGATGATAGCGGATCGCGACCTCGAACCCTTGGATGTGCTCGCGGAGTCGTGCCTTTGTAAGCTTCGAGCCGGGGCAGTCTGAAGTCTTCTGGGACTGGGGCCAATCAGATGGTGTCAACAAAAGGGGCATTGCTGTCCATCGGGCTAAAAAAGGGGTCAGCTCCATAATAGGGGGCCTGAACACCTGGGCAGAGAGGGTCCCTCCTGGCAAGGAAGGGAGGAAAAGCAGGTGGAAGGAAGGCAAGAAGTGGTAAAGGATGTGGTGGAGGATAATTTTGGTGGACTTCCTGAGGGGGAAAAAGCCATCGCGGTAGTTGAGAAGAACCAGATGATTGAGCAGAAGGTGCTGCGACTGGCGGCAAGGGAGCAGGGGCCTCCGCGATCGGAGGTACAGGGTCAGCTGCTGCCAGCGGAAGAGTAGCAGGAGCCGCCATACCTGGCGGAGGAGGCAGCATGACAGCGCAGACCGTTGGGTCTGTCTGAGAATCACGACTTGCTGAGTGGTGAGGCCAGTGACCAGGTCGGTGAGGTTGGCAAGCATCTCCTGTATCTCGGAGGCGTGCGTACCTCTGGAGGAAGAAGCCGATCCGGTACGGTGGCGGGAAGTTGAGGCTGAAGCTCCATCGCCTAGTGCCCTGACAGAAGGCTCACCTGCTTGTACGCTGAGGGCAGCAGAATTGGTTCTGCGTGTTCTGGCCACCATCTTCCCAAAGTCTCAATGAAAGCACCAAAAAATATTGACGTAGGATGTAGGGGATCCCAAAAAACACACACAGAGAGAGAGAGAGTTCCAAGAGACGGCGACACGTAGAGAGCTGAGCCTGTCAGTTAAGGCTTAGATAAGAGAGATCACCTAGAGCAACACACAGAAGTTTAAGGTGGTTCAGAGAGGGAATCCCCTACGTCCACCGGGTGGCCAGGTGATTTCACAATAGGAAAGGCAACCGTGAGGGCAAATACAGTGCTAGAAGGAGAATAGTCTTGAGATGAAGAAAGAGAGAGGGAGAGAAGAAGAGAGAGAGAGAGCTCCTCAATTGGGGCTCCAATACAGTGAAAGCAGGAGGACTCGGGAAACTCTGGTCGTCCTTGTTGTTCCTCTGTGTCCTTCTGTTCCCTTTTTTGTGCCCGTTTAGTGGCTCAAATATTGCTGAAAAGGACACTTTATCCCAGATTTCTCGGAAAGAAAAGAGCTGGGCCCATCTTGATGGTCCCTCAGCTGACGGCCACTGGGGGAGCTGAAAGTAATGGGTGAAGAGCTTTATCCTCCTTGATTACAGTGATTCCACTGGGGGTTCTCGCCGGCTAGAGCACGCAAGTCCTTGGTTTGTAAGCCAAAGGGAGGCGTGCTGCTTTGGTAATGATGCGGTTGATGCAAGTTATCGACAACAGTCATAGCTGAAGAACATCGTCCTCGATATTTAAGAGAGACCAGGAAACATTGTGCCTGATGTTTCCTGTTCAATCGGTTGGAGCGTCGGGCTCGAGGTTTGACTCCTGCAGATAACAACAGTCAACAGCAATAAGAAAAATGTAAAAAGATTAGATTCCCAAGTGCCACGTGTATGGCCGGGATGCAGCGTCGGAGCCACGCGTTAACACAAACAGATCAAACTGTTTGAATGCACAATGCTAATTTAAGTTATACATTTTTTTTTCTATTTGGTGTATTTATTTTTTTTACAAATCTGGGGAATAATGGGATTATTTTTTTTTAATAATTTTCCTCTATTTTTAAAAGTGCTAAAAAAATTATTTTGAGCTGATCCATACTTTTGCTTATTATAATTAATTCTCGTTAAGTTTGATAATAATACTACATTTAATAACATTTAATAAGTATCATCAAATATCGAAAGATAATTTTAAAACAAGAATTATATTTAACTATGCTTCATAAATATCACTGTACATAATTATCAACTTTTTTTCTGTCATATTTTATATTTAACTATGCTTCATAATAGTTTAATTCACAGATAATATCATTTTTTATCAATAAAAATGGATTAAAATATATTTTTAGAAACATTTATATACATTATACTTTATTTTATCTTGTTCTACATGTATTATTTTAATATTATTATTATATTAAAATTTTTTAAATCACATCCAACACATCAAAAAAATATGGGATATAATATGTAAAAAAAATTAATTGATTTGTAAACTAAGATATTAAAAAAAAAATATTCAGTGTTTATTTTTTCTTAAATAAATGTTTTATTGAACTAGAATGAATTTTTTATTATATGCCAGCTTTGTGATTCGTGTGCCCTATTAGCATCAGACAGATCTGCTTTGTGATCCGTGCATGCGATCGCCATTGCGATCGGCCGTCGAAAGGGCTACTTTGAGATTCGCGTAAGATCATGATCCCACGATCCGCTCCGCACGAACTTCCGTGTTTTTATTTCTATGGAACTGACTGCATAAATATGTGTATGCGACTGTCCAAAACGCCAAGGCTATAACCCACGAATTTTTAACAATTTTGGTGGATTTGGAGATGATGCCCGCATAAATATGCGGAAAAACAATTCTATGCGATTATTATCTATTAGTGCGCTAGGGTATTTAAAATAGCGGCAATGAATAATTACAAAAATAGGCCGACCAAAAAAAATCTAAAACTCAAAATCGTTAAAAATATCATCTTAAAAAAAAAGTTCACCTTCAAAAATCGTTAAAAAATAATTTTAAATTTGAGAAAAATATAAAAAGACTAAAAAAAATTAATTAATGATATAATTTTACCTCAAAGTCAATTTCCACTTTGTATTTGCTTAGATGTGTTTGAAAAAAATAGTTTTAAATAAAAATTGGAAATAAAAATATATATTGAATATGTACTGAGTGTAGTGGTTAAATGGCTTTTGCCTCGTTTGGTTCGATCTCATTTTTGAATAACTTTTTTTTTATTTTTTAAATTAAATAAGAGATATTTATTTTAATATTAGAAAGAGCGTAAAACATGAAATACTTTTAATTCTAAAATTTATATTTATGTTAAATATGAAATAAAATTACTTTTTATAATTAAAATTTATGTTGGTCCAAAAAATTTTCCAAAACGAAACAGGGCTTTTTTGAGTTCTCAAACCCAAGAATTGAATCTTGCTAAGCCCCAAATTCTTTTTTTTTTTTTAAATGATTTTTTTTTAATCCAATGTTGTGTAGGGAAAAAGGTTGGATCCTAACGTTGCTTCTGATTTGGTTGAAACCTTTTGTTATAAGAAGATTAATTATTTTAATTAAATTATGATAAATTTAATAAACATAATGATATATTAATCTTAAATTTATTTTTAAATTAGTCTTTCATATCAAACTTAAATCTCAATTTAAATTGCATTATAATCCAAGATTTTGAGCTAGGCTCTATTACGAGCTAACTTTAAAATTTTTAATTTCGAACTTTGCTCGAATTGCTCAAATTCAGACTTGTTATTTGCCTAATTATTTTCACATAAATAATTAATCCTATTATTGTTTCATTCAAATTTTTATTTCATTATTAAAAAAATGTAAAATATAAAAATTAATTTCTGTGAAAATAAATAATGGGCTAATTTTAAATTAAATTTATTTATAGCTTAATAAGTTTTCACAACCGTACATCAATGCAACTTCGCATGCATACTTAAATAACAGAAAAGTAAAAAAAAAAATTATTTAAAATTCAAATACTTTTGCCAAAATAAAAAATAGTATGGGTAATTAATTACGGGAAACCTCTTTTAGCAACGTCGTTAGACTAATCTATGAGCAGTATTTAGTAATTAAATGACATAACATACATAAAATAATTATGATAGAAATAAAGATACTCAAATGAAAAAGTGACCTCCAAAAAAAAAAAATTATATAAAAGATAAATTACAAGTAGATCAAGTAAATTCCTATAATTTGAAAACTGCTCAAGTTGGTTGAAAATAATATACAATTAGGTCCAAACACATGATTTGACGGTAAAATACATTAAAAAATAATATTTTTACTCATATATTTTCTCTCTCCTCTCTCTCTCTCTTGCGCACACACTCTCTTTCGCGCAGAAGGTGGCAGGTCTCAGCGCAAGAGAGAGAGAATATAAGAAAATATAAGAATAAAATGTCATTTTCCAAAATTTTCACCGCCAAACCATGTTTTTAGAGCTAGTTGCACTTCACTTCAAACTTATAAATCAACTTGAGTAATTTACAAATATTAAAAACCTAATTTCACATATGAAAGACCTACTTGCAATTTGCTCATAAGGCCCTATATGTTTAACTGTTAAAAATTAACTTGATTTAATTCTAAACAAGCATATCACATCACACATAAAATTTAATATTAAAAATTAACTTTATTTCACATCTTATATATATTACTAAAATAATAACCAATTTTATATCACATTCTTAATATATCTCAACATAATAATTACTAACTTTATTTCACCTTGTTCATAACTTTTAATAAAAAAATATTTTTACTTAAATTTAATTTTAATCTTATTAAATTTAAATATACATACAAACAGGCCCTTAAATGAGAAATTGACACAAAACAAGATAAGGTGTAGAAGATTCGAGCTAATGAGAAATTCCCATTAACTTTAAGTTCACTTTATGAATCGCATTTCACCAACTAATTTTATACAACGCTAGCAAACTTTTATTTAAGAGAGCGTTACCTTCAATGCCACCTTTATATTTTTTATCTACGACAACAGCCAAGCTTTTATCCAACTAAGTAAAATCAATTACATAAATTTTTTATTTTCATTGCACTCGCTGTCATGTTATCTAAAAATAATAATTATTTAATTTAACATCTTATGTGACTCAAAGATGGTATAATATTTAAATAACATAATATAACATCAAAATAATACCAAACCAAATGCCTCCTAAATCTTTTAGTACATCATTTAATCAAAGTTACATTTAACCTACCAATTTCTCTTCCTATGACTCGAACTACAATACATTTTAGTGACTACATGCTGTACACATGTTCATACCATCTAAATTTGTTTTATTTAACCTAATCTTTAAACTATGTTGCTCTAATATTAACTCGAATATAATTATTTATTTATTATTTTTTTAGTTTTACCAGACAACCATCAAAACACCAACATTTGAATAACACTGTAAGTTCTATTACTAGACGAGACATTCATATAACTAATCCCAAATTTTTATTTTGTTTTTATTGATGTAGCAAATCAAAAGGTCACAAAGATGATCAACAACATGGAAGTGCTAAAGGAGGTTTAAAGAAAGTAATATTTTGGTATGCCAACATACTATGACCACAACAGAACTAATGCATTCCAATTTTACAAAATCAAAACAAAAAAAAAGAGAAAATTTGCATCTGTCACACTCAAAGATTCATTGCTTTCAAGCGGCAACCCCAAAGTTCATTATTTTCAGGCAGTATCTCTCATTTTGGGGTGAATTTATAGGCAGCACCCTGCTTTTGAAGTTAGATAGAAGTGCTGCATGAAATTGCCTAAAAATAATGGATCTTTTCGGTTGATAGATGTAAATCCCCACCCCTCAAAAAAAATGAAGACACAAAATCAATAACAAAAAAGATGAGTTCGAATATTAAAAGATAATGGAAGGCAGAAAGTTATCATTCATTTTGATAAAGCACCGTATATTATGGAGTTTAATTACAAAGGCTTAAACTTATGTGAAAGCAAGAAAAACACAATTGAGTAGCATTAACGTCTCCATTTAATAGAATATACCGATGAAGTTCTGAATGTAATTTGTCCGACAAGATGTAAAGCTTACAAGATTAGCGGTGGAAGCAAGAAAAACGCTTAGGAGCAGGTAGAGTTGAGAGCACTCCACATGATACGATACTCATCTGTGCATAGAAACAGACAAATACTAAACTGCAGTGAGAGTGAACATAAGAATTAATTCTTCTACATGAATAAATACATACAAAATATATTAGTGGAATGAAATTTTTTTTCTCCTGATAAGATCAGAAGTATACACTGTTCATAAGGCAAGACAATGAATACTCTACTTGTATGGCTTAATGTTATTCATTGTTTAACACCTCAATTGTTTGTGGTCATCAAAGCGAATTTTGAGGTTTTGACTTGTGGAACATATGGATAAAATCACATTTTTTAGATTCAAACCTCAAAGCCATAATTTAGCATAATTGATCTACAAGCGACATTGTCATACTTATGCATAGACAATTTTCGCACCACAAATGTATATTAATGGGCAAGGACAAATCTTATATTCAAAAATCATCCGATATAAGAAAGTTTAGTATATCGTCCAGTGAATATACTATCACAAAGCATACAAAAAGGTTTATAAGTAGAAAATACTGAAAGCCTTACAAGCCAATGATCCCTACAAGCTCCTATCCAAAGCTCCAAAGAACTGCTCCAGAGTTGGAGCTGTGAACACATTTCCTGCTGCACGTTCTGATTTCATTGAAGAGATGTGAAGTTGATACTTAATGAACCTCTGAGAAAACAACATAAGTATGTGTCAAAATCATCTCAGTTGAATACAACACGACGTTTACTGCAAACAAAAGAGCTGTGAACACAAATTTCCACAAAATTTCTCATAGCAAGTGGAAATCCATCCAACAATTACATTAATTAAACAAAAGAAAAGTGATTGATAAAGCCTCATGAATTAATACAACTACCTTTGCATCCAAAACTTTTGTCACAGCAAGTGGAAATTAATCTAACAATTACATCAAATAAACAAAAGAAAAGGGCGGATGAAAACCTCATGAACTGTAACGTACAGATACCTTTGATCTCAAACTTTTCACAAGATGTCAGTCACATTGGCTAACTTGGGTAAGTTCAACATAGTTTTTGATTTTAGTTTAACAATTTTATTATAGTAAAAAAAAGGCTATCTTTTTGATTACTAGTTAAAACATAACAAAGCTTAACTTGGAGCAGATGTTTAGATGGAAGCAAAGCCGTCCCTAATAAACACATTGTAAACCGAGATCAAGACTGAAATTAGGATACCAGCAACACAAAAGTAACAACCGACAGTAAAATCAGCTGCTAGAAAACATACTCAATTTCTTTTGTTTTATTTAATACTTACGAACTCGCTCATTATGACAAAGAGTGCAACAGATAACATTGCATGAGCAGTGACTCTAGGAGAACTACTTGAAAGAGAAAAAAGCACACCTTACACAAGATATTTTACCATCCCACACCAGGATATGTCTTGGAGTATTTTTGTACATGACTATTTTGATATATATACAAGGTCTAAGCCACAATTCAAAAACAGAAATATAATACAAGCAACTATAATTTCACAACACACGTCATATATTAGGTGCTTTATGCAGACAAGCACTTACAGCTAATTGATGTACAACCTCTGAGTTTGTATCAATGTGCCAATCTGGTTCCAGCTGCCGCACAAAAGAGATGCGCCCATTCTCTGTGCTACAAAAAAGAACCTGAAAATTGGCCAAAGATATAAGGACATATTTCATTCAGAATTTTTTTTTAAAAAATGGTTTCATTCACTTAAAAATATCAAGCTTGTGACACTTTATGGAAAGCATATCTTCTTTGATATAGATCTAAGAAAATAGGCCTGCTTGGTCCCAAGATTACTTTGGTCATGCCCAAGACCAAAATGATGCTTAGGCTCTGTTTGGTAATAAGAAAAAAAAGAAGATGTAGTTAAAATTTTTAGCCATTTTTGAAAAATGTGTATGATGTGAAATAAAGTAAGTTAGTTATATTAAAAATTGTGTATGATGTGAAATAAAGTTGATTGATTTATTGAGAATTGTGTTGGATGTGAAATAAAGTGATTGTTTAATGTTGGAATTTGTGTGAGATGAGATATAAAATAATTTTTTAAGTTTTTTTAAAATAAATTTAAGATTTTGACCATGGGTAATTTTAGCCATGATTTTTAGCCCATTGCCAAACAAGGCCTTAGTTAATAAAATAACAATAATAATAAAAAGTAAATTTTTATCACATCTTACACAAACTTTAATGTAAAAAATTCACTTTATTCCACATCCTCAATCATTTTCAATAAAATTATTGACTTTATTTCCCATTCTTAATAAATGAAATATTTTGCTCTTGGACATAACCAAAGTAGTCTTTCGACCAATAGACAACGTTAAGTACTAAAAAATGAAAAATTATATCTAGATAAACCATTATGCCAGAATAGACAATTTATTTTCTACCTTTTGTCGATCATCTTATTATAATGATCAACTTTGTAGTAGCTTTAATCATATTTCAAATTGTTACGCATGACTATATAAGTAGCTTTGGTCAAAGGAAAACAAAAATGATTTAAGAATTGTACCAAAACACTCCTATAGATATACTTTGATGTTTGTAAGGTATCTTCGTGGAAAAATGATTTAAGAATTGTACCAAAACACTCCTATAGATATACTTTGATGTTTGTAAGGTATCTTCGTGGAGACACAGATTACCATAATCTAACGGCCACGATGATATCAAAATTAAAATTTAAATTGATTAGAGCTGATTAGAGATTTTTATGTTAGTTATATTCAGATTTGAGTTGAGTTGAGAGATTTGAAGACTCGTCATATTTGGAACTGATTTTATTTTATTGTAATTAAATTAGTTCCATATTTGTTTTAGATTTATCTGGCATTTTATTTTCACTAAGAATTTTTTTATGGGAATCTCTCTATATAAAGAGGTCATCCAGCATTATATTAGGTTGGTTATTATTGATTAATAAAATGAGTGCAGAGTTTTTCAAGTATTTGGATTGAGTTAAGAGGTCGATATTCTGATGAAGGAAAGAGTAGAATTGAACTTAAATGTGAATCCTCAAATAGCTTAATTACCACTTTTATTTAAAATGGATCCCCTCCCATATTCTGCTCTCTCCAGACCATCTGATCCGTCTTTAAGCGCCTCCGACAAACCCAAGCACCTTTGATAATTGCTTGCCTCCAGCACCTCGCACGCTCACCAGCCTCCAGCACCTCGCACGCTTACCAGCCTCCAATACTTGCCTGCTTCCAATGGGCGTCGCGTCAGCAACTACATCCTGTGCAAGAGGCGAACGCACAAGCCCACACCAGAGGCGCCAAAGCCGTGCCCACGCGAGCTAGTGCAAGCAACACTGAGCCCACGCGAGTGGCGTTCGCACACACCCGCGTCCCAGCATTTGCTCCAGCCGTTCGTGTCACCTTGCAACCAATCCGCATTCACTGCGCCCCAACCCCGATCAGCTCCCGTCATTGCTTTGACCACAATTATGCGAGGCGAACCCTTCACACATTACTCTCGATCACTGAATTGTGTACCCCAAAGTGTAGAAGTTACACCTAGGCGGTTGCAAACTTCTTACTTAGGATCAAACCACAACTTTAAGTTGAAAGTATAATTTTTTCATCGAATTAAATTAATCGTTAGTTGTTCGGAAATTATTTGCACTATTTGATTATTTTTTTGGCTTTAATTGTGTGATCATATATTTATTTAAGTAAAAAATCTATTGGATTTTATCTGCGAGACATCTGACCTTAATTTCTGAAACATCAGATCTGGCATATTGAATTAAAATCAATACCCTAATCTAATTTGGTAAATGCTTATTTCTCAAATGATCAAGTTTGATTTTAATTTTAAAATATTTTAATTAACAGGATTTAAAATCTAAGTTGTCATAAAATTATAATTTAGAAAATATTTTGAACTTAATTGAAATAAGTTTCTATTTAATTTTATTGATTATAAATTAAAAATATCATGTGCCTTTTCCTGTCCCGGATCACATCCTTTACATAAATCAATTATCGTTTGAATTATACTGTTAACCGGCTCAAGGAAAAACAAATTTTACCTTGTCACTGTTTAAACCACCTGCAGCAAAGAGGCCAGCATCTTTCAATGCGGAAAGAACTCTTTCCTGCAATAATAAATGGACAGTTCATTTACAAAACTAAAATTTTTTTGGGGGGGGCAACTGATGAGGCATGCTTGATCGTGAATATGAATGCACAGGAAATTCAGCATTAGAGCACATGAATGCAATTTCACAGACACTTAACCAAAAAAAGAAACCTCTTGTGCATCTGTCCTTTTTCAATAAGGCAAGCTTCAATTTTGAGGCTTTTGAGTTTGGGGCAACACATTCAGGATAATGCGGTTTTGAGGTAAAACCCTATATGGTAGAAGTTTCAGGTTAGGCAAACAGAAAGGTTTCCATTTTCGGAAGTTATTTCAGAGTATATGTAATTTTTTTCTTCAAAAAAAAATTCACTGCTTCCACCTTTTACAGAAAAATTTAGATAAGTAAGCAAATTTACATGCAAACAAATAAACACGCAAAAAAATTTGAAAACTTGGGCTATCCAAAAGAGTAACTGCATTTGCTTTATCATAGATCGTCTTATAGCCCCATATCACTTTTTCAATTTTAATAAAATCCATTGCCATAAAAGAAAAACCACTAACCTTAATTGAAGAAACTTCGTCACAAACACCGTTCATGAAAACGTTTGCATTTCAGTCACAACCTTCAACCAAAGCATGGAAGGACAAAACTATGGAAAATATTGTTCTAAGAACCTTGTATTGACTGTAAGATAGACAACTATAAGGATTTCACATGTGATACCTAATAAATAACCTATTGTTGCTGTAAACCCGATAATTAGCTAGAATATGATTTGGTTTTAGTTGGTTTCCTTCGGTAACTCATAGACTTGAGATCAAACATTGTTGGACTTAACCTCTCAGTAAAGGTATCTTGATACTTTTCACATTGGACCTCTAGCTTCACCCATACAGAGTTTCTTTAAGCAGCATCAATCACCACACTACAACGTGAAGTGTAACATTCTAATGGTGTGGTTTTCCAAGAATGCCCCCATACATCGTCGTCCCATGCAAGCACTCTTAGCAATTAAACTTCTAGTTAGCGTGGCACCTACACCACTATTGTTTACAAGTCTATGTAATTACTTCCCCATAACTAACTGAGATTTTGTTACCTGCTAGAAGCATGCGTTGTATTCAATGGGGAACTCTTTTAAATGAATGTCTAAAAGAGTCGTCTCATGCAAGGACTCTTAGCAATTCAACTTCGAGCTAACGTGGCACCTACACCACTATTGTTTACAAGTCTACGTAACTACTTCCCCATAACTAACTGAGATTCTTTTACCTTCTAGAAACATGCATTATATTTGATGGAATACTTTTTTAAATGGATGTATAAACAACAAATGCTTAATTATAAATAATTTGCTAATTAATTTTATTGATTACAAAATTCATATATCATTCCGATTTTAGTCACGCATCAACTTGGTATCAGAATATGATTTAGATTAGAGTAATTTATTGAACATTTTATTTTCACATATTCTATATTATATTTTTCATTTCATTATATTTCTACCTCTTTCTAATCTAAGTATTGTGCAATTCACTCACACTACATTTAGTATGGATGCAAAATTGAAAAGTTTAATGTCCAATCTTATGACTAGGTTGAACCATATAGTCCCACCTAAGGAACCACTATCCATAGAAGAAAATGTAGTGAATCCCTATTTTTTTGGTGATTCAAATTATTTACTATATAACGAATGAGAAAATAATTTGGATTATTAATTTGATTCATGGTTGGGATGAGTTAGAGAAGCCTAGATATGCAAAGTTAACACTTCTCGGTGAAGCGAAACACTATATTAGGCTTAGAAGATCATTGCATTGGTGAAAGTTTAGGCCAACTGAAACCTAGGATAAGAGTAAATATTACTTATGTAAGAGATACTCTTCTACACTACATAGGGTTGACCTATTAGATTTGAACAAGATGACCCTAACTCAATCTCAATCACTCTAAATCCAACTCACATTATTAGACCTATTGAGATAGTAGGTGATACATCTAATTCTTTCCTAAAGGAAGAGATGATTGAGTTCTCTATAGAGACCTTCATTCTTCCCGAGGCAGAGAAACTTAATTCTTTACAAATATCAATTTATGTAGCGGATCCTAATTTAGTCAAAAAGTACTACAAATATCAAGATAAAATTTATGTGCAAGAAAAAAATTACAAGCAAGAAATTAAAAATCAAATCAAGAAAACAATGATCGAGCTGAAACATAAAGAGGAATGGAATATGGGTTGAATGAGATGGTTAGATCATTTGATTGTGTTGATGTGATAATAGAGCACATTGAGATGATTCTGAATCTAGAGTATTGTGAGTCCAAAAAGTGTCATTCTAGATTTAGTGTTTGGCAAAAGTCAACACTTATATATAGGGATGATAATTTATACTCATACCCGTTTAACCCGCCCCTAACGAAATGAGTATGTCCTAAAATTATACCTGTTATGAAACGGAGCTGATTTGGGTGACAATCAAACTCGCCCTGACTCACCCCGACCTTCCCCGACACGATAAGCCTCCAACCGTAAAATCCACACGGTGTGAGCAGCAACAAGGGAAGTGTGAGCAGCAATAAGGGAAGTGCGAGCGACATTGCCTCGGGGAGCACATGAAGTCCTTCGTGGGTGGCTGATAGGCGTGGGCAGCCTCATGCATGCACGCCTGGGCATGTGGGGATAGGTCTAGGAAAGGCGCAAGTGGCTCCTTTCAGGCTTGGACGCAGCTTGGACACGGAATAAACCCATACTCCGCCCCGCAGCTCCGCTGCATCGGGTGGGACGGAGAGGCGTGATTCCGTCTACCCTTTGTTCCTCCTCACATTCTGATCGGGGAAGACAGTCCCACAGCTACCTTTTTCTTCTCCTTTACCTTCTCTTTCCCTCCCATAGTGAAAGGGTTCGATCTCTGCATGGGTGAGTTTGCCTTGCATCGCTTCTCTACTACAGATTTAGGTTCTTTTATGTCCTCAAGTTTAAAGTCAAATTGCTTTTTAGTTTTTCAAGTATGTTTTGCTTAGTGAGTATTTGGGTTTTTGATTGTCTTGACCGAGTGAAGTTTTAGATCTAGGAGAGGGCGGAGCGTGGCTTGGAAGCAAATTCAACCCATACTCCGCCGCGAAGCCTCTGCGGCTCCGTCGCTTCTCTGTTGCGTCGGGTGGGAGTGGGAGCTGTAGGACAGGATGGGGAAGACAGGAATCGGGGCGAGGTGTTGGGTACAAGATGGGTATAGGTATTATGTATTGCGAGGCAGATTTAGGTATTGATCAACCAAACCAAACCCGTCTCGTTACTATCCCTACCTGTAAGGCAATACATGAAGATGACGCACAAGACTGAGTTGTTGATCAACTGGACTTCTAGCTAGTGCGTTGTTTGGTTCGCTAGTTTTTTTTGGGGACCTTATGGCACCTATTAGGAACTATGCTAATTGTCACCCTGACCTACTACACACATACTTACAATCACACTGAGTCATACACTAGGAATTAGTAGAGTAATGAATCAACTCTAAATCTGATTCATTTATGTTATTGCATGTTAGAGATAGAGAGTCTAAGTTTATATTTATATTTACATTTTATGTTAATCCATTACATACATTAGCCTATTAATTTTCTCTATTATTTATTCCATATTAAATAAATAAAATCAGAAAATTTAATAACGAGTTATTACAATTAAGTGCGAATTTTTTTAAATATTTTTATAATAATTAAGATATTAAAATCTATTTTAAGATTTATTTTAAAATTTTAGTTAAATTGGATAAAATAAATAAACTTGAATTTTATCATTAAATCTAGGGAAAGTCAATATTTCAAATTTTTCCAAATCTGATGGTTATCAAAATCCAACAGCAATATCTAATGAGATTTTAACCTTATATTTCCTTTTGAGTGTAGTTTCACTCATAAGTGTGCACGGCTAAAATCTCTTAAACACTTATCATTATAAAGCTGATCGAATTAAATATTGTTGAGAAAATAATTTTCAAGTAATTTTGATTATCAGTGATATTTCATTTTAGTATACTTTTTACCTATTTCAAGGAGAGGCTATGGCAGATTGATTGGACCCACTTGTAGACACATGGGCTGATTGACCTATACTCAATGAGATTGAGTTCTTCCCATTTGAAGAGAATTAGTATGGACACCTAACAGCCTGATAGAGACTTTTCCATATTTATTGATCTTGATTGGACATTCAGATTTGATTTGATTTTGGCAGATTTGGAAGACAGATATACACCATATTTTTAAATTTAATGTTTTCTACATTTGCATAATATGGAATTGGCATTTTATTTTTGGGAATTTATTTTTATTGCCTTATTTCTATATAACCAAGCTTTTATATAAAGGAATGCACTGCTTAATATTCTGATAAAGGAAAGTGCTTTGAGAAAAAAAATCTCTAATCCCTCTCTCTCTCTCTCCCTCCAACTTTCTCCACCTATGTATCAACAACTCTGTTCACCTACGCATGCGCCTCACACCTAATCATCGTCATCAACCAGTGCAGCCACCTTCGTCTCCTTCAAATCCATCTGTTGGCACCAACTTTTGCACGTGAGGTCCACTGACACAAGCCTATGCAGGGACTGGAAGATCCCAGGCAAGAGGGATCCCAAGTGAGTTTCACATAAGCTCATTGCGCAGTCCACAAGAGCACAATACATGGCCGAAGCAAGCTCTACGCACAAGCACAATGTGTGACCGGTGTGAGCTCTGTTTGCGGCTCGCACACATGTGGGCATGCGCAAGCATCCCACTTGATCACGCGCCAACTATCTGCCCATTGTTCGCTCACCTGGCTTCGATCTCGCACCCTCTCTATCTACCCATTGTTCGCTCACCTCACATGAGCCCTACTCACCCGCCTACCCACACAAAAACCATATCAGAGCCATCTAGATTTAAGGGAGAATTACATCAGGGTACTCAAATTTCTTCACCTCAGTTCCCTTCCAAACCTAATAATTCATTGATTATTTGAACTCAGGAGATTATACGCTCAAGTAGATTATTTGAATAGCTCTAATTGAAAACCTATAGTTTAATTGAGATAAATTACTGTTGAATTTAATAGTGAGGATTCCTACTTTAAATTACGAACCTTGGATTTGATCTGTTGAGTTTAAATTGATAAATCCTAATCTAATTTGATAATTTATTATTTATCGAGTATTCCACTCGAATTTTAATTTTAAAATAATTTAATTTACGCAATTTAAAATCTTCTTTATCATATAATTATATTTTAAAGAATAATTATATGATCTTGAGAAGTATCCAATTTCACAAGCATTGGGGTACTTCATCTCCAGGGGTTTCTTCTTTCTTTTCAAAGGCAACTTAAGGAATGACACTCTTACCAATTTCCTAGCAACATAGTCAACACAATTGTCAAAAGCACCTTCAAGGGTTGGCCTCGAGTTTCTTCATTCAAGTACTTGAGGCCTTTTATACTCATGTCCTAGCCTTTTATCCCATACTTTCTTTTTAACTATTTCTGTAATTCCGACAAGAGACTCTGACGCGAGACAGTTTTAATATCAGAGTACGTTGCCCCGCATCAGACTCACAACATAACTTAGCCTTCAACTTATAGAGAGCAACGCTTCACTCCTCTAGTTGTCACAAGGGCACCCTTTGCAAACTTACATTGACCCTTACTAAAAGTACTAATATACCCTTCTTTGTCCAACTTCCCTATGGGGATGATGATAAGAAGAGCGCTGGGAACGTGTTGAACATCCCTCAGCCTCAACATACATCTCAGGCTGGTCTTGTCTCCTATGCCAAAGATCTTTGACACAGTCATTTCTCATAATGGCAACTCCAAAGTTGCTTAGCATGAAAGTCTTTCAACTCACCACATAGTATGATGCTCTGGACTCCATCACCCATACAATGTCTTAGCAAGCCAAGCACTCATTTTCTTCAACAACCAATATTACTATAAGTTGGTTTTTGACGGCGCAACAAAAGTCCTTGAAAAGGACGTTGTGGGTTGTTCCTCTTCTTTCTTTAAGTCCCTTTGCAGCTATAGCACTCCCTCCTCAGGTGACGTGGCTTGCTGCAATAGTAACACCTGAAGTCCTTCGAGAAAAATGACATTCCTTGAGACATCTTTCTCTTAGGATTTTCCTCTGTTCTAGCTTCTCTTGCTCTTTTTGACAGTCGGGGCCTCAATGTTAAAAGATCATGGAAAGTTTCTTAAATTCTTTTTTTTTTTTTGATAGATGACTTTCTTAAATTCTCTTCAATCAACAGGCTCCAGTAATGAGGTACGTGGAGAGAAATCCATCTAGGGCTTCATTGTTGAGGAAGACCACAAGAGTGTCCCAATTCTCTAATAGTTAGGTTGGGAGAAGGTTGGCTTGCACTTCGTAATCGTACTCACATATCATCATCACAACAAGTAGAGTTATAGCAATCTGCAACTCATCAAAATAATCAGAGATAGAAATACATTCCCAAAGCTTCATATTCACAAGCTTCTTAAATTCTTCCAAAGATTGTGGACAACCTTGTCCCCTTCCACTAGGTGAAATACACATTCATTCAGCCACATCCTCAAATGATTGAGAGATGTCTCATCCAAATCCTATCATTCCTCCAACTCCATTTCTATTGTTTGCTTCGCAAGGCTCGATAGCAATGAATGCAATTTCTTGTATCCTAGGAAGTCTCATATTAAACTCTTCTAGATGTTATAGTTCTTCCCCTTTAGGTTAACCATCCTAGTCATCATCCCAAAGCCTGTCATCTTCACAATTGTAGAGCAACTGTAGCTCTGATATCACTTGTTAAAGAAAAATTGCTAAATTTCGTTGAAAAAACTTTGTATGATGAAGGAAGCCAAATTACTTATACAAAAACAATTGGATTTTTTATTACAACCTTCAACCACAGCACAAATGAACAAAATTGTGGAAAACACTCTTCTAAAGATCTTGTACTAATTGGATGACAGGTGGTTATAGGGATTTTACGTGAGAATATCATACCCTATGTTTGCCACAAAGCCTAAAAACTAGGTAAAATAAGAATCGATTTAGGTGATTTTCTTCGATATCTCATCGAAGAGTTATAGTAGACTTCATTTAAAGCAGTTTAAATGAAAAAAATACCTACCTCTATTCTTCTTCTACTTTAGTAAGGATGATGGTAGACCTTAAAGATTATGTCACCCCCTGCATCAAGTCAATACGGATGAACTTGACCTCTCGACGAAATTCTCTTGATGCTATTCATAGTGGACCTCTGACTTCATTCAAGTAGAGTTTCCCTTAAGAAGCATCAATCTCCACCTACAACATCCTCCACACTATCGCCCTTTTATAGCTAGTAAAGAGTTATGGTTTTTCAGTGTAATCTTTCCTAAATGCCCTTGCACCTCACTGTCCCATGCAAGCACTCTATTTTGCAATGCAGTTATGTGCTTACGTGGCACCTATCCCACTATTATTTGCAACTCTACATCGCTACTCCCCTATAACCAACTGAGATTCCATGACCTTCTAGAAGCACACGTTGGGCTTGTTTGGTTGGAAGATAAATTTGGGTAAGGAAAGAGAAAATATTTTATTTTATAGAGTTGATAGGAAAGAAATTTATTTTAATATTGGGAGGTGTCTAGGATGTGAAATAAAGTTGATTTTAAGGTTGGAATTTCTGTTGGATGTGAAATAAAGTTGATTTTTAAGGTTGAAATTTGTGTTAAATGTGAAATAAAGTTATTAAAATTTATAATAAATTAAAAATATTATTATTATATTTTTTACCTAATTTTGAGCATTTGCCAAACAAGGCCATTATATTCAAAGGAAATTCTCTTCCCAATGAATATCAGAAGAGCAACTCCTTCGAAATAGAGGACCTCCATGAAGACAAGGATCACCCCTCAAAGGTCACATCTTCAAGGACTTCTACAATGTCTCATCTAACTCCCCATCTGAATGCTTGAAGTTTCCCTTTGCTTGGAAGTCTTCAATTGTGGCACATCTTCATTCAAGGTTGTTAGACTTGATCCTTGGACTCATCCAATTTTTCCAAAGATCTTTTGTTAAACCCAGCTTCAAGGTTTCAGGTTTCAACAAAATCTTCGTCAAGGCTCTCTTCGATGACGACCTTCTCTGATGAAGCTCTACTTGACAAGCCTTATTCAACTTTCTCATCCTCATAAAAAGGGATCCCCAACACAATGTGGCCAAAATTTCGTTTTTCCAATCTGAATTGAATGTGGACAAATTTTGTCTTCACATGCAATGCATTTTTCACATAAGCAAACAGCCTTATAGCTAAAGCAACCTGACTTCAGCATTATACAACGACAACACAAGGAAATTCCAAAAGTGCTATTTTTTTTTCAATGCGGTTAGTAATCGATACTAAATATAAATTATAGAAATGCTAGAATACCTTAAACAGTCAGTGAATGACATACGTGAATATATCCACATTGGCATGTTAAAACCAAATAGAAAGTGAAATCCTATGCCTGATTTTTGAGTGCTGAAAGGAAAAAAACGCTAGAATAGAAATAAGGGGTGCAACCAACCCCGCTTTCATCATCAAGAATTCTTTCCATAAGATATAGATCGCAAAATTTTGTAATCTCCATCAGCACCTCCCTCACAGAAGATCTAACAGTTGCATGTTCCTGCCACACACGATTATGCTATCAGGTGTTTGACTAAATTACAGACACAATGAAGATAATCAAAAAGTTTTTTGGTTCGAATGTTAATCAAAAAGGTTTTTGCTACACTGCCAAGTGGTGGATTGGATGGCACCATTCCTCCTCCCAATAAAAAGCACTTACATTTCAAAAACAAAACACTTAAATGCCTGGAATAAAAAAGGGAAGGCCAAAAAAGTGATTTTTACACACCTGAAGATCCTCTGGATTAGTCTCCTCAAGTATTACACCTAACAATTGGCTTGTGACCTATAGGCAAAAAAACCCACAGATCAGCATTTCAGCGGATTGGAATTTCTATATATCTTTGGATAAAAAAGCAATGCAACCCAAACCATTACTGGATGGCACATATATATACACACAAGAACAGAACCGGGATTTTGAAAAGTATGAAAAAATATTTATGCTCAGCTAAGTACCATTTCGAAAAAATATGAACTTTTGAAGATTGAAAAAATATGGCTTTTTTGGCAAGAGCAAAAGCCTCTGATCTGAAATAAATTTTAAAAAGGGGCTTGGAGAAAGGAACTCAAATGTTTGATCAACAATTGGAACGATGTAGAAATGCAAGAACAAGGGGAACAGTTACCAGAAAACATAAGTGAAACAAGTCTCCAAACATTTTTTCACAAACTGAACCAGATACATGACTTGTCATTGCACATATGCTATATGTATCCTGTGGAGATGTTAAGGTCTATGCTTCACGGACAACTAAGGCATGAGTAGGATTTATACAAAAGTAAATGAATATAGAAATAAAATTCTAAATTACCTTCCGACCGTCATTTAGTCTGTGCCTTACAAGTTGTTCCAGTGTCAACTGTCAAAGGAAAACCAGTTAACTTCCAAAAAATATTGAGCACAAAAGTTAAGAGAAATTACAGGCCAAAAGCTTTACAGGTTTGAATAGCTCATCAACTTTATCTTGTGATCTTAAATCTGCAGAAGATGAACAATATTCAGATTCCCTTGGGGCTGAATTTGAGCTTAGTCTAGCACGGGAAAGAGCTGGCACTTGATTAGAACGTCTAGGCTGTCTTCTTTGTCGAGCAGGTGGAGCTCTCAAAAGTTTCCAACTAACATAAACAGCAACAGAGAGCGCAGCAAGAGTTGTAATTGAGCGAAATTTCTGCTTAAGACCATTCCTTGGATCAGTTATCACTCTTTTTGGAATAATAGAATGTAAATAATGAGTTTCCATATATCCTAAAGAAGAAAATATGCTTAATAGGAATCGAATATCTGTGGGAAATTACTCTAGGATTTGGCGAGCTGTTGTAATATTTCAATTTATCATTTTTTTATTTCCTGAATTACTTTTCTTGATTCTTTGCTTTTCTTTTTCCTTTTTTCAACTTATTCCTCTTGATTCTCCTTTTTTTTCCTCTTGTACTCCTTTTTCCTTTGTTATACTCCTAATATTGTGGGATGTTGAGAATCAACAACAAAAAAAAAATCGTAGGATGTTGTACCTAATGTATATAAGATCTCTTTAATATGCTTCTCATGAATAAAAGCAAGAATCATTTCTTCCCATGGCATCAGAGCATCAAGCTCTTAAAGAATGTGTGCTCTTTTCTTCAAGAATTATGAAAACATCTGTAGGATACTCAATCTTGTCCTCATTTGAAAGAGATGGACCAACAAAGTAAACATGAGTATGTATTTATGGGATACTCTATCGGGTCCTTTGAAAAAGGTAGACTAATAATAGGATCAGGTACAATAATAGGATTGCAGGCACAGTTCTTGTGGAGGTACAACTATCTTGGACCTCGGGACGTCGATAGGTTATTGAGCTCTGGGCTTTGCTTATAAACCCGAGCCTTTTAATAAAACCTCATCAAGAATTCTGAACCAACACCGGCACCACTTATTATAATATTATTTCTCAAACTAGTTAAGGATCTAATTCTGATAACCCTAACATTCTCAAAAACTCTACATCGTATATGATAATATTCGAAGTTAATGACATATTCAGATATTTTTGTCCCTTACGTTAAATTTTACAACCAGTTTAAAAATATGCTCATGATAATAATGGAGAATGTACTCATTTCTTAGAATGCACTTAAACCCATCCCAAGAATCGATTAGACCTATGTTGCAATAGAGGCGAATATTCTCCATGTCGTCAAATAAAGTTTAGAACTTTCTTTCAGTAAAAGCAATTTCCTCATATTTGGCATAGGATAATAATTAAAAAAATGGTCTACACTAGTTTCTCTATCTAAATAAACCACATGATCCAACTTACTATCGAAACTAGACCTCAAATTCTAGACAAGTAATATGATCAATCAGGTTATAAAACTAATCAATCAAGTTATTAAGCTTAGCGGAATATAATGCAGATTTAAAGTAAAAACTCAAATCAGACGAGATAATAAATATCGATTCTAAATATAAAGTGAGAAATTTTTTTGAAGAGGCAAAAACTCAAATCAGATGAAATAGCAAATATAATATAGATTTAAAGTAAAACGCAAGATAAAATGAACTAAATAAAATATAAATATCTTAATCAAATATAATACAAGAAAATACGACACTAAAGTTGGGAAAAGACAAGCACAAATTAATATGCCTTAATACCAATTTAATGAGGAACAAATATAGATATAAATATGAAAATGAGATCGACAAATTTAAATGATAAAATTATCTCAATAAACATAAATATCTTCTAAATAAATAATCAATAATTAAAGATAGTTTTAAATCCCACAAATTCAACCAATTTAAAATAAAAATACAAGAAAATGATATGCAGCCCCCACATCTACCCCCTAAAGTACCATTCCCTCAATCATTAGATAAAGCTAATACCCAAAGATCCTAGAACCTTTGGGGGGTTAGTTGTTGTGGCTATGTGGCAATGTTCATAAATAAATTCGGACTAACGCATAGCTAATATTCAATAAATTAGATAAAGTGTTTTAAGAATATATTGAGTTCCTTTCAAAATATTATCGCACAATAATTCACTTAATAATAGAGATGAACGAAAAAAAAACAAAAATTATAATAATAATATGCACGAGCGCGGTAGTGAAATATTTTTCGAATGCGTAATAGTAGGCGATGGGGCGTAGTTGGTTTCGAGGGCGCAAGCCTACAAGTAAACTATGGTCACACTTGTCGCATGAGAGGAGCAGGTATTGTTGTGAGCAGGTCAATGGGTTGCACAAACTCATGCTGCTCAGCACTCACAAAAAAGTAGCGCAGTAGCGTGCGATGACGAAGGCATGCCAACGATGTGAAGATGCATCACCTCGAAGGTGAAAAGAAGTTTGGTGTGCATAAGGGATGGTGGAACTAGGCTTTTACATAAGAGCACTATAATTCATAGGGGTTATAGCTTAAGATGGATTAATATCAGGACCTACGAATGAACTGTCTAAAGATGCAAAAACCCTTGCAACCTTTATTGAAGAAGAAAAAGTGAATCATCAACTTCCTTATTGGCTTAAAATTTGAAAATGATCTTATTTGTATTTAGATCTTAAGAAGAGATAATTTACCTTCTCAGTTCAAGGTTTTTTTTTCTTATTTCAAAAAGAATAAGTTAGGAGGTCGCAACCAACAAATCAAGGATTACCAATAGTTTCAACTAAAAATTTGTTTTATTAAGGGCAGTCTTTCAAATCCTTTATTCCTAAATCACAATAAAGTAGTGAGATGTGATGTAATTACTGCAAGAAACCAAGACATAACAAGGAGACATGCTCAAACACCATCCTCAACTGTGTTGCATGTATGAAAACAACAAACCTCACTTGAATGTGAATTAGACAATGAGGCTATTCAAAGCCAAAAAGGTTTATTAAGTTCAATTGAAACTATTGATTTTCGCTCCAAAGCTCAAAATGGCAAGAGTCTCCTCTCAACCTTTAATGCCTCTAAAACTTTTTAATCAAATACTTAGGTTGTAGATTCTGGTGCAATGAATCACATTTTATCCATTTCCTCACCTATAAACCTAGTTCATGTTATCTTAAAATTATTGTTGTGAATAGATTGGCAATCACAATTACCGGAAAAGCTAATATACACTTTTCCCCATGTTTCAACATTTCTAATGTGTTACACTTTCCAAAACTTACAATCAATCTCTTATGTACTTTTCAAATAACTAAAGTTTCAACTGCGCTATTTCTTTTTTGATACTCGTTATGTGTTATAGGACAGTGATTTTGGGAAGAGAATGGAGATACTAAAGTTTATCATTGATGATTAGGTCATACTTTTTTATCTTAAAGTTATGTTTCTTGTCATCTTTAAATATGTTTCTGTTAATGAATATCAGTATTAGTATGACCTTTATAAACTTGCTAGGCACCATATGGTGTCGTTTCCAAGCTCTTCAATAAAATCCTTAAAGCCTTTTCAAATGACTCAATCTGATGTTAGAGTGCGTAAAAAATTTCTAAAGTAAATGGTACCAAATAAATTGTAACATTTATTGATAGTTGCACAAGTCACATGGTTGTTTCTTCTAAATAAAAAAATCAAATGTTTCATCAATTCTCCAAATATTTTATCATCACATCCATATTCAATTTGGGGTGTCTATTAAATGTTGGGGAAATTGCAAACATACAACTCTAAAAGATTATATTTACATATTAATTATTCTTCAAAATTTATTTACACATGTGTCATCCTATAATCTTCAATATTATAACACTAATACTTCATCAATATTACTACGGTTAAACTATGATTAATCTAACTCAAGCACTCATAATAGCAAGTGTGGTAACTACCGATAATGCTTATTAATCGATGGCCAGTAGCATGGCCATCAACGGTGGCCAATGGCGTGGTTGCCATTGGTGGTCAACCAACACTAGCGGCCATCCGACAGCGGTGGCCATTATACCCAGCGGTGGCCGGTTTACAACAGCATGGTGCAGGAGAAGGGTTTCTGTGGAACGGTACTAGGCCGATAATGACCTACAAATAGAATATTCCATCTATATTTCGTTTATTCTTAACGCATGTTAATTTGAGTGACATCCATGTAATATTTAAGATTACATGGGTTGACCATTGCAAATAAATGTTAAAGGATAGTTAACATGCAAATATAATTTTTCAGAATAATATGTAATTTTTTTCTAAATTTTTTGCACTAATAATGAATGATGATGGTGACGACAATAACAACCAAGTCTTTATCCCACTGGGTGTGGTCGACTACATGAATCTTTTATTTTCGTTGTACTCTCAAATAATATTCTCTCATTTAGCCATAAGTACGCAAGGTTATTTCTTATAAATTCTTTCTATATAGTTTTTTTCCATTGCAATGCTAATGGGTGTTGGTACGTAAATCATACAATCACATCTTTTTTTCAATCAAATAGTATAGTACATAAAATCTTACGTTAATTCTCCCTACAAAAATATGGTCATTGAAAAAAAAAAAATCGATACCTCCTCAATAAAATTAATAGCCAACTTTTTCCATCATGACATCCCATAACTTTTTTGAGTGAAACTTCATTAAGAGCTATGCATCATTTTAATAGAATTCCATCGTGACTTCTCGATTACAAGAGCCACGTTGAAAGACTAACTCTTTTTTTTATTAACCCCTCTTAAATCTCCGCCAATCATAATTTTTTGTCATGTTTCTTATGAGCACGTGCACAATAATAAACAGTCCAAACTAGATCCACAATCCCTCAAATGAATCTTCACTAGCTAAATATTCAAAAAATGTTACTGTTGCTGTCGTCCATCCCAAGCAAAAATATTCTTCATTTCTCTAGATGTCACCTTCCATCAGTCCAACCCTTTTCTTCTTGGTAATCTCATCTTATGGGGGGATCAAGCCCTTAGCAAATAACAATTGCAACGAAGATCTTCTAAGTTTTCCTGCTTTCGAACACCAAGATGGGTCTAATATCAAATTAAATATAAATTTTACTCATGGTCCTTCGCTTATTGATTCCCTGCCTTCTAAGCAACCAGCACTGCCTGCTAAACCACATTCTAATTCTAAAATAGAAAGAAGGAACCATTAGACACCAGAACACAAATACTCAAGAAGGCTAAAGCCCATCAAAAATTAATGTAACAACATGATTCTAACCTGAAGAATGATAATGAAACCATGAACTTTCACATTTCTGATGAATCAAACGATTATGACCTTGAATTTCCAATTGCTTTAAGGGTACAAAAACATGTACTCAGCAGCCATTTCCACTAACTATTTTTCACAGCAGCATACAACATTCCCTACAACTCTTGACTCTATAATTATTCCTAAGACTATTCAAGTAAGAATTCAAAACCTCCCATGATAAAGGAGATGGAAACCACAAAAAAAGAAAAGGAACCTAGGAAGTGGTAGAAAAACCAAACAGAAAAATTCAATCGTTGGCAAATTAATACCCTTAAATTTAAGGATGATAGCTTACAAAGCACTGATACTTGTTGAAATCTAATGTATCTATATCATATTTGTATTAGATACCAACAATTCTCGATACTCCATCAATACGTTTCTAATACACCACGTGACATATCAATTTTTATTAGGGTAAATAGCATCTGGGTCCCTCTAGTTTACTCGTATGGGCAAATAGGTCCCTCGAATATTTAAATATAGCAAACTGGTCCTCCAGTTTAATGAAATATGCACGTAGGTCCTTGGGCTGTAACAGACGTTAGAAATCACACGCCGTGCGGCCGCAGCGTTGCCCGTGCACAGGGATCGGGAGGAGAGAGAGTGTGATTTCTAACGTATGTTACGACCCAAGCACCTATATGCATATTTAATTAAACAGGAGGACCAGTTTGTTACATTTAAATATTTGAGGGACCTATTTGCCCATACGAGTAAACTAGAGGGACCCAAACGCTATTTACCCTTTTTATTATAAAAAAAATTGATACTTACCTAATTCTTATCTGATACTCATCCAATACTTCCCGATGCTTTTAATTAAGAAAAAAATATTAGATCATGCACACACAATACAAAATAAAAAAGAGCTCATATATAAAAGACGACAACCCATTCTTAAACTTAATGGCAAGTGATAGGAGAACGATAACTAGCTCACGTAATTGAGAACAAAGAAAGCTTCAGCATGCTAGAGTCCTAACACTAGAAAAAAATCTAGTATTTGCAAGTCGCTGCATTCTCTAATTTGCTAGACCTATTTTGCAGTCATATAAATGTCAATAACACCATTGTTTTTTTTTTTACCTCAATCGACACTTTATTGCTACTTCCATTAGACTCCAATCATGATTCTTCTTTATCTTAATTAGACTTCCATTGATCTTTATTTGTTAAATTTATTTATTCAATGACTCAGATACTCAAAAAATAAAAATATGCATTTACTTTTATTAGATCAATATATTTAAGTTCAGATCACAGTAATTAGTTTATCAACTACATCTCGTTTGCATCAATCTATTTGAATTAAATCAGATTTAGATTGAAATTAAATATGGTCTATTGATATGTATTAAAACTCTCATCTACCTAAATATACTGTGAAAAATTGGAAGACAATAAAATAAGCTTTATGATATTATTCCAAATAAATTTTTTTATAAAATTCAATTATTGTTAAAGTTTATTTTTATTTTTTTCAAGTTGTATTATCTATAATGTCTTTAGTAGTATCAAGAATATTTAAGAATATAAAAGTATAATTAATTTTAAGAATATTTAAAAGATGATTTTCAAATTCATATCAACAAAGTGTACAGGTCATTATAATCTACCATATGAGCTACACCTTATATATAAAAATAATATATATACATACATATTTATATTATAAAAAACTGTCATATGTTAATGTATCTATATCTAACCTTTTTAAAACTTGTCGTATTATCGTATCCGTATTGTATCGTATTCATATTGCTATATTGTATTCATGCATCATAGATTATGGCTTATTCAGGGAATCAGAATTCATGATGCATTAGTTCGTACCTTAGGACCCATTCAGTTACTCCTCAGATGAGGAGTAATTGTGAAAAATATGAAACTAATATCCATTACCAATTAGCAAATCTTCGAGTTAAGATTATAAAAGAACTTTTATGTTTGTTTGTGTGTTTAGCTATGTTAAAATTAACCATATTAACTTTAACCCGGTATGCCACATCATACATAAATTCTAATATTAAAATTTAACTATATTTTATATCATACACATATTAAAAAAAAAAAAAAAAACTAGCTTTATTTTACATCTTACATATATATCAAAATAATAACTAACTTATATTACTTTCCTCACATATATCAACATAATACCTAACTTTGGTTCACATCATACATAATTCTCAATAAAAAAAATTATCTAAATTTAACTTTAATCTTATTAAAATTAACATTTGCAAACAAATACACCAAGAAGGTCAAAATTAACCTTAGATGGAGATTTATTTTTATTGGAAGCTGTGTATAATATCTTTTCATATGTGAAAGCCGTGTATAATGTGAAATAAAGTTAGTATATTAGGAAATGTGAAATATGTGATATTGATTAATTATTATTTTGATATGTGTGTAAAATGTAAAATAAATTTGATTTTTTATTTTAAAAATTAAGTATGATGTAAAATATAATAAAATTTTAAATATTAAAATTTATGTATTATGTGATATATCAGATTAAAGTTAACCTTATTAACTTTAACTAGACAAACAAACAAATGTAAAAGTGTATCAAATAAATTATATGCAATCCTACCAACTGCTTGGTTACACAATCATAAGAAACCTGATCTCAGTCTAGTCCTAATCTACTATGCTTGGAATAAACTACTAATAATTCAGGCAGCATTTGGTTTGTTCCACAATCAAATTGATTGCTAAATTAGTTCCCAAGTCATTTTACTTGTCAAGGGAGGAAGAAAGTTAAGGACCGATACATTACTGATGGCCATAAAGTCTAATTCTCTCTCTCTTCTACCTCTCCTTCTTCCCCCTTCTTCATCCTTTTCTATATCAAATTCACAATTTACATACCCAATACAACTGTTGCTTGCCATCTTGGGGAAACTTTGGTGTTCAATAGCTTGAAGGGGACTCCTGTTGGAAAAAGGGATGGTGGGTGATGACATCAAGATCCCACCCTATGAAGCACGGACACGACACGGGGACACGGGACACGACACGACACGGCGACACGACAATATTCTAAAATATAGGACACGGACACGGCATGACACGTCAAATATAATTATAAAATTAAAAATTTATACTTAAATATATATATATATATATATAATATAATACAAACTTAAATTTTTAAGTATAAATAACTTGTAAGTAGTACTGAAGTCTCATAAAATTAAGATGAGAATTCGAGAACAAACACCGTCGCATTAAAAATATTTGAGATATAAATTTAGAATTCACTTTGAATAAGAGAAAATACAATTTTGCTTATTAGGACAATCACAGTGAGCACAATAATAAGAGAAAGAAAGAGCTCTCGGTGTTGATGAAAAAAAAATAAAGGTAAAGCCGGAGTTCTAAACTTTTTGTGATTGGTTCATTTTCGTAAGGCTTAAGGGTAACAAAAGAGGAATAAATTTGATTTAACTTGGTTAACTTAAAATTGACTTATATTAGGTAAAATTTTAACTTATATTATGTAAAATTTTAACAATAATAAGGATAGATTTTTAGTTTTATTAAATAAAATTTTAACAATAATAAAAAAAATGATATAGATATATCCATAAATTTTATTAAAAATATATAATATTAATAAATAAATTTAACATTAATATTAAATATATCCAATTCTATCTTATGTATCCTAGAAGTGTCTTGTATCTCAGAAGTGTCCTAACGTGTCCCAAAGTGTCCTCGCGTGTCCAAGAAGTGTCCTTAAAGTTTTTTAATATTATTTTATTAGGACACGCCACGTGGCGTGTCCGATACGGTGTCCTCGCGTGTCCCCGAGTGTCCGTGTGTCCGACACGGACACGGCGTGGTTCTTGAAGTGTCCATGCTTCATAAAATTCCCACCTCATGCTGGATTTCTGATAAGAGTGAGAATGTCATGAAGAACAGCCAAGCCAGCAGGGAGATCACAACATACAGTGTCAAAGGAGATAACTGGCAGCAGTAATAGTATCAAAGGAGATGAATGGTAAATGTAGCAGAATAAAAGGAGAAGAAAGGCAGCAGTTAGTATCAACGAAGATGCACAGCAATTATGACAATAACAGACTAACAGTATCAAATCCCTAAAACTCCAAATATCACTTTCACGATCTCAACTCAACTACAAATTCGGCAAACTTTAATGAAGTGAGCAAACTGGGTGTATGTGCTTTGACAGTAACAGGAAAGAGAGTTGTTATGAGGGGAAAAAAATGAAGTCAAATTTCTATCTAAATCACAGTTCTCCTGGCTGTTAATCTCACATGAACAATTTTACGGTCCAGACCACCCTGCAAGTATACACCAGTAATAAAATGTTGTTGACTTTCAACAAAACTGTTAAAAGAAACAGATGTGATCCTTCTTCCATTTTTCAGCATGTTCATTTTAGATTTGCAATAGTTTATGGAAATTAATACGGCACACAATTCCCATTATATCCGTGGAAGCAAGCGAATCCAGACACAAGGACGCAACCATGATTTATGCACCAGTGGTTTCTAAACAGAGATCGGCATATAAAATGAAGGGTCGATCTCCATACATCCGAAATCCCAGAACCTCCGAGTACACAAATCAAGACATGGACAGTTTCCAATCCATCAAACTCTTACGCCAAAAGCAATCTCAGGAAACCTAAAAATCAAAAGAGAAGAACGGACCTTGCGATCAACAGTGAAAGGCATCCACTCTGAGATCCCAGCCACATACTCCAGGAAGCGCTGAATGAGATTGAGAAGATCTTCCTTGGCGGAGTCGGCCGCAGGGCGAGGAGGCTGAGCTGCCATTTCCAGCATCTTAGACAAACCCTAGAAGCTGCAGAGCTGCCCTTTCCATGGCTCCGCAACAGGGAAAATGATAGAAAGAAAACGAAACCCTAGAAATCGAGCGATTCCTGGACCCAGCGCATGGAGACGCCGTCAGCAGAAATGGGCAAGATGAAAACTTGGAATTCTCCGGCGACGGCAGACGGAGGTTTAAAAATCGGTCCAAACGGAGCTTATTAGGTCCGCCGGACTGGATTCGTACACAAGGCCTTGTAATCACTGATAATTACACATATAACCCTCATAGTAAAACAATTTGATGTAAATCTTTGCCTGGTAAATTATTGTAATTTGAAGTTCGATTCTTTGATATTATATTATATTATTTAAATATTACTTTTATTAATAATTTTATAATTTTTTTAAAAATTATTTAAAAATATTATTAAATTAAATAATTATGTTTTTATATAATATAATATTCTATCAAAATAATATTACACTAAATACCTCCTTAATTATTTCAAATAAGTTTTATTTTCAAGAAATTTTATATTTTGAACAAATTATTGATATGTATAAATAATTTTGAAATATATAATTTAGGCCTAAAAATTCAAAATATAAACTTAAATGTAAAAAAGTTAAAAGCCTAGTATGTCTTTTATAGTTTCAAAATAAGAGCTGAAATAAAATCTTTTAAAAAATAGAAATTAAAATATAATTATGTGTAGATTTAAAGACCTATCAATAATAGTAATATCCTTAGATTTTAACAGTCTCAACTTTAATCATTTGAAATAACTTTAATTTAGATTTTTAACATTATTTATTTTAAACTAAAACTATGTTAACCTAATCAATAACATATTAAATTATAACTATTCTCTATCCTACACTTTTCTAATGCAATGTTATATGAAGATGTATAAAAATTAATTAACTTTTTCTTTAAGAAATTGTTAAATTTAATAGAGCCACACCAGGCTCTTAATAAAAAAAAGTAAATTCCACAAGGGCCCCTGAGGATAAAATGGTACTGCAAATAGGTTTTATATTTTAAAAAGCTTTGATTTGGATCCTCGAGCTTATGTTTGCACTGTCGTTTAGTTCCTCAATTTAAATATCACTTTTTTGAATGGTCCAATTAGATGATAACTATTAAATTTGACTATTAGTTATATTTATATAAACCAAAATACCTTTATAACTCATATTTAATGATTTTTTTGCATTTTTTATCAACTCTAGATGCAGGACTTCCCATCCAAGACCGATCTTTTCATTCCAAGCTCTCTTTTAACTAAAGTAAGGATAATATAATAAAATATCATTTAAGCATACTTTAGTGTATATTCTGTCTTCTATATTTTTTTTTAGGATGAGTTCTCGAAGTATTGGCTTCTCGAATAAAGATTATCCCTCAGTTGCTTCTACTTTAATTTTCAAAAACAAGTTCTGCAATGCCGAAAGAAGTGCGTTGTTAGAATATCTGAGTGTTCAAAATAAGAATCGTCTTTACTATTCTTGTACCGCCAACATGTGCAATTTTTTTCAATGGTGGGAACTCGTGAATAAAGCAGGCAATTTTGTCACTACAAGCCTTAAGCATACAACTGACCAAGATACAAAGTTGGAGGATTTGAGGAGGGAGTTACATGAATTGAAGTTGATTGCCTCCATCGAGTTTTCCATGATTAAAACTGATATGTCAGTGATTAAATCACATAACTATATGTTGTTGATAATGAGTATGATGTTAGTGGTAGCAATGAGAGTTTACAAAGTCAAATGAGTTGAAAGTGTTAGATCTGGAGAATTAGCTATGTATTTTATTGTATTTGAAGTTTATATAAGGTGATTATAAATATTTTTAATTTGTTCATGATACATAACTCAGTTAAATTTGCTGACACAATTTGCATCCACTTCGTTTCTGTAGTCAAACTTTCAATTTTCTTAATTGTTGCAGGTGTTAGATCTCCTTTAAAAGAATTTGCTTTGTGTTTCATGGTTGTAAACCTCTTCATAAGTTTCATAAGCAAATTCTCTAATAGTGTTAAAATAGGTTTATCATGATCATTTCTAATCCAATTATAGAAAATTTCAGCCAAGTTATTTATAATATGATCTGCTTTGATTTTAGTATCAACGCTATATCTTGCCTAGAATTTAACATCTCTCTTCATCAACTAATCATATGCATCTTTCTTTAACCATTTCATAAGGCTCATCTTCTTATTGAATATGGATTCTGTGTAAGCCTTTGCTGCGTTCCATAAATGCCTTTTTAATTCAAGAGTAGGGAAGACTTTTTTGAACTTGTTGTAGATGTGCCTACAACAATATCTTTATAAAGCAATAGGAAAAATTTCATCGATAGCCTCATCCAATCCCTACAATTAGAAACATTTCACATAATAGAAAGTTAACAATAATATATCTAATAGATTACCTTTTGCTTATCATGCATCTGTACAAGAGGCCTACCACTAACATTAAAATTCAAAGCTGTGTGCAATGCCTGTAGAAACCACTTTCAGTTATTCCCATTAATTTTCAATATCAACAACACACAGAGCCACAGCGTATAACTAATTATTTTCATCAATGCCAACAGTTGCAAGTAATGTTCCACCAAATGGACTCTTTAAAATGACCATCCAAGCAAAGTGGTTGCCTGCAACTTTTCAAAAATCCTGTACGTGGTGCATCAAAGCAATAAATTTTTTTTTTTCAACTAACCATATTTTGGGATGTACTTGTATGACTCCCTATAACATCCCTCATTCTTTGCTTGTGCTATTATTACCTTTGCTTGCCAAAATTTATGATTATTTACCTCCACTGAATATTTTTTTTATAAGTGCTGTCTGCATAGAATTATATTTCATGTTAGGATCTATAAGGAGCTCATCACATAACTCATCTGCAATTCACTGTGATGTTGCAGCTTTTACAACTTCTTTCCTAATATAACTACAGTTTGATTTGAGCACTTTAATCTTAAATGTGAGCTTATATTTTAAAACAGAAGCGTATATTCTCCAAGTGCACTCATCCCCATCACACTTCATTGTATACCTTCTTCTATCATCCTTTATCTTGTTAAGTTTAATCCTCTCTTGCATATTGAACCTTCTAATTAATCACTGATATTAAGTGCTGCTTATTGTTAAATAAGTGACTTTGTATTAGCACAACTTTTTCATCAGAAGAATCCTAATATAGAATACTACCAAAACATCTTACTCAACTACGCATCTCACTGTCAAACAAGTCAACATCACTATTATTATCATCTGATGAACCTTCTTTGATGCATAATTGGGTGCTTACTTCTATATCTTCATCTAATAAATCTTCTTCACTATTTGTTGCCACTTTTTCATTTAATATCTCTTTTTGATCAGATAAATCATCTCCCTCATCATTAACTTTATCTTCATTAGCATAATCATCATCATCATCATCAATATTATCATGATTAGCATGATCATCATAATCATCTAAATCACTAATAGAATGCTCTCCCATGACACCCTTTGCTGCACCACCTAAATTACCAGTGGGTAAGCTTAGCATGTTGGATGCAAAGTCTCGCAATTGAACCTTTTATTCATTGTCAATAGCACAATTTTAGGGTCAATGATTTTTTTTGGTTTTTTACCACAATCATCACTAATAATTTCATTACATTCAACATGCAGGTCAATATCAAATATACCCATTGCAACAAAATCATCGAACAAGGTCATCCATACTCCATCGGTGTTAAACTATCGGCTCTGTGTATTTTCACAATCAGATCTGTTACTGCAATAGCCTTACTATTCAAAAACCTTGCAACTTTCAACATATCATCTTTGAAATATACTATAGCATATTTATTCACATCAATATTGTTTATGTGTCTAACATGCCCTTTATAATGTACATTGAAAGTAATATACACATCAGCCATGACAAGCCTTCATGTAGATAGAAACAAACAAGGTAAAATAAATTTGAGCAAATGACAAAAAATCAATACTAATTTGCTAATGAAAAAAATATATAATAGAAAAATCAGTGCACATAATAACAAACCTTAGCTCAAGATAAGAGAAAAAAGAAGATGACGAAAGAGAGGGAGACGAGATGGCGGAGCTAGCGGGCTTCATGGGCTGTGAAGAGAAAATAGGCGGTGGCGGAATTGGATCTGGGCCTGGATCTTGGCTGGGCTGAGATGGGTGAGCCTGATCATGCGATCAGAGCTCAGATGATACTGAGTACCCAAAGACGGGATTTTTTTACGATGCTGACAAGGAAGAAGAGCAAAGGTAGAGAAGAAAGAGAGAAAGCAGGAAGTGGATAAGGAGAAGAAGCACTTTTCATAAAAGGCTCGAGCCCTCCCATTAACTGACCTTTCATTGTAATCTAAACTCTTGTTAAGCGAGATTGGAGATGGTAGATCAAAAACATGGATAATGGAGAAGATCAGTGAAGAACTTCGAAATAATCTCCGAGAGCATGTAAGAAGAATCTCAAAATCCTTCAAAACAATATTAGAGAACGGGTAAAAATTTGAGGGTAAAATAGTAAAAAAATCAGCAAGTTTCAGATGTCATCTCACTTGGGATCAAACGACAGTACAAACACAAACTCGGAGACTCAAATCGAGACTTTTCAAAATATGGAACTTATTTGCAGCGTCATTCTAATCTCAGAGGCCCATGTGCAATTTATCCTAATAAAAATCACCTAAATCAATAAAAAAATGAATAGTAGTAATAATAATCACCTAACCGAAATATAATATACAAAAAATTTCACTGCACAAAAGAGTGATTGCAAAATATATGCAATATACTCGATATTAAAATCTCTCATATATAGTGTTAATATTTTTATTAATTTCTATTTGAATTAGTATTATTAACGTGTGGTTCCAGCGCTGCATCTCAATCATACACGTGGCACTTCGAGAGACACGCTAATCCTCAATCATGATAATCAATCACTAATTAGTGGGCTTTACTTTTGCTAGTCTCAAACCTCGACCCCGACGATTCAGCCTTTCACCAACCTCGTCGACGAGGATTGAGGTACGATATATCTCATCTCTCCCCAAACATCGGGGACGATATATCCCAGCCCTCCTCAAACATCGGGGATGATATATCCCAGCTCTCCTCAAGCATCGGCCACGATGGTTCGAGCCATCTTCAATATCATCGGTGATGATGTTTTGCAGCCGTGCCTGTCGCTATCAGCATGCCACGATTGCACCATTTCATACTGCAAGCTCCTGCCAGTCACACAAACCAAGGGCCTGCATGCTTCAGCCATCACGGACTCCGAAAAGAAGTACAAAGATCAAGGGGACAAGCTCTCCACCCATTGCTTCCAGCTCCTCCGGTGGCCGACAGTAGTGGGACCACTAATGCAAGCTCAGCAATTGTATATATTACTTTCCTCCGGAAAAGCCGAACAGAGCTCCTCTTTCTTCCGCCTATAAATACCCTTAAACAGGCTTCAAGGAGGGAGGGGAATCGGCCGGATCTTTTCTTCCCTACTATTTCTACCCTTGTGCTGAGCCCAAGCGGCTCTCCTTCTTGAGATATATAGTGGAAGACTCAAGCTGATCCGGTGGACATAGAAAATTTCATTTCTGAATCACTTTAAACTTCTATGTGCTTTTCTGGATGCTTTTCTCTCTCATTTAAGCCATAATTATCAAGCTTAGCCCTCTGCGCACTGCTGTCTCTCGGGACCCCCTCCTTCTCACGTCAACAAGTATTGTCAAATATTTTAATAGGGATAATTTGTCTTAGTCCACAATTACATAAAATAAATTTCATCATGCTCAAAAGAAAGCAGAAATTCTTTTCAAAAAAAAAAGAAGAAATTTCCTGCATGCACTTGAATTCTTTAGGACAATTTTAAATTTACTTATCAGAATTTCAGATATTATAAACATTACAACATTGTCTTCAGTAAACCCAAATAAACCAATATTTTGTAACCAAATAAACCCAAAATAATGTTTTTGATGAAAACATCAATTTTGACAATTTCAATAATTTTTCTTTAATATTATTCAATAATTTTGATTTGCTTGACATAACTGAAGAAACAAACCTTGTTTCAAGAATTTTTTCTTTAAAAATTGAAGAAACTAACTTGAAATCGATAGAACATCCTATTTTAGAATAGGTGTCAGCTGATAAAATTTGAAATCATCGAATAGGTTTAGCTCTAACTTAAAACTAAGACGATGTTTAATTTGGTAAGAGGGTGAGAGAGAATAGTGTAAATTACATTTAGGTTTCTAAATTTAGGTATAATATCATATTATTCTCATTTTTTAATTTTTAACATTTGAATATTTGACTTTTGAGATCATTTTAAAATTTTTTAATAAAATTCTCATTTTATCATTCTCACTCTCTCTCTCCTGCAATAGAAAAAGAGAGAGGAGGTTTGCAGCCTCTCATTCCCTTTGCTGATAGCTCTCCCCCCGTAAGTCGGATAAAAAGGGTGAGAGAAAGAGACCTACAAAGTTGGAGGGAAGGAGGGAAGGAGAGAGAGAAAGACGTAAATGAAACTTATATAAAATTTGAATTATTTAAAATTTAAAAAGGAACCTATTAATTTAGAGACATAGGTGTTAGAAATTTTAAAATGTGAATGAACATAATATTTATACTTTAAATTCAGAAATCTAGATATAAGTTACCAAATATTCTAATTTGTAAAAAAAAAAAAAAAACATAATGAAAACAATGATAGATTATTGTCATAATGTTCATCACAACTAATATTCTTATAATTATCAGTTTTTAGGTACTTGTTAAGAATAATTTAAAAATACAATCATTTGAATTTTTTTAATTTTAGTGACAATTACTTACATATCATTAAAAAATTTAAATTATTTACACATTATCTTAATAAAATTTAAACTATAAAATATTTAAGTAAAAATATAATAATTAAAATTTTATGTAATATATATATATATGTAACTAATTTAATATATCAATTTTCTTATTAAACAACTACATTAAAACTTTTTTAAGGTCTTTATTCAAATACTATTAATTATAAAATAATTCTTTTCTATTTTTTATGAAAGCTTTTATTTCTATTTTTATTTATTAAATCAAGATGAAAAAATAATTTAATTTAATTTAATAAATAAAAAAATTTATAATTAAAATTTTAACAAAAACTTAAAAAATAATTGAAAATCACACCTACTTTAACTCAAATTAAATTTAAATTAATAATAAATGAACCAAATTAAATTAAAATTAACATAATTTATATTTTAAATTAAATCAAAATCAAATTGAAAAGCTTCAATTTAAATCTTAAGATGTGATAAAACCAGCTCAAAATTAAATCATTAACAGCCCTAACCACCTTGTTTGGATAAATTGAAACTGCCATTTTTCAATAAATATTTTACATATTATACAATCAAATATAAGATTTAGGAATGACAAAAAACCATGCAAGGTAATATAAATTGAAAAAATATAAATTTCTCTAGATGTTGAGCAAGTTATTCTATTTAATTTATTCAAACTTTATTCATGTTCAGATATTGTGCTCTGAATGCATTTATGGCATATTACATTCAATAAAACACTAAAATGCTCTCCTGAAGACCTCATGAGCATTCAAATATATATATATATATATATATATATATATATATATATA
>JAEMOT010003527.1:281697-301410 GCA_019297695.1 Apostasia ramifera
TATATATATATATTTGCAAATAAAAAACTAATAACAATAAAAAAAGCAAAAATAATATGTAAAAATAGTCATAAATCTAAATATATGAAATATGGAACTATAAAAGGATGGTTACAGATAAGGTAATTACAACATTCCTAGCAAAAATTACAGCAACAATAATTCATGCAAACACAAGTGCTGATCAATTTATTGAATATAGCATGGCTTACTACTGTTCAACATCCACTTCTCCATTGAGATCTATGTCTAACATCTCTGAATCCACTCTCTCAACATCTACATCCTCATCATCACCTTCATACTGGAAAAAAAAATGAGGATAATGATAAGTTTCCTATATTAATAGTTGCTACTAGTTGCACAAAATTTAAGACAGAATGAACAATAGACAAAAATGTAGAAGATTGCAAGCATAATTTTCTTTTTGCTTTTAACATAAAGGGCCTGCAGTTTTAATCAAAGACCAGTTCGACTTTGACCTATAATTTCTAGTCACACATAATGAGCCGAAAAAACATGGATTCGGGTTTGAGTTGAAGTTAGTTGGTTGACATATAGTTAGAATTTTGTGAAAAAGGTAGCATATGAGCAATATTCAAAATTTTTTGTGGTATGTATATAATTGTCTCTATTTTACAACAATCATATGGCATGGTGGCAATAAGGACACATGAATTCCCAGAATTGTCACTTTAATGTAACTCTGTACTTTTTTGTTTAAAAGTCTCAATTTAGAGTCAATTAATCAACGTGTTTTGAGTCACTGAAGCGCAAGTCATTCCAGTGCGAGTTGTGGTTGTATGGCTCGGGACAATTTCGAATTGACTGAGACACTCGATGTCGAGTAGTTATCAGCCCTTGGAGTAAAGAATGCTGTATTACTTAACAAAAATAGAAACCAACAAATGTATACAATAACAAGATAGTTCAATAAATTAACTGAAAACAGATCTTCATAACATGTAGAAGGCAGGGTGAAGGAGAGAAGAGAAGGCGGCGAGTGACTTAACCTGCTTGTAAGCATTCTTATTAATTGGTGGAGGCAGTGGGGGTATATATGAGCTCTCTCTTTTGCCCGTGTCTTCATCTTCATTACGAGCAGCAGCTTCCATATCCTGAGATTTCTCATCTATCTCTATATCTTCAATTAGTTCATCTATAATATGATCAGAAAGACTGATAGTAGGTAACGTTCGTTCCACTTCAGAGCTCCTGAACTGTTAGGCAGTCAGAAAATAGATTTATTTGTGGGTTAAAATCTAGTAGTATAAGCTCTCAGATCGATTGATTAAAAGAAAAATTGTTTTATCAGGACAAGAGCTCTCGTGGAGTCCTCATGCCCCAGTACCCCAACAATTGTTTATGGATCAAAAATATAAAGCTATGTTGGATTATGACGTCTGTTGAATATATATATTGTAAGTGGAATAGCACGTAGGAATATATAGATGTGAGGAAAACAAATGAAATGGTGCTTAGGAGTTTGACCCGTTATGCTACATCGTAGTAGTAGTAGTAGTAGTTGGTCTTGTCTATTGGCGAAACGAACATATGTATGCCACAAGCTTAAGAATTAAGGTTAGTTGGTTGCCAGACTACAAATTCCATCCTACAATGGTAATGACTCCCTCAAATAACAAAGTATTCCAACTTTTGAAAACCTTCCTCGATTTTACAAAAATTCGAATAAGCTATCTTAAATGTATCGCAAAAAGAAAATTGAAGAAATAATAAACCTTCTCTGCAGATATGCGAGTTCTAGAAACTTTCCCACGTTTATGCTTCTGAACATCAACAACTGATGAGGGTGAATCCTTTCTCTCATAATTGAATTTTGTTGTTTCTGATTCTTTGGCAGCATGTTCTGATGATAAACCTTGTGCATCTGATAAAGTAAACCAATCGGCTTTGGTTGACATCACAGAACGCCTATTTTTCTTTGATGCATTTCCTGAATCAAAAACAGCAAATAAATTTACTAAACATATGGCGTGATAATGTTTACAATAAGTATACATAAATATTAGCAGCTGCAAGAGCCTATCAGAAGTCAATAAATACACACTGATATCCTCATCCATACAGAAATAACTGATGCAAGCAGTCCCTTCACAACCCACCCACACCCCACCAATACCAACCCGCCAAAGATTCCATTAGTGAAGAAATTAGGCACACTCCCACACCTCTCCACAGAGTAGAGCTATTAATTATATTTGAAACTCGGAAGTTGTTTCAAAATTTCTCAAATTATAAATGACTCAAAATCTGCTAATTCATAAGCGATTCAAAGTCGAGTAGCACGAAATGAAAAGGGATTCAACTTGAAATTAACTCAACACATGCATAAAAACATAAGTTAGACTTTACAATACATAAAAGATATTCAATGTGTACATGTCTCTTCTGAACAGTTTTCAAAGAAATTAGTACATAGATAGACAAGTAATACATAATATTAAATAATTAATAGCTTCTGCAGTATGTGTAATATATATTACATAGATAGAAAGAATCTCAAACAATTAGCTGACCTCGACTAGTTTTTGGTTTAAAGCTTCTTGTTTTTGTAGCCGCAATATACCAAATATGGAAGTAATCTCAAACGATTACATCAGGCACTATAGCAATCATAAAAAGGACGCTTGACAAGAAAATTGAACATACAAATCACAAGTTATAACTCAAATTGATTATCAAACTCTGTTCAAGCATACCAGTTTTCATATCCTCACTAGCGGTTGGGTAGGCAACTGGCCTTTTCTTCGTTGATGAAGACGCATGTAGCATCAAATCATTCTGCTTAGCCTCCTGAATGTAACCATTAGGATCTGCGTCACTTGTAACATTTATACTTGAATCTTCTTCATGAGCCCGTAGCTTTGATATGTCTGAGCCTACTTGATCTCCCAACCTCTGAAGGCGAGCCTGTGACCTGCATTTTAACAAAATTTCTACTTGGTCTAAGGCTTCAATTGCAAAAGTGGCAGGAAATCATTCTTCTTACTTAAAGAATATCAGTTAACCAAAATTATTCACACTTCCACAACATCTTAAAGATAAAACATTTACATGCCTTTTCAGTTCATCTTGTGCTTTCATGTACGT
Source organism: Apostasia ramifera (assembly GCA_019297695.1). NCBI lineage: Eukaryota > Viridiplantae > Streptophyta > Magnoliopsida > Asparagales > Orchidaceae > Apostasia > Apostasia ramifera. Next base: position 284,809 of record JAEMOT010003527.1, read on the forward strand.
TCCATGAGCTCTACAGAATTCTTCAATTCTAGAAGTTATCCTGCGCAAGATGAAGATGTTGTAGATGTAAGATGTACAGATATATTCAAGGAAAAGAAGATATAAACAGCTATTTGAACATGATACATATTCTTTTCCAAGAGAGACTCTCTCTAAGAATTGTGAGGGACAAGTGTGGTTGGCAACTTTATAGGGCCACTAAAAACAAGAGTTTTTTTTTTGACAGAGAGAAAAGAGTTGCCCAAAAAAAAAAAATAACGAAAGAAAGGGAATAGGGTGGTCGACAGCTCTCCATTGGTCGCTGGCATCTTCTTCACTGATGGTGCTCATAATTTAGATTTTTTGCTCAATAAAGAGAAAAGATGTCAAGGTAGAGTCTACGCTTCTTTCAGGCATATACTGGTGGTTTTTCGATAATTTTTGGTTTTTCCCTACAATTTCTGGCAATCCTGTGCTGGTTTCCAGTGAGCTCTGGCAAGGTGGCAATGGCAACACGTAGCACAGAAAGGGCTGTGCTACGTAGGTGTGGCGAGCCAGTATTTAGCTCCATATAATATCATTAGCCTTATAATTGTTCTATAAAATTTATTTTTAAGTCTGAGTGAAATTTTTCTACACACAATATGTCAGGTGCATTCCATCACTTTATTCATCCTATTTGGATCTTAGCATCCTACTAATAATATCACTATCTATTTTACCATTATTCAGTATGATTAACTCAAGATATCTAAATTGCTCATTTTTCCTGATAACTTAAGCATTAAGTGTCATCTCCTCATTATAAGTTCTTTTATCTTGATTAAATTTACTCGCTATATATTCAATTTTTGAACTGTAAGATGAAAACCTCTAGAATCTAATGTATTTTTTCATAACTCGAATTTCGCCTTAGTAACTTTTCTATTTTTATCAACGAGTGAAATATCATTGGCAAAAAAAATACGCGAAGGCACTTTTTCTTAAATGTATCCATTCAAAACTTTTATGACTAATGTAAAGAGATATGGACTTAAAGTTGAAACTTCATATTATTCAACTAAAAAAAGAAACTCTCAGTTAATAATTTTATTTTTAATTTTAAAAAATGAAAGCCGTAGGGCTTTCTCAAATTTCAGCTTCATGTTCGACATCAAGTTTAGCAGTATCATATTGGTCTAATAAAATTTATGTTTCATTTGGTTAGTTCGAACTAATACCAATAAACCCACCCAAACAATAAGCTTTCTAAATAATATTTTTTTTATTTACCCTTATTAAAAATTAATTTTTGTTGGACAAGTGGAGAGGATGGAGAGAGAAGAGGGAGAAGAGAGGGGGCGGCGGGAGAAAGCAGAGAAAGAGAAAACAAAAAGATAAGGATAAATAAAAATATTATTATTTATGAAAAATAAAATTAAAAATAATACTAATTTTTTAATAATAATTTAAACAAATGTGAAGAAAAAATAAAAATTTAAAAGTTCAGCAGCTTCTGCTGCTCAAATATATCAAATTATATGATAAAGCATTTGAATATTATTCTATTATTAATATTAGTATTTAAAATTTTATTATTAGTATTGATTTTAATAAAATTTTTAAGTTTTTTATCAAATTAAGGACTATGCATTATTATTTAAATTTAAAATTCACTCTGAACTCACTCGTATTATACTTTATTTAAATTCAAGTTAATTTTCTTTTGATTTAAAATTAATTTATTGGATTTAATTTAAATATATATTTAATTTTACATTTATAATATAAATAAATTAAAAATATAACACATACTATTATATATATATTTATTATATTTTAATATTTTAAAGAGAGAGAAGACAGAGACGCGAGCAGCTCAGGAGAGAGAGAAGAGAGAGGGAGAGGAGAGAGAGGGAGAGAGGAGAAAGAGGGAGGCGGTGGGCAGCTGGAGAGATAAAGCTGAGAGCATTAAATTATTTTTTAATAAAAACTACAAAAAATAAGTAATAAAAGGTAAAATTGAAATATCTAATTTTTAATAAGGGTAAAATAGAAAGCCACAATTTCAGCAGCTTGGTTGCATCTTTAATAGTATAGTATAATATTTTTAAAATTATAATTCTATCTTTATTCCTCTTGACTTTCAATACATGATCTTTCAAATTCTTGTCGAAAATTAAGCTCACTCCATTCTTGATTCTATTCTTATCAAAGTACTAAAAATTGAAACTTAGGCTAAATTTTTTAGTTTTTTTTCTTACCCACTTCGTTTCTTGAAGGCACAAATTACTAATTCTCCTACTCACTAATTCCATTAGCTTGCCCGTTAGAGTGCTTATATTTAAAATCCCTAATCTTATCCTAGTGCCTTGAACTATCTTCTTTACCCACATCCGTCCATAATATAGGAACCCTAACTTTAAAGCAATTTCTTAAAAGATTCATGTAATATTTGAAGAATAATTTTTACACTGGCTGTCGACTGCCTAACGCAACCCTCCGCATTTTTCATCCAAAACTTGAGGCCCAACAACAGTATATTTTTGGCCAAACAAACCCTAAGAATAAAAATCTTATTCCCATAGGTATAGTTTCACCGGCCCGAGAGATAACTCCCAAAAACTTCAATTATAATTGATTCTGAATGAAGTGAAAAGGAAGAAATAAATACTCAAGTCCATCCTTATGATACCGAGGAAGATTTTATTACAATTATATTAAATCTTCCCCCTTTTTCTATTTATTATACTCATTGTTGTCTCATGCATTGAACTTCTATTTCTTTTATAGGCTTATGGGTCTCTTGTGAAATATACTAGTTCATAAGAGTCTTATGGCCTTTTTCATTATCCCATGTTGAGCCTATCTTTTAGATGGCCCATTTTTCTTTATATCATGTAATAGATTAGACTTATCTTTATTTTATGTTTGTGGGACAAAGGCCCAATGAAGAAGATTCTCTCCTAGGTATTAACAAAAATTTGTGTACGATGTACCATATCACAACAATATAAGAAGCGAACAAGAAAATATTCCTCCCGAGAATATGAATATAAGATGAAGTTGTAAAAGCAAAATGGTTTGTTGATCAACAAAACCTTCTACAATCTTCTTGCTCTCTGTTTAACTGAATCTCAAGATCCTGAATGCTACTAGTTAATTTCCGTGCCTCATCAAGCTTCTTCTCCAAAAATGTCTGGCAAAGAACAAACAAATTTACGGCTGTAAAAGTGAAACTGTTTAGGCAGCAAACATAGTGATCCCACTACTTACACAGAATTAGTGCAATTCTAGAGTATTGTCACTACACATTGAATACTTCAACAATCAAACGCTTCAAGTTACTGTGATTAAGAATGCACTGCTTTTAAAAATTATGTGAACAAGTAGGATGCAACCAATGCCACAACCTATTGAACAGTTAATTTTCTTAACTGTTCAACCTATTGAACAGTTAATTTTTTTATACTTTCCTGCTCTTATACTTCCATTATTTATCCATATCATTCTTAACTGACATATATTCCTAAGATTTCTTTTAGAGGGCGTTTGGTTCAATGTTATCTTGATGTTATGTTATGTTATCTAGAGAAAACAATTATTTGGTTTAATGACATCTATAAATAATATTCTATTAGACTATAAATTATTAGCCAAAAGATGACATCTACATTATATAACATAACACCAAAATAACAACGAACCAAACACCCCCTTAAATATTTTGATTGCTATTAACAGTTTATAACTTCATATGAGTTTAGCTAAGTTAATATTAACCAAGTTAAAATCAACCTTCAATAAAATATTTTTGTTTTGCAATTTGTAAAAAATTTAAAGTGTTTTTATTTTGTTGTGTATAAGATGTGAAATTAAGTTAGTTTTTTATTTTTGAATTTATTCTAGGATGTAAAATAAAATTTGTTTTAATGTTACAATTTGTGTAGAATTTGAAATATTATTAGTTTAATATTAAATTTTATTTATGATACATATAAGGTTAATTTTAACCCAGATTATTCTATAAAAAAAACAGAGATTAGATAAACAAACAAGGCAGTGTGCAATGTTTAACTAGTTCGTGCATTCCCTTTATCTATTGTGGACATGTCCACATCCATTTGTATGCTTCACATATTAAAACAGTGGGAATATTATAAGCACAAATTCATAAGCCAATTAATAAACTCGCAGATGCAATTTTGAATTTTTCCTCCAAAATATTTGCTTTCCTGGAAAAAAAGATATGAAAAAAAAAAGAAACTGATTTACCTCTAATCGAGATTTCTGATCGTCAAGATTTTCAATGTCAGCTTGTACTTTACTCAACTGCACAAGTGGCAAGTGTTGGAGATGCAAACCAGAAAAGTGAACAAGCAAACACAATTATACTGTGCAACTTAGAATGATGGTCCTTTAAAGCCATTTTCGAACCTGCTCTTCCAGAATACCATTTTTGTCAGAAAATGTCATGCTTTTCTCCTTCCTAGAATCTTCAGCAACATTAGAAATTTTGGGACTTCCAGAAATATCACTCTCTTCATGCCTAGATTGCCTCTTCCGATGCCTCCTCTCACTACAGATCATATGCAAACTATTACAGAACAGCAATAGAGTAAATGGAAAGAACTGTATGATCAGATGAAAAATCCTGTCAATTGGACATCATCTGCAATTTGTGAGAAAGCATCAACAAGTAGGGCAAGACCAGTAAGAATACCAGACAGAAAATTTGAGTTCATGCTCACGACAATTCCACACTTCATTACAGTTGTTGAAGAAAAACAAGTTTGTAAAACCAATTCCAGTAACTAAAGAACTTAAAGGTTCTGTTTGGCTGAAGAAAAAAAAGTTTGAAAAACTTTTGTGAAAATTTTGGAAAAATGTATATAATGTGAAATAAAGTGAGTTAGTTATATTAAAAACTGTGTTAGATGTAAATTAAAGTGAAAATTTAATGAAGTTTGTGTAGTATGAGATATAAAATGCTATTTTTATTTTTTCAAATAAAATAAAATTTTTTGTTGCCATAGTTAAGATTTCCCCCAACCAAATGGGGCCAAAGAATCGACTTGAACCAGATAATCCAACATATTCAAATACCCAAAAAGAGCTACAATCAACCAAATTAATAGGCATCAATATAACAACAATTTAAATCACATGAGGAATGAGCTGAGAAAGAAAGAAAATCAAGCATAAAATGACCAATTTTGACGTACTGCCATCTTCATACAGTTGGCATAGGGACAAAATAGTCTTAAATGGTAACAAAAAGAATTGCATTTGAAATTATGATGAGCCTGGAGTTGCTTGATGCTTTAATTTAATACCAAGAAACCAATTTTCTAAATTTTATGCAAAATGAATCCTCATAAGATTAAAACATTTATAATTTGTTCATTCGTTGGTGAAAATGCATGCCTTTTTAACAAATTACCTGGTTTAAGCTTAATAACTCAATCTTAACTTGGTTTACAAGCAAAACATAGATATGCCTTATGCAAAGGTCGGGTAAAAGAATGAAACTACTAAATAAATACCATACTAAAAAATAGGATTAAATCGAAAAGGCTTCCATAAAACAATTGACTATACAACGATATAAGAAAAATAAAGAAAATCCATGAGATTGACAAAGCCGCATCGATTGAAGTGCATACAGCCAAAAATGACAAGGATTCCATACCGTGGGTAAACTAGAATGGATTTTGTGGATAATTAAAGCAAAATGCGTGAAAGTATCACCTAATGAGTTAGGGTTATAAGCAGTGGAAAAAATGATTTCCAATGCATTTTAGTTCATGATTTCTAAATCATACTATTTGAGCCCATGAGATACAAATTATCAAGCAGAAAGGTCATTCCATCAATTCTTCCCATTAAGGCTGAAATATATCTAAATAATCTTGTCAAATTATTGTAAAAATATTTAAAATTTATAAAGCAAAAAATGAATAAATGCAGCCCCATGTCAAAGATAGCCCCACTGTTGGCTAATCAACAACTATTCCCTCTAATTGCCTAAGAGATGGAAGCCAAATCACCACATTTAGGCAACACGAAAAGCCTAGACTCCCATTCTAATATGAAAATTTTACAAATGGTAGGTCATCGACGACGATATAGCACATCCTCAACTCCCCCACAGAGCCTGTTTGGCCCCGAGACTATTTTGATCCTGCCCAAAACCAAAATAGTACTCGATTAAAAAAATTAACAATAATAATAAATAAATTTTTATTACATCTTACATAAACTCAAATATAAAAAAATATTTATTTAATACACTCAATCATTTTCAATAAAACTATCAAAATTATGTCACATTTTTAACAAATGAAATATTTTGGTCTAGGATGTAAAATAAAAGTAATAGTTTTGTTGAAGATGATTGAGTATGTGAAATAATATAATTTTTTTTTATATTAGAGTTGTGTAAAATGTAATAAAAATTTATTTATTTATTATTATTATTTAATCTAATATCATTTTGGTCTAAGGCAGAACCAAAATGGTCTTGGGACCAAACAGACCCAATAAGGAAGTTTAATCTACTTATAAAACGCCATAAATTTGGTGATTTCGATGAAACATAAGACCACAATTCCATTTGGCAGACATGACAATCAAGGGGATGAAGCAACAACAAACTAACATATCCAATCATTGCCATTGCTACCTATAGTAGAACCACTCACTTCAAAAAAAGCAAGGTATGAGATCCATTTCATACTATGCAAAAACCTAATTAAGACAAATAATCCTAGATATTATGATATGAAAAATTGTAAGAATCAACATTCTTAAAAAATTGTGGGTTTCGATGTTGTTATTGGCACATTTAAAAGAATATTTAATTAAAACACATAATTTTCACAAAACAAAAGCTAGGCTACAACTGCACAACACACAAACCCAAATTCAAAGTACATCTATGGTTTGGAAGTTAAGAAATGACAAATCCCTAAAAAGTTGATAAGTATCACAATAAGATGCAAACAAACCTTACTAATATATGAAAAAGAACGCTATCTTGATTCTAATATTTCACACTTACAACTTATGTATTAGTGTATTCCTAGAAATAAATAAGGAATAAATGTATGAAAATTTTGATGTGAAGGAAACTCATTAATGTAACATCTTAAAAATCTTTCATGTAGAGTTAAGCCTTGCTTTTGATATTTAGACTAGCATTAATGATGTCACATATTTTGTTTTTATCTATCACTTGATTTATAAAAGCTGGGGCACGCAGGATAACATTTTATCATTAGGTTATCCGGATGCATGACATGCAGTTTTAACAATGCGTAGGTTTATTTACAGTGTTTGTAGGTATATTGCATTAAAGATTAAATGCTCTCATTTAGTTTAGATAACACATCAGCTTCTATGGAATTAGTGCAACATTAAAATCTAGTTGTGTAAGGTTCTTTCTTTACCTTACATGTAGATGTCAATCCATTAACGTATATGTTTTACCATATCTTAGTGAACTATTAGCGATTAAAAGAGCATGTGTTGCAAAATGGATATGCAATCCACATCACAAAAGTGCATGGTTGTTTAGAGAATAGCCACTCTAAAATATTTTTTCCCAATACCAGTCAACATGAAATGGAACTCTCTCCATCATCTACTTGAATTTGTGTTGTTTTATGAAAATATTCTTGCATCTTTTATAACTCATTTAAAACTAATAAAAAATTGTCAACTTGCTCAGTACTGGGAATTCTTAAACGACCAAACAAAGTTAACTAATGAAAATCATCAACTTACTCAGTATTGGAATTTCTTAGAAAACCAACCAAAGTTATTTTTCTATTTTTTAAGGAAGCAACAGCGTTTTTATCCAGCTGCTATTATATTACAATATGCTCTATTTCTTTTTAGCCCTCCACATGTCATAGAAACCTATGGAATCTAGAATAAATTAAAATTACATTCTTTTGTTGGCTGAATGAAGAGTTTTTGTAATATATATATATATATATAAAGACAATTCCTCCATTCTATTGAATAGCATTCTTATTAAGCCATCATTAAAGGAAGAAAATTTAACATATTTTTCTTTAAATATTCTGATTTCTTGGGGAGCAATACTGACGCACAAAATGCCTCAGCTTATATTGCTCACCAAAAATTGTTTTATTTTTTTAGGGAAAATGATATCTATCACCGCCAAAGATACTTGTATTACATAATTCAACACCAAAGATGAATATTTATATATCATACCCACAAACTATGAATATTTACAATAAATAACCTGAAATGCATAATATTTCAAGGTGACATCATTTACATACAACAAATTAGCATTCATCTTTGGGGTTTCAATATGTAATAAAAAAAAATTTGAGCATAAAAGAACTAAATGCCCCTTCTTTCTATTACATCCAAAAGAGCACAAGTGATGGAATTGAGCAACAAAAGAAGGTCACCTGTAAAAGAACAGTAGAATATTGAATGGACTTAGGGCAGAAAGTAAAAGGTTGTGTAGATTCCCATTAGAAAAGCAATTCTAAAACAGGAAAGATCGTGTCCAGGGGATCTAGAGCAGAGGCATCGAGTTTGAAGGAGATGTAACTCTTTTTACACTTGGGACTCAAGGCCATTGAGCACATGAATGTCCTGGAACAGTAAAAGGCATAATTGGATAGGCACAACAATTTCCCATCATAGACTCCGTTGCACATGACATAATAGCAATCCAAGTATATATGGTTGCATCCAAATCTAAATTCTCACTCCACGACTAAAAGAATAATATGAGATTGTCAAGTAATCTTTCATCTCATGCATTGTGCAAGGTAGCATCCCTTGTAAAATCATCCAAAATAGAATCATAGAACCAACAACTGAACATAGATGACAAGATTAAAGACAGTAATTTCAAAAAAAAAACAAAACTGATAAGAGAACCCTCATTTTCAGCAAATTTTCAACAAAGTTGTTCTAGTAGAAAAAGCTCAAAGTTTTGCAACAGAGAGAATTTTATAAAACCATTGCTTCACAACATTGTTATGCAATGTATAAAAAGTGGGAACTACATAAAAAGAAAAATAACAATCTCTTAAAACATAGACAACATTAAGCAAACACTGAAATGCTATTACCTTCTCCTGATAGGGGATCTCGAATGGCTACTTCCTGCAATTGAAATTATGACATTATATTGCAGAAAAAAGTATGCCCTGTAATAAATGTTTAAAAGACAGATGAAGATCAACTACAAATATAATATTTTAAAACGCTCTATCAAGGCATCAAGTCTGTAAAACTGAAAAGCACGGAAAGGAAAGATCAGAGAATGCTTACTTCCATCATGAGAAACAGGTCTTTGGCTGTGAAAAGAATGATAACCTCTTCCATCCCTCCCTGGGGAATACCTTCTGAGAGGAGAATGCCTCCTATCAAGCTTATCTCTCAAGTCACCACTTCTATAATCCCTTCTGCCTGCAATAAGAGAGAAGAAGATTCACAACAAGGAAAACTGCCATCTTAATGTTGAGTGCATTGTGGACCGAGCTGCCCAAAAACCTGTAAGGCTTACCGTCTCAGCATTACTAGAAATAGATTAATGAAATGAAGTCTCCCTGAAAATCCCAAATGGCCACATCATGCGGGCCCATAAAATTAAATGCATAGAAGAATACCAGATATGACCTTAATTTACTCAGAGCCATCTGAGAATCAGAAATACAAGTATGAAGAGAAGATTGCAGCATTTTGGAGCCCGAAAAGAGGCATTTCCACAGTAACAAAGCTAACATTAGTGAAGAGAAGCAAAACCCCATCAGATGAATATGTCCTGATCATAAAAAAATTTTCTCCATTATAAGCTTGTTTTTCATCTCCTCAACAACAATGTTTTGCAGCTGGTGATTGATGCATATATTAGTCAATAACAGTTCCATCAACATGGATCCAACTGCAGGACTTACTACAGATAAGTCGAAATATTTGCTGAAGATGATAATGGTTAAGAGAGCAAGTAATGAAACAATTCCCATGAATCATGAAAACCTACTCTACAACTCCTCATTTATGCTTGTCAAGTGAAACCGCAACCCAATCATGACATATGTATCAAATTTCCATTTGATCAAAAACAATCACCAGGGAAAATGATCCTTCAACTGCAGAACACATTATATCCTTTGGCATTGAAAAAACTTCACTAACTGCATATAGATGCCACGACAATATCACTGAACACTTTAAACGAGGTTTTTGAATAATTTGATTGACAATAATATCAAGAAAATGACCATGAATTATGCCAAGGACATTCTGCAATAAGCTTCAAGTAAGAAACTCTTCCAGCAAAAGAAAAGTTTACAATGTGAAACGAACATCAATTTCAAACAAAACGTATACATCAATTTGCAAAACTTTAAACGCATTATGTCCTACTAAGCTAAAAAAAGGAAGCAATTTTAAGATGCATCATCATTCCTCCCTAACAACCCATTCATTATGACATTATCATATACGACATATAAAATCATATTCCTCAACTTCAGTAAAAATTAAAAAAAGTTCTGGAGTCAAAATGATAGGAAACAATAACATGAATGTGACCAAATTTGATGGGAAACTTGCTGTTTTAAGAACCATCATAAAACAGCAATAAGATGTGAAAATGAAAACAGATGGCAAAGAATGAAGTAGACTACAAATAATTGTCTGGATCATCTACTGGCACCCATGGAAAAAAAGATTGCAAATGTTCACCACCGGATGAGCAAACCAATAAGAAGTTCAAGTAGTTGATGTGGGCAACACGTGGATGCGGTTTGGTAAACATCAGATTCGAGATAAATCTCCATCTTAACAACTTCCATTCCTATCTACTAAGCAGTTTGAGGACCAAGCCGCAGCACATGCCAGCAGAGTGACAAATTTCACTTACGAAGTTCCACAGACCAAAATCAATGCCCCCAAATTCCCAAAATAATAACGGAGAACTGAATTCTAAAAATTACCCATATGACTAGTATCCCAGTCTCAAACACAGAAAAAAACTGCGTTCTGATTTTGATAAATGTGCTTAAAGATCCCTCACAACAAAGCCAAGCGATCCGTCAAAGCAACCCCTTACGATAGAACTCAAGTACAACAACTGCGACCACAAGCTCTTACCGCTGAACGGGCCACCAAAGCGCCGGAGCTCCGCATCGCCATGGGCAAAGGAGCAATTCTGGCGAGGGCACCGTCCTCTCTGGTAGAGAACACAGAGCTTTGTCTTGTACATCCTTCTTCCCAGCATCGTCCACCCGATATCAAATACAACCAATAAGCTTGAACAAAGACCGAAGAAAATCAAATCGAGAGATGGAGAGACACGATGACGGAATCTATGGCCTCAGAATCGCGCGCGAAGAACAAAATCCATAGAGCAGGAATCACAATATTAGGGTTTCAGAAAACCTGGCTATGCCGGCGCCGATAATATGCCTCTCCACTCCCAGCCCCCAAATAAAGGGTTAGGGAAACGGAACGGATGAGATTGGGAAACGCAACCGGGAAACGCAGTCTGAACGTGTGACGCATGTACGTGAGACTCAGCAAAGAAGAAAAGAATATAAAGAGCATTAGTGACTAATTATGAATATAATATAATAATTTACCATATTAACAAAACAAAATAATACTGACTAATTATGAATATAATAAAAATAATTTACCATATTAACAAAACAAAATAATACTATTTATATATGTTAATTATAAATTCTACCATATTTTTATGAATTATATTATACTTATGATAAAATAAATACTTTTATGATTTACAACTTGACATTTAAATAAATTTATTCTTGCTATTATGGAGCACAAACTTCAATTTTTTAGTATTAATTGAATATTACCTTTAGATCTTTAGCTGTGAAATAATTTATAATTAAACAGTCTTTTATTTTTATTCATAATCATTCTCCGTGCTCTTTAACACTAGCGATACATTTATTTCAATGGAATAAAATAATAATAAAATAAAATTCTTATTTTATTAAAATAAAATTATTATTTCAAGAAAAATAAAATGATATTTTTTTTATTTATTCAAATAAAATAAGAATTGAATAAAAAACAAACTAATATATATATATATATATATATATATATGCGTATGTATGTATATGTGTCAATAAGAAATAGTCAAGAATTAGCTATTTATTGAATAGGTGGAAAGAATAATTATTCTATGAAATTTAGAATAAAAATTCATACATATAAGGAATAAAGATGAAATAGAAGAATTATACTATCAAAATAAATACACCCTAATATTGCGTTACTTTAATAAAATGAAATTGTCATTTAAAAGAAAATAAAATGATAATTATTTTGTTTAACTTAAATATAATAAAATTTTAGATGAAATAAAATGTAAAATAAAAAATAAATAAAAGAAAAAAGTACTAAAATACTTATAAATATAATTTAATAAAATTTTATGTTATTTATTATTATTAAATTTGATTTCATATAAACAATTAAATAAATATAATTTATAAAAAATATATATATACATATACATATAAAAATACATTCATGTATATATATGCATATATATATATATATAAATAAGAAAATTTTAAAATAATATTTTTAATCTGCAAAAAATAACTAAATTATAAGTTAATAAAAAGAATAATTATTTTAAAAAATATAAAATAATTTTTTTTATAAAATAACTATTCTGTTAAAACAAATATGAGAATAACTATTTTATAAAAATAAAATAAAATAACTATTCTATCTAAATAAATATCCTAAATATTAAAAAATATTTAATTCACACCTAAAATATAATCATCATTAAACATGTATTTCTTTTTATGCTCTCAATTTTGAAAAGCATCATTAGACATAATTTTAAATATTAAAAATTAACTTTATTTCACATCCTATAAATACTTTTAAAAAAATTAATTTTATTTTATATTTTATATAAATTTATTTATTTCACATCACACATATAATAATACATTTTCTTTATCTAACTCAACAAAAATGTCCAACCAAATGAGAGATTTAAAAAACAGTTAATAATATAATATGTGTTGTTATGTCACATTATTTTGAAAAAATAATTATAATTTTATACCGCATTTTGGTAACATTACAAAACTTTACTCTAAAATGATTCTAAATATCAATTAAAATTGGGCAACATCTAGATATCATCTTTGCTGTGAATAAATCAACGATAGTAGAGAAATAAAAAAAGTCAAAATACAGAATGCAAGGATCTCAATCCACGACGGAGAAACTGGAGGTCGAGATTTTAAGTGTAAACTACTTTTAAATGTAGAAAATCCAATAATCATTAATATTTCAATCCATAATACAGTAATATTAAACTGTAACAAACAATAAATTGGGACCTACTTGCAAGTGGCCCACAACCTTTAGAGGTCCAAAAGTGATAAACCCTTCAACAAATAGATGCTTCTCTATCAAGTAATGTGTGTAGACCAAATAGACTCTGCGAGCAATACACTCATCTCTTTTCAATTTGTGATGTTCTACCTTTACAACATGAATATCCTTTTGACAGACCTTTTCAGATCCTTCCACTGTCATACATGCCCCGAAAAAGTTAGGCAAGAACAACTCGATCATAGAACAAGTTTATTGGTTCAACTAAGGCAAGCTAGGCGTCGAGTATATGAGTTCTCTAAATAGCTCACTTGCAAGAGTAAGAACGCACATATCAACAAGACTCCACACCAGCAGAAGCCTTATCACTATGCCTGTTATCCTTTTTATAGATTCACAAAATACTTGCTCTGCCTAGTTCAAGCTCACTGGGCAAAGGCAAATCAACATTTTCAGCTTCTTCTTCTTGGCTGGATTCTGGTGAAGAATGGATGAAGGTGTCAGAATGGATATTGATGCCAACAAATCCAACCATTACAGAAGCTGCTCCCAGGTACTCAAGAAGAGAAGGCACATGGCCTGTAATCAAATGGAAAATTCAGAATAATTTGTTTCAATTTATTTTACACAGTAGTCTTAAAGTGAAAAAAAAAAGTTTCAAAGTAATATCACTTTGTTCATCAAGCAACTTAGAGTGAATTGGACAAAACAGGATTATTCTAAAATTATATTCAGAATGAACAAACTATACATATTTTGAAAGTTTACCAGTTAATGAATCTACAATTGCAGCTATGGGGACTTGAACAGAAAGGCCTGCGGTTGCCACTGTAGTTGAAGTCAGCTGGGTGGCCTTCACCTGTAAGTAGTCGCTCAGTACATTATCCAGTAAACCTGGCCAGCAAAGATCATTACTTCATCATATATGTATGAAGAAACAGTATGGAGAGAATAATGGTAGGATGGTTAAAATAGAGAATAACCACAAAAGTCATATGCAATAGGATGATGCCCATCAAGTTGAATGAAATATTTTATGACTGCTACCCGCCCAGTTACATTAATCAAGTAGCGGGATATAGATGTTCTAACGAGTGATCACACTAGAAATGATTGTATTAGAAAGAGAAAAAGCATATAGCACCTATAGAGGATAAGAAAAGTGAAGGTCGTTTTAAATGATTTGGTCAAGTAAATTGTGGATTTATGAACTGTAAAGGACCTTGTATGTCATGTGAATGAATACAAGTTATTATATCAAAAAGAGAGGGAAAGACCAAAAATGATCTCAGAAATAGACATCACCAAATTACTAGAATGATATGGAGCATAAGAATGTGACTATGTGGGAAAATGTGTACAAAAATGATTGTTCACACCATTGTCACACTTTGGCTCTGTTTGGCTCAAGGATTAAATCAGGACCAAAATGATACTAATTTAAAAAACAACAATAATAATAATAAATAAAAATTTTTAATCATTCTACACAAATTCTAATATAAAAAAAATATTATTTTACTTCACATACTTAATAATTTTTAATAAAAAAATTAATTTTATTTTACATTCTAGACTAAAATACTCGATTCGAATATTTTGGTCTAGGATGTGAAATAAAGTATATATTTTTATTAAAAATTATTAGGGTATGTGAAGTAAAATAATATTTTTTATATTAGAATTTGTGTAGAATGATTAAAAATTTTTATTTATTATTATTATTGTTGTTTTTTAAATTAGTATCACTTTGGTCCTGATTTGGTCCTTGCACCAAACAGGGCCTAACCTAGAGTAGCACTACTTCTAACAAAGCATAATAGGCGGACAAGCTTCGCACATTCTAGAATTCTCTGGAGTACCCTACATAATTGTAGAGAATGTCGTATGCAGAACATTCATGTAAAGTTGGAAATTAAGTTAGGAAATATTCGAAAAAAATTCTTAGAGGACTCTAGAATGCCTATCCTAAGTTCCTAACCATTAGATAACTCAATCTCAATGTTCCATTTAAGGAGGAAGCAACTACAAATAGAGTATATCTCTCCATTAAACATCCATGTCATGACCCAACCACCGTAATTCTTATTTATAATCCATCCACACTCGAATTACGACTGATTAGATCGCGACAGATTTACTATGAATTATAATACCTTATAAATAATCAAATTACACAGTTATATATAAACTACATGTATATAACTTTTACACACTAAAAACATCTATTACATATATTTATATATTATCAACAACTACGGGAAATATTCACACAAAAATTTCCCTACAATCAATTATCAGAATATATACAGCATATAGAAAAGAAACATCACTTTATTTTAATAAAGTTTTGTTATATCGTCTCATCTATGTCCCTGTGATTGTTTCACACCTGCTAAAAAAAAGTATTAGTTGACTCAGTAGGTGAATCTGATCCAACATACTTAATAAAATAATCACACACATCATAATCATATTAAAACATATCAAAAATTTATTTGTATCTTTTATCAGATTTCGGGCCATATTTCTCAGTCAACTATAGCCACACCACCACATCCACGATGACCCACACACAGTCACCATGAGGTTGTTACCTCAACTAGATAACCCACCGTAGGTTACCATCGAATGTCGTCGCACCCAAATTCATAGATACCTCATCACAATGAGTGACCCACACACAGTCACCTTTGGTGATCGTCATCACCCCAGGTAGCCGGAAACTACCACCCGATGTCACATGAATATCATTATCGAGCTCGAATCGTGGTGGATATCATTGCGAAGAGAAACAAATTAATTTTTAATTCACACAATATATAAGTCAATCTCATTATATCATCATTATATATTACAAAATTCAACATCAATTTATTACACTTGCCATATAACTCAATTGAACTTAAAATCATTTTAATTAATCCATCACATTCAACCACCATATTTAAAAACAGAGTCAAACAGTAAATAAATCATCCAATTATGAAGAACACATGATAATCACAAAGCACACAATGTATTCTCAAAATATAATATTTCATCTTTGGTAAATTAATTTATAAACACATTCGAGTAGATCCACCTACCTCTTAGGCTGTCTGAAAATCTATTCACGTGTACACCCTGAAAAACAAAAACACAAATAAATTGAAATTTATTTCTTTTAATTAATTCTAATTCTTATATATATATATATATATATATTTCATATTCTTATAAATCTCTTTAAGCAAATAT
>JAEMOT010003527.1:307965-331116 GCA_019297695.1 Apostasia ramifera
CTTGTTATAAAGTCCAAAATAACCTTAAAACGGTCATTTGACCGTTTAGTTTTTTTTAAAAAAAAAAAAAAAAATTTAATGTATCTGCTGCAGCTGGCAGCATTAATGCTGCCAGCTGCAGCGCTGGGACTCAGCGCCTGCGGCCCGCGTGGCGCGTGCGCCGCGCTGGCGCTGCGCCCAACTATTAAAAAAAATAATAATAATAATTCCGGTTCGGTTCCGAACCGGATAACCGGTTCTGCTTACGCAGAACCAGTCCGGACCGGTTCTACAGCCCGGAACCGGTTAGAACCGGTCCGGTTCAACCGGTTCTGGACCGAACCGGTTAGAACCGGTCCGGTTCAAAAGGTTCTGGACCGAACCGGTTCTTACTGGACCGGTTTCGGACCGGTTCCGGGTCGAACCGGTCCAATAAGCAGCCCTAGTCCACATGCTGGAATCCTCCCTCCCGCAGCAAGTTTCTTTTCCGGAACACAGCAGAGGTATGCATTTCTCCCACCCTGCGGCCCGGGGGGCGGCCGCACATTCAACTGCTTGTGATGTTACGATTCTTGTTCCAGGTGAGAATGCTAGAGGCCCGTTAGGGCAGTCCGGTATGCAGGTCGACAAAGCGCAATTTGCTCTGGTCAATTCTGCAGTTTCTGCTCAGTCTGCAGTGTCAAACAGCTCCAAGTGCAGAAACTGCACACCAGCTGTTCGACAGAATACCGCAGTGAGCTTTCCACAATTTCCTGCCGTTTCCAGCAAGCACAGCAGCCCTCTGCAACCTCAAAACAGCGAAAAGCAGCAGGTTTTCCAACCAGATTTGCCCACGATGCATGCAGCTCACAACAAACAGCAAGGGCCAATTCTGCAGCAGCATCCTAACTTCAGCAAACTGTCAAAACAACAGCCCCAACATTCACCTGCAGCTAGTTCGGCTTGGGCTCGCAAGGAATATGTTAACTTTGGAGACATTGATCTTTCCACCTCAGCCCACATTCGAGAAAGAGTGATTCAGCTCGACAAAGCGTCTATTTCGCATATGCAATCCAAGCTAGCTTCATCGTTAGTTGGTAAATTATTTGGAAGGAGACTGCCGTTCCACTTCCTCGCAGCTGAGCTTCACAAAAGATGGGGACACTATGATGGTTTTAAAGCCCTCGATGCCGGCAAAGATTGGTTTATCTGTCAATTTAAAAATGATGCAGATAGGGATGCTATCATTCGATCCGGACCCTGGACGGTGGCGGGTCAAATCCTTGGACTTGATGTTTGGTCCCTTGATTTTAACCCCTCCTCTTCTGTAGGTGCCTCGACACCGATCTGGGTTAGATTACCGGAACTCCCCTTCTACTGCTGGGGAAAGGAATATCTGGCCAGAATCTCGTCGGATATTGGTGCCCCATTATGGCTAGATCTTGTCACCACAAACATGGACAAAATTGCTTTTGCTAGAGTTTGCGTTCGGGTCAATCTAGCCCAACCCCTTAAGCCGGGTGTATGGATCGACGGACCGAAAGGAACATTTTTTCAAAGAGTTGAGTATGAAGGTATTACGGTTATCTGCTTTAAATGCGGTGTCGTCGGACACAGAGACAAGAATTGCCCCCTTCAAGGCTCGACAACCCAAGTTCCTGTTTCTAACCGCCCTTCCCCGATCTCCTCTGACGATATGATGGACACTAACATTGACGTCACAACCATTAATGAGAATGAAAGCATTCCTGTCAACAGCTCGGGGGATGCGGAGAAGGACCAAGTTGGTCCTTGGATGCTTGTGACTACCAGGCGCCGGAAACCACTAAGCTCGGCTGGACAACTACCCACCCCTGCGGCAAGCAAAATTCCCAACCCTTTGAAACCAACTAGGCAACAACAGCAACCTGCAACCCAGCAATATCGAGCTGTTCGACAGCAACCTACAGGACCCAAAACGTCAAACCATAGCCACCAGCACAGCTTGAACAAGCAGAGGGGCACTGTAGAATTGCAGGACAGTGCAGCAGCAATGCAGGGACTGCTACAGAACAAGCAGAAGGACACTGTACAATTGCAGGACAATTCAGCAGCACTGCAGGGGCGTCTGCAGTACAAGCAGCAGGGCTCTGTAGAAATGCAGGACAATACAGCAGCAGTACAGGAGCGTATGCAGAACAATCAGACGAGCACTGTAGAAATGCAGGACAGTGCAGTAGCAGTGCAGGGGCTTCTGCAGGACAAGCAGAAGAACACTGCAGCATCTCAGCAGTATGCAATCTCAGGACAGCAAGAAACAGTGCAGGAAATGCTACAGAGCAAGCTGATTGAACGCGCAGACCTACCAAACAGTGCAGACTTTCAGGTCAGCCGTGTACATAATGCAGTTTTTAGCACAGCCATCGATCAACCGCACCCTGACAGAGCCAACGACCGCGAGATATCTTCCATCCAGCACAACAACCCTTTTGCTGTCCTCGATATGAGTATGGAAGATGGAGATATCCAGCCACCCACTTACACACCAGTGCAGCCCTTTTCTGCTAGCAAGTTGATACCTCCTTCCCCCTTGCGAAAACGTCTCTCCCCCATTGCCAACAACCGCAAGAGTAGGGAAAGAATCTCAAAGAAACATTAGGAGAGGGAACTCGCTAACCTGATGAGCTGCTCAACTCCTACAACTGATGGCAAATCATTTAAAAGAAGAAGGGAGATCCGAGGCGATGCTGATAAGGAGGGTGGCTCTCCCTCCCCTTCACTACCTTCCTCCTCCCCCCCCAATGATTAAAGTCATCTTTTGGAATTGCCGCGGAGTTAAAAAGTCGGCTTCGCGCAATCACCTTCAGGCTTTAGTCAGGGAGCACTCACCGGTAGTGATATGTCTTTTGGAAACCAGAGTTCAGTCGTTCTCTAGAAGAGAAGTTGATAGACTAGTGGGACGTCAATGGGACTTTCACGTGGAGCCATCAGTGGGCAAATCTGGTGGCATTATTGTGTGTTGGCTCAACCACATCACCCAACTCCAAGTCATTCACTCCAATAAACAAGTGATTGTTGCTCAAGCTACTATTATGGGTCAACATATTTGGCATATTTGTGCTGTTTATGCTGACAAAGATTACATCAAGCGTCGTATTATCTGGGACAGCATTTCCCCATTGTTGGATGCAGAAACTCCGGCTATTGTGGGAGGCGACTTCAACTGCATCCTTTCGCAAGAAGACAAGCGAGGAGGCAAGCCTTTCATCCCCGCGCAGGCCCACAATGAATTTGTCAGCTTCCTAGCCAATAATGATCTTCGTGATGGCTGGAATGGGGGGCAGCGTTATAGTTGGTGCAACAACCAGAAGGGCAAAGCTCGTATGTGGGTTAGATTGGACAGAGTCTGCTTCAACTCAGTGGCTTTATCTGCTCTTCCGGGCTCTGCTGTTACTCACCTTACCAGAATACCATTGCCCGCTTTTGGTTCAAGGCAGAAACTTGGAGTTTAAACCGCAAGGCGACATCCTGAAATTTGAAGATGTCTGACTTGAAGAAGAGGGTTCCAAGGAGATTGTGGTTAGGGAATGGCATAAACCTGCTCATGGCAGCCCGCCTGCCATTCTCAACCACAAGTTCGCCCGCACTCTTCGCGCCGTTAAGATTTGGAGTCGAGAGAAGTTTGGGGATATCCATGCCAGAGCCAAAGATCTTGAGAGCAGAATTGCCGAGCTTCAACTAAGGGAGTCCAGCGGCACTGGCCTGAATGACAGTGAGATGGATTGCCTTTTACAGTTGATTGCAGATTACAATACCACACTTAGCAGACTTGAGACTTGATGGCTACAAAGAGCCAAAGTGAAGTGGGCCAAGTGTGGAGATCGCAACTCTTCCTTTTTCCATAAAGCTGCGACTTGCCGGAAGCGTACCAACCACATCCATCGCTTAGTTAGGCAAGATGGTGAGGAAATCACAGACAAAGAAGGGATCCAAGCTGCTTTGGTTGGCCACTTCTCCTCAAAATGGAGGCCCCCCATTGCCTCTCTGCCTGAGCTGAGCATTCCCCCACCCAGAGCTACGATCTCTCAAGAAGATGCTCTCAGGATCGGCTCACCTGTCAGCAATGAGGAGATTGTAGCTGCTATCAACTCTCTTGGCAACAACAAGGCCCCTGGCATCGATGGCATAACAGACTCCTTCCTTAAGAGCTACTGGAGTGCTACCAGCTCGGATGTCTTGACTGCTGTTCATCATTTCTTCAGTTATGGGTCCATGCCAAAGCGTTGGAAGGATACGCTAGTGGTCCTTATTCCTAAAGTGCAGGGTGCTGAACTCCCCTCCCAATTCAGACCCATTAGCCTCTGCACTACTATCTACAAAGTCATCGCCAAAATCCTTATCAATCGAGTGAAGGACGTCCTCAGCTCTCTCATCTCTCAGGAGCAAGGAGCCTTTGTTCCGGGCCGTGGCATTGCTGACAACTGCCTGCTAGCACAGGAGATCATGCAGAAGTTGGCTTCCTCTGAATCCTCCACTGGCTACATGTCCATCAAAGTTGATATGGAACAGGCCTACGACAGAATGAGGTAGGATTTTTTACAAAAAATCCTTCAGCACTTTGGCTTCCCTGACACCTGGAGCAGATGGGCCTTAGCTTGTGTTGAAGCTCCGAGATTTGCTTTGATGATAAATGAACAGAAATCCAACTGGATAGAAGCAACTTGTGGCTTTCGACAGGGTTGCCCTTTGTCTCCGTATTTGTTCATTCTCTGCTCTGAACTGCTTTCTCTCCTTATTAACCAACACCAGAATAAAGATAACCTGCTGGGGATCCGAACTACAGCTCATGGGCCCCTTATCACCCACCTTTTGTTTGCTGATGACATCCTCATGTTTGCCCCCGCCACCTGCGGAGCTGTCAGAATTCTGAATAGTATCTTCGATACTTATTGCAGTTGGTCTGGACAGAAAATCAATAAGGCTAAGTCCTCCATTTGCTTTAGCAAGAAGATGAAGGGAAGCAGGAAGCGCATGATTGCTAACAAATGGGGGTTTCGTACGCAAGCTAAGGGCAAGTACTTGGGCATTCCGCTCATCAGTAGGAGGCCAGTAAAAGCCGACTTCCAGCATATTATTGAATCTGTTAGGGGGAGAATTTCTTCGTGGGGCACCAAGCACCTATCACTTGCTGGCAGAGTCACACTCATTAATAGCGTGCTCACCTCTATTCCTATCTTCTCCCTCTCCCATACCTTTGAGCCTGATAATGTTTTGGTGGAGATTGAAAAGTTAATTAGACGCTTTCTATGGAGTGGCAACCTAACTTCGAATGCAGCTCATCTAGTGGCATGGGAGCATGTGACCAAGCCAAAGAATGCTGGGGGGTTGGGCATCCACCGATTGGAGGAATGACGCTCTATCCTCGTGGCCAAACTTGCCTTCAACTTTCTTAGTAATGCGAACACTCTTTGGGTCAAATGCTTTCAGGACAAATATGGAAACAGAGAGATTACCTTCTCCACCAAAAGGGGTGATTCGTGGGCTTGGAAACTTATTTGTCAGGGAGGGATTACAGCCTTACAAAACTCTATGTGGAAGATTGGCAGTGGTGGCAGTACCAAAGTTATGGACGACGCCTGGGTTGATTCCAACCCCTTCTTGAGGTGGCCTACCTTCATCAATACTACTGAACTGCCCCCTTTGACCGTTCAACAGCTCCTCCAGGCGAACGGTGAATGGAAGCATTCTGAGCTCCATAAATTCTTTGGCTCAGAGTTAGCGTTGAGAATAGGTAGGCTACCGAGGCTCGACAAGGAGGAGATGGACAGCCTTATTTGGCTTAAATCTGATTCTACCAAATCCCCCACCGCAGCTTTATATAGAGATCTCTTTCGCGGCAGAGAACTCCCATACAGCTGGGTCTGGAAGTTGCGCGCACAGCCCCGCTTTGTCACTTTTCTCTGGAGGATTTGTTGTGGTGCTATCCCCACTTTTTCTTGGCTCAAGCGTAGGCATCTGCGGGAGTCTAATAGGTGCCCTTGGGGTTGCTCTACTGAAGAGGATGTGCAACACTTCGTCTGTGAGTGTAACTACACTTGCGCCGTCTTTGATGCCCTACAACGGGAGGGGGCGGAGTTAGCAATAGGGGTTGATGTTGTGCTGCCAGAAGAGGCCAACTGGGAGCTACCTACTAGTACCTTGACCCCACCGCAGTATTGCCCAGTCAGTCGGAACTGCAACAAACGAAAGGCTTCCAATACAGCTGTGTCGAATGCAAAAGCGCAGAAAGTGCAGCCTGCAATCCCCATTCCAGCTGTAGATTTCTGGCCCGCTAGCACTACAACTCTTCCTACCTTGCAAGGCTCAGGGCAGACTCCGCTCAAGAGAAAGCGCGATGCTGGCCCCACCACTCTTCCTACCCATGATGATGGAGACAAATCCCGACGAAAAACACCTAGACCTGCTGGCAACAGCAGGGAATCCTTTTATGCTAACTTTTTTCTGCAGGTTGCGGTGACGATGGTGATTCCAGTACAAGACCGGGGTTGCGGAACCGACGCCCAACAGCTGCTTCTTGCAGTACGCAGCCCCAGGCAGCTGCAACTGCGACAGCAGCAGCTCAACCTGCTGCTGCCGCAGGGACAGCAGCAGCTAAACCTGCTGCTGCTGCTGTAACAGAAGCAGCACATTATGCTGCTGCTGCTACAGCAGCAGCAGCAACACCTGCTGCTGCTGCTACAGCAGCAGCAGCAATTCCAGCTGCGGCAGCAGCAGAAATCAACTCTGCTGCTGCAGCAGCAAGGCAACCTGCTGTTGTAACAGCAGCTGAACCTGCTGTAGCAGCAGCGGGATCTAATTCTGCTGCTGCTACAGCAGTTAATTCTGCTGCTATAACAGCAGCACCTCTTCCCGGACACGCCACTCCCACGCCACCAACTTCGGTGGCTGATACGGCAGCGACATCTCCGTCGTCCCAAGCTTGATATGGTCATCTACTGCACATTTTTCTCAGCAACTTGCAGACACGAGTTCAACGAAATCCAGCTGATCCTCAGGCAATTCGAGCATTGGCTGCATTGTACCACTCTTGGCGAGCTCGCAACGGTCGCGTCCACAACCACCCTTTCCCGTTGCCTAGAGTAATCGCTGCACTTGTTCATTTTACCGAGGCTCCAAGAACAACCTTCATCCAACGTGGGGAACTGGGATCCCAACAGCCTTGAAGGCTGTTGTTACCCCTCTACATCCCATTGGGATCCCCCACTCCCACGATGGATTAAGATGAACTTCGATGGCTCCGTTAAACAGAACGGTGCGGCAGACGCAGGTGGAGTTGTTCGAGATCATCAAGGCAATTTTCTTGCAGCAATTGGTTCTAAGTTCTATACTTATGTCACTCCGACAGCAGAAGCGAGGGGAGCCCTCATTGCGGTGACAGCCGCCCAGGAGTGGGCGACTACGGCGGATGGGATTTGGATAGATGGCGACTCAGCCACCACTATAGCGGACCTTCAGCGGGCAGCCAGAGGACAACCTCCAGACAAGATCACGGCCCAGATTGCCGACCTTTTTTGAGCCTTCAAGGCATATAGGATTTCTCATGTATACAGAGCCGCTAATAGAGCGGCCGATTTTGTAGTTTCCTTTTCTTGTTTAGATGATACAGAGTGGCGTAGGGGCATGTCCCTCCCACTCGATTTTTGTGCGATTCTCGACGAGGATCGAACCTTTTGTACCTGATGTATCTTTTTTTACTGTTATAGTATTATAGGCTACGACCAAATTTCAAAAAAAAAAAATAAGCTTCATTACCCTTTCTGAGATATTGTGGAGCTTTTAAAGTAGAAATCACTGATATCTTCCTACCTTTATTATAGAATATTAAATTCTCCAATCTAGGAGTACCCATTTTCACTTTCTTTTCTAGACAATCTATTGTCACTTGATTTGTAGACAACCAATACATTCCTAAAATCACATCAAATTCAAACATAGGCACTATAATCTGTGTAGATAAAAATTTTCTATCCTTGATTTTTATCTCTTCCTCCACAAAGGAATTCACTTCAATTTGAGTGCCCGTTAGCAATAAAACACGTAAAGGATTTTCAAGAAGATAAGAATTAAGAAATAACTTCCGCACAACCTCTTCAGAAATAAATGAATGTGAAGCTCTAAAATCAAATAACAGTCATTGAAATTTCATGAAGTAATAAAATACCTGTAATCACATCAGGTGACTCTGGGGCTTCTTGCTAAGTGATGACAAAAATACATGGTTGAGCACCACGTCTACCAAATTGAGTAGAGAAACCTCGACCACGACCTGACATTGGTGTAGAAATGTTGCCTCTACCTCTTGATGTTGAGCCAATAGACTCTGATGCTTCTATGTTACCTCCGGTTGCTACACCACTATGGAAATCCCAAGATAAATGTTCTATTTCACCACATGTAAAACAACGATTCCAATTTTTTCCAAAACATTTTCCCCAATGCCATCTCCCACATTGCTGACATTGTGGTTTGTTGCTTGTGCTAGTTCCCGAGCTCCCTGAGCTGCCACTAAAAGTAGGTTTCTTAGAAGGCGGTCCTCACTGCTATGAAACATACCTCTTTCTCTTTGAAGCTATTGCTTCACGCCTTGCCTATGTATTTAATTGATCTTATTCCACAACACGTGTTGCCTCCACCAAATCCCGATAAATATTATGTTGAAATGGCGTTACCAATGCCCGAATGGAATCTCTCAATCCTTTTCTAAATTGAGTACACTTCGATTTTTCTATTGCCACAAGTTCAGGTGCATAGCGAGCCAAAGAAGAAAACTTCTTTTCACATTCAGTAACTGTCACGTTTCTCTGCACCAAACATTCAAGTTCTTGTCGCATCTTATCCTTCGCAAAATCTAGTATGTACCACTCTCGAAATAACTCACAAAATCGTACCTAGGAGATTTCATTAATCGGTTTATTAGCAAATTACATCTCTAGCTGACTTTGCCATCAATCATCAGCTGCGCCATCTAACATCATAATTGCTAACACAACCTTTCTATCATTTGGACAAGCTATCCCATTGAAAATCTTCTTTATATGTCTTAACCAATTTTCAGCTTCTAAAGGATCAGTTGTGTAACATCTAGTGATCCAAATATAGAGATATTGTCCACTTTAGCCATAGGAAAAATGCGTGGCTTGAGCACTTCCCAATAGGTCACTCATCCCAGTACTACTCCAATTCAAGCACGCTTAACTATAGAATTTTTCATCATTAGCCTCACAGTTTTGCTCTAAAAGGTGCATCTATCATTTGATAACACATTATCTATTTATATAGCTCAGGATCACCCTTCCTTTTTGATGTGGGACAATTTATCCCTGTTCCCCTCTCACCACTCATTATTCGGCCTAGAAACCTGCCAGGATATCATCCGACGATCACTCTCCGCCCCCTTCGGCTACGAGCGTCACAAATTGTATTTGAAAAACGTCTTGGATTCATCTTTTGACAAAGCTCTGCAACTTTATCCAAATAAGGCTCAGAACTCTGCCCCAACAAACTGATACCAGGTATATTTCCCATTAATTGTCTAATAGAAGATAGTAGTTGTGTTGTCTGCTTATTATTCACAGATTTATCCCCCTACATTCTCATTCTAAGAGCTAGCATTCATTGGTTATTGTCTATTTCTAACCATTTTCTGCAAAATAGTTACAACTTATATTTTATATGCACACAGAATGATATAAATAAATTGCAAATGTAGTACACAGTATTATTTCTTTCTATGTCTATCACTCTCCTCCCATCTAGATTTTCTAACCTAGGATCAAACCTGCTCTGATACCACAATTATCACGACCCAATCACCATAATCCTTATTTATAATCCATCCACACTCGGATTACGACTGATTAAGTCGCGACAAATTTACTATGAATTATAATACCTTATAAATAATCAAATTACACAGTTATATATAAACTACATATATATAACATCACTTTTACACACTGAAAATATCTATTACATATATTTATATATCAACAACTACGAAAAATATTCACACAAAAAATTCCCTACAATCAATTATCAGAATATATACAGCATATACAAAAGAAATATCACTTTATTTTAATAAAGTTTTGCTATACCGTCTCACCCATATCCCTGTGATTGTTTCACACCTACTAAAAAAAAGTCATTAATTAACTCAGTAGGTGAATCTGATTCAACATGCTTATAAAATAGTCACACACATCATAATCATATTAAAAACATATCAAAAATTTATTTGTATCTGTCATCACATCTCGGGCTATATTTCTTAGTCAACCATAGCTACACCACCACATCCACGATGACTCACATACAGTCACCACGAGGTTGTCACCTCAACCAGATAACTCTCCGTAGGTTACCACCGGATGTCGTCGCACCCAAATCCATAGATACCTTATCACAATAAGTGACCCATACACAGTCACCTTTAATGATCGTTATCACCCCAGGCAGCCGGAAACTACCACCCTATGTCGTCACATCAATATCATCATCGAGCTCGAACCGTGATGGGTATGATTACGAAGAGAAACAAATTAACTTTTCTTTCACACAATATATAAGTCAATCTCATTATATCATCATTATATATTACAAAATTCAACATTAATTGATTACACTTGTCATATAACTCAATTGAACTTAAAATCATTTTAATTAATCCATCACATTCAACCATTATATTTAAGAACAGATTCAAACAGTAAATAAATCATCCAATCATGAAGAACACATGTTAATCACAAAGCACATAATATATTCTCAAAATATAATATTCCATCTTTGGTAAATTAATTTATAAACGCATTAGAGTAGATTCACCTACCTCTTAGGCTGTCTGAAAATCTATTTGAAAAACAAAAACACAAATAAATTGAAATTTATTTCTTTTAATTAATTCTAACTTTTATATATATATTTCATATTCTTATAAATCTCTCTAAGCAAATATAGTTTTGACTGAATCCATATTATGATTTTTGTTATAATTTCATTTATAATTATTTACCAAAATTATATTTTACACCTAACAAATCAACTACTATTATACATAAATCAAATATATAAAATAAATTCTCCTTCTCCTTTTCTTCCTCTTCTTCTCCTCCTTCTCCTTCTTCTTCCTTTTCTCCTTCTCCTTCCCTTTCTCCTTCTCCTTCCCTTTCTCCTTCTCCTTCCCTTTCTTCTTCTCCTTCCCTTTCTTCTTCGCCTTCTTCTCCTTCTTCGCCTCCTCCTCCTACTTCTTCTTCGCCTTTTTCTCCTTCTTCGCCTCCTCCTCCTACTTCTTCTTCTTCTTCCTTCAAGCTTACGGCTGAGCATTCAAGAGGCCAACAAAATTCATTAAAAAAAATGCCTCTGTTCTTATCCAGTTAAATGGGATAATTACATTTTGGCCCCCATAGTTTCACCTTCTTATTAATAGGTCCAAAATTAGTATTTTTTAGATTCAATTTTTCATATAAAACTCAACTCAATTTTAACAAATTTCATATCCTATTTTAAGTTACATTGAACTATAAAAATTATTATAATATAATTTAATATATCAATTTTCTTTTAATTAATTCATACAATATTATTTAACTAAACAAATTAAACTTGAATTAATAAAAACCTGAATATTACAAGACAAGTGAATCACGTTTTTTCTTCAATTTTGCCTTTTCCCTGCTAGTTTCAAACTACTAACCCTCAAGTGAGGTCGAGTTGTATTTCAGTAAGAGGCGGAGTTGTGAAGCTAAGGCTGTACAATAATTAAAAGGGTCAAGTCCATGATAGTTGGTATAAGAGAAAAGTTGCTTATTGGGTGTGGAGGTTCTTTGAGGGAGAACTTATATATCAACCAATAATACTTTTGTCAACTAATAATGCTTCTGTCCTGACTATATATCATGGCAAGAACTTGTCCCCACCGACAAAATGAAAGTAAGACCAAAGCAAGGTTCAAGAGGGGATTTACTGGGGGTAGTGCATTGGGGAGTTAGGCAATCACATTAAAAAAAGGTGAGCACTACTTCGATAAATTGGAGATCCATGGCTTAAGCGTGCTTGACTCCTACAAAGCAGATGTCCTGACACAGTGCGGGAGTCATTTTAAGGCGACCTTAATGCTACCAATAGTTAGATACTAACATATGCGAAATGCTCCTTAAATTAATTATATGGACCTAAGATAGAACTAAATGTGATAACTAAAATTAAACTACTCTTCATTTATACTAACTTGCATGTTCACATAAATCTCATGAAGCTTTCTAAAGAATTTAAAGATGTTATAAATAAATCCAGTAACTTCATGCATTTAAGATAAAATTTATCAACTTAAAAGATCTTCTCTCAGCATAGGAAACTTGAAATCTTAAAACATGGCAGATATTCCAGTTCTCGGGATAAACATAAAATAATAAGCTTTCTGGTATACTTAGCTCATATTGGGTCAAAATTTGAATTGATTTGGCAAGGAAATCAGGCAGTGGCGAAATTTAAGTTCTCAAATCAAAGATATAATTCAGATTTCAATTAAGGAAACCAACCACTAAGTGTGTTTGTTTGTAAGGTTAAATTTAAGAAGGTTAAAATTAAATTTAGATAGAGATATTTTTTTATTGAAAGTTGTGAATGATGTGAAATAAAATTAGTTATTATGTTGGGATATGTGAGGGATGTGATATAAAGTTAGTTATTATGTTGGAATATGTGAGGGATGTGATATAAGTTAGTTATTATTTTAGTAATATGTGTAGGATGTGAAATAAATTTAATTTTTAATATTAGATTTTATATGTGATGTGATATGCCTGGTTAAAATTAAACCAGGTTAATTTTAAACTCCTAGACAAACGGGGCCTAAGTGATTGTGTTTTAGATTTCTATTCAACTGAGCCGTAGTAATAAACTGAAGGATATTTGTAATTGGAAACATTCAGTGAAGAGAAAAAATTCTGAAACAGAGTAACACCAAATAAAACATTATTTTTAGCAAGTAGTTTAAGGAAGAGCCACTGATTAAACCAACAGAAACATAAGATTAAACCTTGAATAAATAGGCAGAAAGAACCACAATATCACCAAACCAACGAGAAAAAAAAAAGATGAGGGCACGGGAATGGGGAAAGGAAGTTCTAAGTCCAATTGAACCTCAAGCCAATAACTCAGAATCTGCAGCTCCCTGTAACCCTGATGTTAAATGTGCTTGTTAACTGTGGTTCAAGATTCGTTGTCTATTTTCCTTCTTAGACATGCTTACGTTATATGTGCACATGGATTATCTTCATTTATACCAATTGTTCTACTAAAACTTTCCTCTCTGAATCATTTCATTCGTTCATTCTTCTCAAATTTCATATTATGCATTATCTTCTACCTGACACTATATGGATTTGAGTTTCAATTCAATGCCAAGATTAATATTCAGTGCCATTTGTATTTCCTAATTATCTGATGAATATAGAGACTCATGAAGTCAATTAATCTAGTTGCAAGTAATAAAATTGATCCACTTGTGAATTTGAAAAGTTCCATTTAATTAGAAATTTCTCTGTTTCAAAGGCATCCATAAAACTCAACAAAAAATTCATAATCTATGTGTTCAGCGCTCTTACACATGATTTAATTAATTTGGTCATGGCAAGAAACTATAAGAAGTGATCTTAGTTACTTAGACTTAAATAAGAATTTGATGATTGATAGAGTACAATGAAAACAAAGGATTCATGTAGCCGACCCCACCTAGTGGAATTAAGGCTTGGTTGTTGTTGTTGTTGGTTAAGTTCCCCAGTTTGCATATTTGTTTCTGCATCAACATATTTATAAATTATAATGTATAGTATTTTGTTCCTAGATGTGTGAATGTATGCATCCTTCATGGCAGCTAGGTTTTGTTTTATTCAATGGCATTTAGGATCTATTTTCCTTTTTTCTTATTATTTCTATGAAGCATCTGCTTGATTCGAATGCATTTAGTTCATAGGCTTCTTTATATTAAGTTAAATAAGCAACCTAGCCCACGACCATAATTTGGTAGCGTAAGGGTTATGCTTAAGTTATCCCCACGCTGCATCAGGCCCAGACCCTCAACAATGTCATCTGTGAGAGCGACTGCTGTATTGCACAACTTGAAGAGGCTGTCAAAGTCATTAAAGCGAGCATCAAGGGATGCAGGAGGGGGCAACAACTAGTGGGGTTGCTAGTAGAATTACAGTAGTTCCATAAATGAAACACCATAGACCAAAAATCATTCGGTAAGAGGGATGAAAAGGAAGCTGAAAACTTTCTTTGGAAAAAGAACTCACCAAGGTATATACCACCACCCTTTACCTCACTGACACAACTATTCTATGGTGGTGCATGAAGCATAGGGACATAGAGAAGGCTCTTCATACCACCAATACTTAGGAGAACATGAATAAAGAACTAGAACGACATTTCTACTAAGAGAATATCGTCTACGAAGAGAAAAGCTTTGGGAGTTGACACATAGATCTATCATCCCCAACTATATGAAGTAGTTCACAACTCTCATGCTTTAAATTCCCAACAAGGATGAGAAGATCTCCTCGACTACATCATAGACAGGTTAAGTGTAGAAAAACCAAAATGATGGATGAAACAACTACAGTAATGGAGTCCTTAATTGGGTTTTAGCGGAACAATAATACCCCAAAGGGATAGCTAGACATTATGACAAAGGTGGGGGAGAGTATTATTATAATCAGAAGTCTCCTCCTTGGAAGTGGAAAATAGTATGGCGATAAAAGTGTGCCTTAATACCTAGAGGAGTTTTGGTGGAGACACGGATTAGCATAATCTAACAGCCACAGTGATATCAAAATTCAAATCTAAATTGATTAGAGTTAATTAGAAATTTTCACATTAGTTATATTCATATTTGATCCGAGTCAATGAATATTCAGAGTTGATTTGAGAGATTTGAAGACCACCATATTTAGAGCTGATTTTATTTATTGTAATAAAATTAATTTCATATTTATTTCAGAGTATTTGACATTTTATTTTCAGTATTTAATATCATAATATCAAATGTCTTCATGGGATCTCTCTATATAAAAAGGTCATCCAGCATTATATTAGTTGATTGTTATTGATTAATAAAATGAGTTCAGAGTTTTCTAAGTATCTAGATCTGAGTTAAGGGTCGATATTCCAGTGAAGGAAAGAGAAAAGTTAGCTTTTGGTGAGAATCCTCAAATAGCCAAGTTATCCACTTTTATTTTTTTAAAAAAATCTCCTACCATCTTCTGATCTCTTCGGACCACCTGATCTGTCTCCGAGCGCTCACTTTCGGCACCTTGCATTCATGCTCACCTTCGACACTTGCCTTCCTTCGACGCGCACCGGCGCCAACAACTCAATCCCGGGCGAGCTCATGCCCCCACCCCCACCTTCGCGAGCTAGCACGAGCAGCTCCCATGCTTGTGTTTGCACAAGCCCACGTGAGCGACGCTCACACTCACCCACATCCTTGCGCTCACTTCAATTACCGCGTCACCTTACGACCAATCTGCCTTTACCACGCCCCAACCCGATCAGCTCGCGACGGCTCTAACTGCAATTGTGCAAGGTCAACCCTTTGCACATTACTCCCGATCGCTAAATTGCGCACTTGTAGCCTTAATTTGTAGAAGTTACCCAAAATCTTCCGACATAAGATCAAATTATAACTTTAAGTTGAAGGTAAAAATTTTTATCGAATTAAATTAATCGTTGGTTGTTCGATTTAAAGAAATATTTGCTCTATTTTTTTGCTCTAATCGTATGACCATATATTTACTTAAGCAAAAATTACTATTGAATTTTATCTGCGAGACATCTGACCTTAATTTCTAAAACATTGAATCTGACTTATTAAATTAAAATCTACGCCCTAGTCTAATTTGATAAATTCTTATTTATCAGGCGATCTAGTTTGATTTTAATTTTAAAAAATTTTAATTAGCGGGATTTAAAATCTAATTTATTATAAAATTATAATTTAGAAAATATTTTGAGCTTGATTGAAATAATTTGCTATTTAATTTCTCTAATAATAAACTAAAAAAACATCATTCACATTTTCGTTCCACATTAAGGATGCTTTGTGTTCAAAAGGCCACATGCCATGAACAAGTGTCCTAATTAGTTCTTTATCCATCCAACATAGAGGAAGAGACTACTCCAAAGAAGCATCAAGGAGCTAACCACATCGAATCTTTGCAAATTCTTAATGCTAGAGCTATGTTGGCTACAACTAGCAAGGATCTAATGTATATTAAGACAGTAATAAATGAGAAGGCTAGCAAGACGATATTAGATATCAGAGCTACTACCAATTTCATTATAGAAGATGAGGCAAAAAGGTTGGGTCTTCAAGTTACTTAGGGAAGTGGATAGATCAAGATATGGTGAACTCATCTACTAGACTGCTCAACAGCATAGCACAAGGCATGGAGCTTTCATGAGGCACTAGGAAAAACCAACTTGACCTATGAGAGGCACCAACAGATGACTTTAGTTTGTGTTTCAAATCCAAATGCCTTATGGAGACACAATGTGCATTTTAGAGAAAGGGCTTCCCATGCATGGTTCTTGCCAACAACTTAACCTAATGGGTTTGAAATTAAGGCCAAGTAGCTATCATCCATACAAGTGGCCGAAGGGTGAACCAACCTTCTTGGCCACCTTGAAGATGGGTGATCCAACACTAACCCTTGGGAGGATCACTTGCCCAAAATTATCAAGAATGTCCTTCAGGAGAACAAGGATACGATGCTAACAGAACTCCCTAAGCTTCCACCAAGGCGGTGGATCACACGTTGAGTTATATCTTGGTGCCAAGCCAACCACAATGGCACATAAGGATGGCATTGCTCGAGCTTACGAAACTTTGAAGGCAACTAATGGAGCTACTAGACAACGGAAGTATCTGACCTTCCAAAACCCCTAATGGTGCCCTAGTAGCATTTCAAAAGAAGCGCGATAGATCCCACAGGATGTGCGTGGACTACAAGTCGCACAACAACGTAACCATCAAATGCCATTGTGTACTTTCCTTCCTAGCCTTCTTTGAGGTCGTGTTCTTTCTTCAATCTTGCCTTTTCCCCACCATTTTCCAACCATAGGACTGACTTAGCTATGTTGTAAGGAGCGCAATTGAGAAGCTAATGCTGCACGGTAATTTAAAGGGTGAATACTATTACAACACGCAAGGTATTGTAAAACCTTTTGATGTCTCTTCTCACAAGAAGACAATGGAACCTTTATTCATATTCAAAATTATGTCGATGGAAATAGAAATGAGGGCCAAAAGAAGGCCTGATCCAAATGAAGATAAAATGGTCTACAAAAAATGAAAATCCAAACGATAAACTACAGCCTACAGGATGCTGAATAAGTTTACAGCAAGCTCCTAAAACCATATGCAAAAACCTTTATCAGTATTTTATAGATTGTAAGGGAAATATATGGTCAGGCGAGTACGAATATATAGTGACTCTGGAAAGCCAAATGCATGAGTATCTAAATACTAGAATATCAATCATTTCAAAGAAAGTATAGATATATCAAAAACAAAAATCAACAAGTACCAGCAAGTGAATTCTAACCTTTTCCAACAATAAGACCAAATTGCTTCCAGGTAAATATGTGGAAAGGCTCAAGCCTGGTAAAATCCAGCACAAGGGCAACAGGAAGAAATATGAGAAAGTTGAAGAGACCCAGATATCCCAGAAATTGAGGTGTACTTGCTTGATCTTTACCATTATCCTCATCAGGCAGTTTTGCCCGAATCAATGTGATGTAAACAGCATATAAACAAGCTGAAACGAGAGCAAGAATGTCTCCAACTAAAGGATTTGTAGCAACTGAATTACTGTTGGTACTTGAATCAGCTAGACTGACCATTATTGTTCCTCCCATGCAGAGAAGAACACTAATTAGCTTAATCCATGTAAACTTTTCTCCTAAAAATGTCAAGGAGACGAGGAAAGTGAAAAGGCTAGATGCACTGCTTAAGATTGTATTAGACTGCATAGAGGAATAGAGATTACAACAATGTCACAAGTAAAACTTGAGGTTTGAATGCATGAATGTAGATAACAACCATAATAAAAATTATAAAATCAGTAGTAAAAATAATCATGACAAAGAGATACTAACTGTCACAGTGGTATACTTGAGAGAAAGATTGAAAGTTAGCTGACCCAAAAACCAAAAAGGACAAATGAACAAGCTGATTTTAGCTACACGGCCCCGCGTCCACCGCCCTCCCTCATCAACTTCCTGCCTTGAATCTTCGTCATAAAAAATCGATCTTTCCCGGTTAGGAACGCCATTATCAAAAGAAAATTCATGATTTCCACTTTCAGTTGTTGATATGTTCTCAGATAACCTATCCTCTTCACTTTGAAGCAATATAGGAAATGATTCAGAATTGTGCTTCACTTCCTGCAAATCTTGATCTACATTATCGACAAGGCAGGGACAGGAATTTTTCATGGAATTCTCGAAGAATCGACCAATTTCAACTACAGGGATGTAGACCAAAAACAAAGAATTGCAAATGTAGGTAACCAGAAAGGGAGAAACTCCAGCATCCACTACTGATTGAACTACATAGCTAGCAGCAATCCAGATCACCGCCACCGCAACAATATAAGCCAGACCTAAAGCCCAGCGCCATGAATCTCTGTTGATCGACAGACGAAATAATTTCCAAGGGCAACCCATTCTAAAGAACCAAAAACCGAAGCAATGTCCAATGATCCTAAACTTCCCTGTCAAAAGAAATACACGATCTCAGCATTCACAACAGAAATCATTCATAACAGATAGCGGATTTGAATGACTACACGCAAGATCTTGTGCAAATCGAGATGCAAAAGAGAAAGATAGGGCAGAATCTGAGAAGAACGGCTCTAGTTCGAAGTTCCATGAGTTCCATGGGCAAGCGATCAGATGAAGAAGGAGATTAATGGTGGAACGAGGATTCACAGCCCCTTCTAGCCAGATTGACTCCGAGAGAGACGGAACAAAGTCGTTCAGATTCTCCAATATCGAAAGCCCCAATTTTTCTAGGGCCATTTTATAGCGTTATTAACCCATAATATATAAATATATATATATATAGATGTAGATATATATCTCCAGTGGATTAAGGTTTTAAAATAAAATTGAATTAAGATAAAAGTCGGATAAATACAAATTTTTATATTTACGTCTTTGAGCCTATAATTCCTCCTACCACAAAAAATTGCAGGAAAAAAAATTATTTTTTAGATTTAATATGAGATAAAATTTATTTTAATATTAAAAAATATAAAATATGAAATATTTTTAATTTTAATATTTATATTTATATTAAATGTGAATAAGCAAAAAAATTACATCGAACCAAATGAGCCCTTACACCCAATAGGAGAGTGTTATGCAAATATGAGAGCCCCACATGCTAAGTCATACATGCAATAACGAAAAAATATTATTTTATATTTTTTTTCATCTTTTTTTAAATTTTTTTTATTGTATATATTTTACTTAGCATACACAAGGTACAAAAATATGAATACAAAGTAAAAATAAAATCTATATAAAGTCAAAAAAATATTATATAAAGTAAAAAATGATCGTACAAAATTATATTTTGTATGAATATTATTTATATTGTATGAACTTTTTTATTTTATATTCACTTTTTTATGCTTTGTATATCTTTGTAAATCAAGTAAAAAATATTATACAATAAAAAATTTATAAAAAGATGAAAAAAATAAGATGAAACTCAAAAAAAGATAAACAAATGACACAAAATGACACGCGTGGCATAGTGTACGGAGCCCGCATGCTTGCTTGGTGCATTCCTATTGGATGCGTAAGGTATAATATAGCACGATGACATGAACCACTAGCTTTTTCTCCGGCTAACTTTTTCACTGGCCTAGAAAAATACTATAATTTTGACTTTGTTGGTTCAAAGCGGCATAAATTTTTCTCTAATCTACCTCGAAATTGTTCAATTTTTAACTTAAATTTGAATCGATTCATTGATAATTTGAAGTCAATTCATTGAAAACAAAATCGACATAATTCAAACTCCACCTATACTAATAGATCCATTATAGAACTATTCATAACTATTTTGATGGGTTTATTAGTTTAGTTGAATTCTTGTTATTAAATAGTTTTTCAATGTAATCTCATTGTGTTCGAGTGGAATACTACTATTTACACACCAATTTATTCTATGTCAAAGAATTTCTAGAGTATAAATAATCTTACTTATTCATTCATATATCAATACATTTCAACCAAATGTATGCATTTATTTACCGATTCAATAGAAACCATAGCGGTTTAACTGTTATACAACTATTTTATGGAATGTCAAAGTTGTTTAAAAGAATAAATGCTTTTAGAGATAAATTCATAACATATTAAGATATTTTAAATGAATTCTTACAATAATATAACTTTTCGTTATAATTTCAATATATTTGAATAGAATACAAATACTTAGATACTGATTTATCACATATCAAAGTATTTTAATAAAATACAAATATTTAGATACTGATTTATCTATCACATATCAAAGTATTTTAATTTATATATCAATTACTTATAATGAATACTCGTAATTAGAAACTGATTCGATAATATCATATTATTTTAACTGAATATCAAAAATTGCACTAGTATTTAAACATATATAGATGTGCTACCACTAGATACATGCTTTCAGAGACCAATTAGTTATATATTAATATATTATAATCAAAAACTCGTAATGCTACAATTATTTATTACTATATTAATGAGTTCTTGCTAAATACACACATGCAGATATCAATTCTTTACATAGTAAACTATTTTAATAGAATATTAGCAATTATATAACTATTCAAGGATATTTAATTATATTTCAGATAAAACTATGATTTAGGTACCAATTATACACCAATTCATTATTTATAAATATATTTTAATTGAACACTTATAATTATATAACTATTTATAATTATCTCTATGAATTTGTGATGAATACATGCATTTAGAAATTAACTCCTTACATATTAAGTTATCTTAACTAAAGATTCGTAATGATGAAACTTTTCAATGCAATTTCAATATATTTGAACCAAATACCAGTATTTAGACAAAAGTTCATCTCATATAACAGAATAATGATAATTTCAAAGTTATTCATTGATATATCCAAGTATTTTCACTTTATACTTGCATTTAGCATATCATTCTATATATATTATGGTATTTTCATCAAATACTATGATTTATGTGACTATATCGATATATCAACTTCTCTCCACTAAATGTACAGTTTAGAAACCGATTCATTATGTATCAATGCTTTTTAACTTAGCATTGTCGATGCAACAAGTATTTTTTGCAATATCAATAAATTTAAGCTAAATACACATATAGACACTAATTCTTTAAACATAAAGTTATTTTAATTGAATATCAACAATAATACAATAATTCGATGAAATTTAATTGTATTTGAGCAAAATACCAATATTCGGATACTGATTGGTTGCAGATCAACATATTTTAAAAGAATTCAGGCTATTTTACAACCATTCATTGTTATATCAATTATTTCTATATAACAATTGCATTTAGTGTTTAATTTGCTACATAAGAAGATATTTTAGGTGAACACTAGTAATTTGTAAAAATGTAATCATATATTGATCTATTTCAATTAATTATACGCTTTTGCAGGCTAACTCATAATATGTCGATGTATGTTAACTGAATATACAACTGTTCAAAACTATTTCAGTGAATTCACTCAATATGCAGGGATTTAGAAACTCACTAGTTACATATCAAGCAATTT
Source organism: Apostasia ramifera (assembly GCA_019297695.1). Classification (NCBI taxonomy): domain Eukaryota; kingdom Viridiplantae; phylum Streptophyta; class Magnoliopsida; order Asparagales; family Orchidaceae; genus Apostasia; species Apostasia ramifera. Next base: position 329,825 of record JAEMOT010003527.1, read on the forward strand.
CAACTGAACATTTCCTATTTAATAACTTTCTAATGTTATTGCAATATTTTTTAGAAAAATACTAGCATTTAAATACTAAATCATTACATATTAAGGTATTTCAACATAATATTAATAATTTTACTGCTATTTATACATATATTGATCATATATATCAAGTTATTTTATTGAATTCAATAATTATATAATTATTTGATAATATACCTAGGTCTTTCAATCGAATACAAGCTTTTATTAATCATTGTATTATATATCAAGTTGTTTTAGCAAAACACTTGCAATTGTTCACCACATATCGAAGTATTTTAATATGATATTAACAATTTTACAACTATTCATTGATATATCAAAATGTTTCTCCTGAGAAGTTTTATTTAAACGTCGATTATATACATGTCGTCCAATTTGATTAAAAATCGATAATTATATAACTATTTAAAGAAATATCAATATTTTTCAATTAAATACACGCTTTTAGATACTAATTGGTTATACATCAATATATTTTAACTGAATATTATTATTGTTATATCTATGCATTGTTATATATGTGAATTTAACCTGAATACGTATATTTAGATACTAATTTTTTTTTAATTGAAATTTTATAATTATACAACAATTCATTGTTTTCAAATGGTATTACAATGATTATGATACCTATTTGTTACAAATTAAAATATTTATACAAATATTTGAAAGGTTTACTACTATTCATTGTAATATCAACGGGTTGTAACAAAGTTGGCATTTGTTGTGATTAATTTGATGTAAATCAATATGTGGCTTGGCCCGGGTTTCACCAGAATGCTGATGGCAGGCGGCAATGACCGGAGCTCGATGGAACGGTGCGGCGAGTCGGACACCGCGGAAGGTGGCAGCTGTGCGGATGCGGAGGCAGACGGCGGCCAAGGGGAGGAGAACAAGAACTACTGGAGCAGCATATTAAACTTAATCAACTCATCAATAATCTAAAAAGTTTCAGAATTGCGCTAATCATATACATCATCTGGTACGATTTTCAATGATTCATAGCGTCTGGTTTATTTTAGCCATTCCATTGCCTATGAATGTAGAACTATCTTGTTTACACAAGAATATATAATAATTATAGACAAACTAACATCTCTCCTTCCTAAGATTGAATCTTGAAGAGCTTGGAGAGGGTAGATCAACTGTGAGCATTTGAGAGCCTTAATCACCTTTTGATCATCAATTAATTGCCTTAAGTATCTTCCAATCTCAAGCTTCCTTCTTTAAGATGCTATGAAGTTTGGTGCAAATAAAATGCC
>JAEMOT010003527.1:332115-354078 GCA_019297695.1 Apostasia ramifera
TTCAATGCATAATATGTTATCTTAACTGAATATTGGCAATTACACGAGTATTATTTCATTTTTAAGGATATTTGAAGAAAATATAGCTTTGATCTTGTATATATCTAGGCATTTTAGCATAATACTTTGATTAAAAAATAAATATTCGTAATTACATATATTTTTGATAGTATATCAATCAATTTGAGGTTGTTAGGCACTTCTAGAGAACATATCAATATATTTATTTTGAATAGCGATGTTTGTACAACAATTCATTGCGTTAACGTTGAATTAAAGCAAAACACAAGCTTTTGGAGAACGATTCACTGTATAATAAGTTATTTTAAATGAATACCAATAATTATACGAGTATTTTTTTTTTTAATAATTATACGAGAATTCTATCATTTCTCATAGTATATCGATCTATTTTAATTTCTTTGGCATTTATTGAGACTAATTTATGATAAATCATTGTATTTGAGTTGAATAGTGATGTTTTTACAAATATTCGTTGCATTAACGTTGAATTGAAGCCGAATATAGGCATTCAGAGAATGATTCATTATATAATAAATTATTTTAAGTGAATACTATCAATTATACGAGCTTTCAATCATTTCCGTTAGTATTTCAAGATAATACAAGCGATTCGACTTTGATCTTACCTATATCAAGGTATTTTAACATAATACTCTGATTAAACAACTAATATTTATTATATCTTTGTGTTTTAACCGAAAGTAGTTATTTGCCGATCTATTAGGGAAGAGAGAGCATTGATCTTTTTTATATCAATGCATTTTAATATAATACTCTGATTAAATAGCTAATACTTGCTATATTGATTTAGTTTAGCCGAAAGCAGATACTTGGCTATCTATTAGCGAGATATGATTGTTGTTTTATATAATTCAGGCAATTATGCCTCTTTCTAAAAGTATATCGATTTATTTATAACTTATTAGGTCCTTTTAAATACCGACTTAGGATATATCAGTGTGTTTGAATTGAATAGTCACATTTTAACAATTATATGATGCATTAAGGTTGATTCAAGTGGAATACGAGCATTTAGAAAATGATTCATTGCATAATAAATTATTTTGATTAAAAACTAGAGATTATACCCGTATTCAATCATTTTGGAGTGAATTTGAAGAGAATACGAGCATTTCTGTTAGTATTTGAAGAGAATATATATAATTTAACTTTGATCTTGCTTGTATCGAGGCATTTTAACTTAACACACTGGTTAAACAACTAATATTTACTATATAAATGTATTTTAGCCGAAAGTAGATATTTGACGATCTATTAGGGACATATGATTGAGTTTTAATAAAATACCGGCAATTACACATCTTTTTGACAGGATATCGATATATTTTAAGCTATTTGGCACTTTTAGAGAATATTCAGTTTAAATTTGTCAATATAATAATGCATAATCGTAGCAATAATGATGTTCAGTTAAAATATATTGATATATAACTAACTGATCTCTAAAATATGTATTTAAAAGAAATACATTAATTTGCTTTTAAATAAGTATATAATTACCAGTATTCAATTACAATATGATAAAATGTGTCAAATTGGTGTCTAAATACAATTATTTAATAAAAATAGTTCATTATATTAATGAATAGTTATAAAAGTATCAGTACCTGTTAAAATACTTCGATATATGATGAGTAATTGCAAGTAAATATTTTGATATATTATTAAATAATTGTATAAATGTTAGTATTTGATGAATAGTTATAAAATTATTTATATTCTGACCAAAAACTTTAATAAATTTCAAATAATTATAAATATTTTGTTAAAACAATTTTATACGTAATGAATTGATCTTAAAAGCTTATATTTGGTTAAAAAACTTTAATATATTATTAAATAATTATATAATGGCTGATTTTCAATTAAACTATTATGATATTTATTGAATTGATTTTTAAAGGCATGTATTTTGTTGAAATATATCGATATATCAATAAATAATTATAAAATTATTTATATTTTATTGAAATACTTTGATATATAATAATTTGGTGTCTAAATACTTATATTCTATTTAAACACAATAAAATAGTATTTAAAAGTTGTTAAATAGCATAATACGCAACGAGTTAGTATATAAATGCATGTATATAACATAAGTTCATCAAAATAGCTATGAATAGTTGTGTATTCAGCTAAAATATATCGATATATTATAATTTAGCTTGTAAAAGCATATATTTAGTTGAAATGTATCAATATATTATTACATTTTGCATAAATGCTAGTGCTCACCTAAAACATATTAATTTGTAATAAATTAATCACTAAATACTATTATTAGGGTAAAATATGTTGATTAATAATGAATAGTTATGAAATTATTAGTATTCTATTAAAGTACCTTGATATACAACTAATCGATGTCTAAATTATAATATTTCATTCAAATACAAAAAAATATCATCAAATTATTATATAATTCTAAAAATTCAATTAAAATAACTTTATATGTAAGGGGTTAGTATCTAATTGTATATATTCAGCTTAAATTCATTAATATTATAATAAATATTTATAGTATCCATAGTACTAAGTTAAAATATATTGATATATAACTAATCAGTCTCTAAAGTATATATTTAGTGGAAAGAAATCAATATGTATTTAAATAGTCATACAAATACTACTATTTGGCTCAAATATATTGAAATTGTATCAAAAAATTATATAATTATAAGTATTCAGTTAAAATATTTGATATATAAGAAGTTAGTATTTAAATACATATATTCATTATAAATTCATAGAATTAGTTATAAATAGTTGTATAATTATAAGTATTCAGTTAGAATACATCGATATGAAATAATTTAATATTTAAAAGCACTTAGTTCAAATATGTCAATATATCTTTAAATTACTGCAAAATACTTGATATTCAGTTAAAACATAATCATATATATTGGATTAATCACAAAATATAACTATTCAGTTAAAATACATTAATATAATAATGAATAGTAATTTAATTGTTGGTATTTCATTAAAATATTTTTATGTGTAATAAATTAGTATCTAGATCAAAACATTTTACTCAAATATAATTATATATCCCCGATCAGATGTATAATTACAAATATTTGGTTAAAATAGCTCGATATATAATGAGTCAATATTTTAATTCATGTATATATAGCGAAAAGTCATCGAGATTGTCGTGAACAATTGTATATTTGGTTAAAAGATATTGATATGTTATGAAGTAACCTCTAAAAGTTTGTATTAGTTGAAATATATTGATATATTATTAAATTAATGCATAATTGCTGGTATTTGAACAAAACATATTGATATGTAATGAATTAATCAATAAATATCATTACTTGATTAAAACACATTAATATAATAATAAATAATTATAAGATTTTAGTATTCTATTAAAATATTTTAATAAACTAATTGGTATCTAAATCATACTATTTTGTTGAAATACAAATAAAAATTATCAAATTATTTTATAACTGTAAATTTTCAATTAAAATAACTTTATATATAAAGAATTAATATGTAAATACATGTATTTATATGTAAATTTATTTATATAACAATAAATAATTGTGACATCGACATTTCTAAGTTAAAATATATTGATATATAACGAATCGGTCTCTAAAACATGTATTTAATTGAAAAATTTATTTTTTATAATAGTTGTATAATTACTAGTATTTAATAAAAATACTACGATATTCATCAAATTGATGCTAAATATTTGTTAAGAAGAAATACTTTGATATATCAATAAATTATTAGTATTTTATTTAAATACTTCTATATGAGATGAATCAATATCTAAATATGATTATTATATTCAAATATATTAAAATTGTACTGAAAAATTGAATAATTGTAAGTATTCAGTTAAAATAATTTGATATGTAATGAGCTAGTATCCAATACATGTATTCAGTGTAAATTTATAAGAATAGTAATAAATAATTATATAATTATCAGTGTTCAGTTAAAATATATTATTTAGCTTAAATTGCTATAATGTGGTTGGTATTCAGTTAAAACATAATCATTTGCATTGAATTAATCACAAATGCAACTATTCGATTAAAATATATTTGTATGACAATGAATAGTAATTTAATTATCAATTTTTTAATAAAATATCATTATATATAATGAATCAGTATTTAAATTATAATATTCTACTCAAATTTAATTAAATATCTCTGAATAGTTGTATAATTAAAAATATTTAGTTAACATGATTTAATATACAAAGAATTGATATTAAATATGTGTATTTAGCTTAAACTTATTGTAACATTGTTAGTATTCTATTAAAATATATTAATATATAACTAATTGGTCAGTAGAAGTGTGTATTTCGTGAAAATACATCTATATATTTTCAAATACTTGTATAATTTTTATTATTCAATTAAAATAATGTGATATATATTGTAAGTATTCAATATAATTAGTTGATATATCAATAAATAATTATAAAATTGTACGTATTCTATTAAAATATTATTTTGTTTAATTTTAATAAAAAATATTTTATTTGAGCATAAAACTATTTTGTTTTTTTTTTATAAAATATTTTTTAAATAAAATTTGCATGAATAATCTTTTAGAGCATAATATACCATTTAATTATTTTTTTAATAATTATAATTATATTGTTGTAAAAATTCTAAACATGTAAATTGTTTTTGAAATTTTTTATTTTTTACAATATTGAAAAATAAATAAAATATTTTTTATTTAAAAAAAATAACTTAATGAAAGAAAAACATGAAAAACAATTCAAAAAAAAACTTTTAAAAAATCACCTTAAAACATTTATATATTCAAGAACTTTTAAAAAATATTTTAATTCAGTGAGTAGGAATTTGCTTTGGTACCAGAGAATTTTATGTCGCATCATGTTATTATGATAAATTTTAAATGAATTCAGAAAGATTATGGTGTGTAAAAGAAAAATAATATACACACAGATATATATAATTAAGAAATTTATGGTATTATCTTGGTTTTCTGCACAATTTTGGTCTGTAGAGTTGGAAAACAAAATATTTCCTTTCACAAAACATCCTGTTGATTCATAGCGCCTATCAGTCGAGAATCACTCGAATTTTGAATTGATTTTCTACTCGATTTTTTGTTATCTTATTAGGAGGTAGATCACACGCAGATTTAGTTCAACGGGATTTGAAATCAAACAAAATATTTCTAATAGCGGAATTTGCTTTGGTACCCGCATGTGCTATTCTGGATGCCCCGAACTTTCTCTTTTTTAAGCCACAACTAACAGGCTTATTCCTCTGTGCGCCGCCGTCTCTCAGGACTCTCTCTCTCTCTTTTTCGGTGTTTCCGAGGATCCCCTACATCCTACGTGAATATCTTCTGGTGCTTTCATTGAGACTCTGGGAAGATGATGGCTAGAACACGCCGAACCAACTCCGCTGCTCACAGTGCACATGCCGGAGAACCGTTCGGGCGCCGGACGACAGGGCTTCGGCCTCAACTTCTTGGCATCACGCCGAATCTGCTTCCTTTTCCAGGGGAACCCATGTCTCAGAACTTCAGGGGATGCTGGCGAACCTTACCAATCTGGTCACTGGCCTCACAGCTCAACAGGCCGTGATCCTTAGACAGACCCAGCCAGCCTGTGCAGCAGTGCTTCCTCTTCCGCCGGTAGCAACGACACCTCTCCCGTCGGTCGCGGCTGCTTCTGCTCTGCCGACCGAGGCGGTTCCTGCACCTCTTCCGTCGGTCGCTGTTTGAGCCTCCCACACCTCGTGAGTGACGTTTGGAGCCTCCCAAATCTCGTGAGTAAGGTTTGGAGCCTTCCAAACATCTTGCATGACCCTTGTTCAAACAGCTCTCCCAACTACATCGGGCACGATGTTTCTCAGCTATACCTATCACTATCAGCGTGCTCTGGCCGCACCATTTTCAAAGCAGTATGCTTCTTCCAGTCACGTAAATCAAGGACCCGTGTACTTCAGCCATCACGAATCCCCAGAAGCAGTACCGAGATCCAAAGGTCAAGCTCTCTTTTTACTGACTCTGGTCCCTCCAGTGGCCGACAAAGCAGCATAGGTCCAGGACTTGTTTATGTCTTTTCTTCCGGAAAACCAGGATAAAGCTGCACCATCCGCTGCCTACAAATACCAAGGAACAGGCTTCAAAAAAGGGAGAGAGGACTCACCCCAGGAAGAGCAGAATCCCCCCTCTATCACCTTTTATAAAGCAGGAGCATGAGAACAAGAAAAGCTCTCTCTTTCTCCTTCTTTCTCTTTCTTTCTCTTGTAAGCTCTTTATATTAGCCTTTACGACTACCTTTTCCCATTAGTAAAACTTTTTCACTGATCACTTGGTGGACGTTGAGGATCTTCTCCCTGAACCACCTTAAATCCTTGTGTGCTGTTCTGGATGTCCCAAACTCTCTCTCTCTCTCTCTTAAGCCTCCACTAACAGGCTTACCTCTTTGCGCGCCGCCGTCTCCCGAAACTCTCTCTCTTTTTTTATGTTTCTTGGGATCCCCTATATCCTACATTAACAAAAGCAAAACAATGGAATGAATGAAAATGTGGATTCACAATAGAAAAATTACCATATGAGAAACCAACAAGTGGTGAGAAATATTTCTTAATAATGTTACTAAGATATTAGATGTAAAATAAAGTTCTTTAATATTAGATTTGTATAAAATAAAATATAACATAATATTTTAATTTTTAAAATAAATTAAAGTTTTCTTGTTATGAATGTTTTTTTTATAAACAAAATAGGGTCATAGTTGCATAAAAAAATATTTTTCTTCAATAAAAAGGTACGCCAAATATAATCAAGTAAATAGAAATTATTTTAAATTTAATATCAAAAAATTTATTTTAATATTAGAAAGTGCATAATATGTGAAGTATAATTGATTTTAAAATTTGTATTTATATTAGATGTATAATAATGTTAATTTTTACAGTTAAAATTTGTGTTGAATTAAAAAAAAAAGCCTTGAAATAATCGAGGCCTAATACATCATAAAGTTCAAGCTACATTTTTTGTGATTTATATTTTGAAAATTTTAAAATAATTTTAGGCAGCTTTTTAAGTTCAATCAGCTTAATTTAGGGCATGTTAGGTCAAGGGGCTATCTTGGTCCATCCCAAAATCAAAATAATAATAATAATAACAAATTTTTATTACATTTCAAATAAATTTTAATATAAAAAAATTAATTTATTTTACAAACTCAATTATTTTTAATAAATTTTTCAATTTTATTTTATATTCTATATTACAATATTTCATTTATTAAAAATATGAAATAAAATAGATAATTTTATTAAAAATAATTGAGTATGTAAAATAAAATAAAATTTTTTTATATTAAAATTTATGTATAATATAATTATTTACATCTGGGTTCGTCATTGTATCTAAGTCATACACGTGGCAAGTAGAGGGATACTCTGAAACCTCACTAAACATCATCAATGGTAATTAATTAATTCTCTCAGAAATCAGAATTTTTTTTATGATTTTTATGATGTCATTCCGAATATTGGGTACGATGCTTAAGCTACTGCATCCCCCACATCATCGGACACGATATTGTCTGGCTCCGATTGTCGCTATCAGAGCGCCACATCGGCATAGCTTCCACCGAATAAAGGTTCCCACGGGTCGCGAAGATCAAGAAGCCGCATGCACCAGCCACTACAAATTCCCATGAGTCACGAAGACTAAGAAACCTCTTGCTCCACCCACTACTGGCATTTTCTCCGGAGGCTAACAGAGGTGGGACCACTGGTATGGGCTCAATAGACAAATGTTTAGCGTCCCCTTCGGAGAATCCACTGAACTCTACTACAACTCCTTATAAATACCTCCGGGTGAGACGCAAGCAAGAGAGAGGAAGGACATGTATAACATAAAAACAAGGAGATTAGATCTCAGCAAGGAGATAGATTCCCCTGACAAACGTCGAGAATAATGTTTGTAATTCACATTGTATTGGTCTTCTGACCAAATCCCTTACCTTTAGTGGAACTACTTTGACTGATGCCCCGGTGGACGCAGAGAAATTTCTCCCTGAACCACCTTAAATTTCTGTATTGTTCTGGATGATTATTATATCTCTTAATGATCAAACTCCTTGGCTAAACACACTGCTTGCCGCCGATTCTCGAGACTCTCATTTCTTTTCATCGATAATAATAAAAATTTATTTATTATTATTATTATTATTTAATCGAGCATCATTTTGGTCATGCACTAAGGCCAAGCAGGCCCTTAAAATGGTTGCCAAACCAGGACCACCATGTAAGAATGAGAGGCTGTTAGAACTCATCAGAAAGATGCATCAAAGACAGTTATTCGCTGCTATCAAGACAAATATTAAAAAATAATAATAATAATAATAATAATAATAATAATAAAACTGTTATTCGCGTGATTCTCCGCTGCTTTTCCCTGTCGTCAATTCTTCTCGTCCCCCGGCGGGCAATCGCTCATCTAATTCTCAGTGGTACCTTCTTCATTCCAGTGGCGAAGATTGGCAGCACGGTCGCTGTTGAAAGCCCATTCGCGGTACCTTTTCCATTTCTTAAGCTTAATGGCGGCAACTTCGCCGTTCCTCCCATCCGGAGACTGCAGATCGCTTCCTTTCGGGCTGGATTCTTCACTCAGGTTTCATCCAAATCAACAAAACTGAATTTTTTTTCGTTTTACACCTCGCATCAGTCTAATCTTTGTTGCTTTCCGACTGGATAATCTTCAGGCGAACTGAGAACAATCGATTGGTCTACAGGTTCCATTCGTGATTCGAAGGGATTTTCTAGGGCATCAAAATGGACTCAAAACTTATTAGCGTTTTTCACGAAAGCTGTTAAGATTTAGGTCATGGATTCTGTTGCGTTTGTGCTGCTGATGCTCATGGTGGTTGTTCCACATGGAGGCGCAGCCGGTGAAAGGCCTGCTGTAGTTAACATTGGCGCTGTTCTAACTTATGAGTCCATAATAGGGAGGATTGCCAAGGTTGCAATTGTAGCTGCTGTCGATGATGTCAATACAAACAAGGAAGTTCTTAACGGGACACGACTTAATTTGATCACGGATGATGCAAATTGTAGTGCCTTTATTGGAACTATTTCAGGTAACAAATGCCCAACCTTATGACTCTAATCTTTATTTTAAGACATTATTGAGTTCGAACTGAGTACCAACATGGATATTTGGAGCTCAATCGTGTGTGGATGTGCGCGCTGTGGGCTCCACTGCGCGATAGAAAGCAAACAATGCATTTCCTTACTGTTCCTTTATATAGCAGAATGTGTAACAAGACATTTCTGCTATTTAGAGCTGTATTTTTGCTATGTAGAGCTACATAACGGGGCATTCCTGATATGTAGACTTATGCAAGAGGTATTTAAGATGCTTAAATCTGATCAGTCTAAACAGGTGAGCTGGCATTAATTGTTTTAAAGTATATTATCTATTTAATCAGATCAATTGCTCTAATTATATTGTGTTAACCATAAGATACATTTACATAGCATAAAAATATATTTACATACCAGAAATTGCCTACTACATAGAGGAATGGTGAGGAAACATCATCCTTCCTTTTCTATGACATCGTAGGCCTCAAATGAGGCCATTGCAGGCATTTCATAGGGACTCCCCCCTAGCAGTGGACATGTCAAGAGCTGTCCTGAAGCTTTCAGAGAATGGAAAGCTGCAGCAGATTCATAACAAGTGGTTCTGTGAAGCAAGCTGCATCTCTAATACTGCAAGCAGCTACTTTCCAAATCAGCTCAATTTAAGCAGCTTCTGGGGACTTTTTATGGTCTGTGGGATCGCCACAATTCTTGCTCTTTTAATCTTCTTCTTCAAGGCCGTTCACCAGTTCATTTGGTTCAGAAACCAACAGAGAGAAGATGAGGCATCAGTCACAAGCTTCACTAGAACTATCAACAGTTTCTTGGACTTTATCGATGAAAAAGAGGATGCAGTAAAGAACATGTTCAAACAGAACAAGTATACCTAACAATCTCAGACTTACTAGTTTCATACTACCTCCCCAAATCTATTTTCATACCTATTTACATATGTAGTGCCCAAACCTATCTATTATGAATCTGGTCACTAGCTTAGAATACCATAATATATTTTCTTTTAATCCAAAGTCACTGTGCTTTATTTCACAATCACTCCAACCTCTATTGACTCCAACATTTGCAGTCATGAATGCAATCTTTGGCCTTTAGAAGACATACCATATGTGAGCCGTACATTAATATCAACTAATACATAGCCCAAAAACTAGTTTTGGGCTTAATCCAATGATTATCGAGTGTGTTATTTTTGGGCTACGTTCGATCACATATTGGGGCTATATAGCAATTCTCATAAGAGAACGGTAAAGCCGTAAACTGAAAGTAGCTTACTAGAGAACAATTCAAGTGCCTTACTTGTTGCAATTTAGAGTTTTCTAAAGCTAAGATGTATATATGTAAGTTTGGAGGTATGCATGTGCATAGCCAAGACTTTTGGGTTTTCTATCTTTACAATCTGTCTTTTTTCTTTTTTTTAAGTGTTACCATACATAAATGTGTGTATGTGTGTGTATTAAACAGCTTGTATGATTATGTGCACAGATTCTAAGATACCATAATAGTTGGGAGCTTTGTGCATTTTAGCGTTCTATTTCTTCATTTGAGCCTTTTTGTTGTAAGTGAAATAATGATGTATAGATGAATGAATGAAATTGTAGTATTTATGCAAAACTGGAGGTTAATCATCGGCTTCAGATATTGAATCCTCTTGCTTGAAGATGACAGATTCCAGAGAATAAACACTTTTGGTCTTTTCTTCTTCTTGTTTGCAGTAGTTGAATTCCCTCATATATACATTTTTATACTTACTAAATACTGTGCAAGCTGGTCAGAGAGCTTTCTCAACTCTGTATCAATATTTCTAAGAGGGCATTTGGTTCATTATTATCTTGGTGTTATGTTATATAATTTAGATGTCATCTTTTGATCAATAATTTTATAATCTAATAGAAGATTATTTGTAGATATCATTAAATCAAACAATTAATTTCTCTAGATAACATAACATAATATCAAGATAACATTGAACCAAACACCCCCTAAATATTATATTTTTGATATTTGTTGCTTTGCCTTTAAATATATCAAGCATACTTTCTAATCGTCTAATAATTTGTCATTTGCATTGAGAAATTGTAAATTTTAACAATCATTAATTTAAGTAAAATTAAATTAATTTACTTAAAGCCTTCTATTAATATAGTTGTAGGAATCTTGATTAAGTTTTGTGTTTTATATTTAAAACCTAAAACCTAATTAGGCCTTGTTTGTTTGGCCAGGTTAAAATTAACTTAGGGGGCATTTAGCTCAATGTTATCTTGACTAACTTATATTATCTAGAGAAAGTAATTATTTGATTTAATGATATTTATAAATAATTTTCTATAAAATTATAAAATCATTAGTCAAAAGATAACATCTAAATTACATAACATAATTTCAAGATAACAACGAATCAAACGCCCTCTTAGTTTAATTTTAAACAATCATATCATATTACACATAAAATTTAATATTAAAAATTAATTATATTTCACATCACACATATAATTTAAAATAAAAAATTAATTTTATTTCACATCCTATATATATCAAGATAATAATTAATTTTATTTCACATCATTCATGATTTTCAAGAAAAAATATTTTCATTCAAATTTAATTTTAATTTTATTATAATTAAATTTTACAAACAAACAAGCCTTAAAAATTTAAGTTTTTAGTGATTAGTATTTAGTGTTTAGTAATTATGATTTCAATGGGTTTATTTATTTAAAATTTAATTATATTTGATCTTATATATTTTTGAAATAAATAATTAATTTTATTTTATATCTTATATATATTAAAATAATAATTAATTTATATATCTTTTCAACATAATTCACACAAAATTTTAATAAAAAAAATATTATAAGTATTTAACTTTAAATTTATTAAAATTAATCTTTGCAAATTTAATGTTGTAAAAATGATTTTTTTTTTTGAACAATGTAAAGGTGAATTTTAAATGAATTAGAACGTAAATCATTAATTTAAAGACGATCTGTATATAAATATCACTTATATATTTATTTTTTTTAAAAAAAAAGAAGTATACGTGAAACATGAAATTTATATGAATAAAAATGCTTATTAATTTTTTTTAATGCTTATTTATTTATACTAATTCTTTTTTATTTTTATTTTAATGCTTATTTAATTTATTTAAAAGTGGACAAAGAAATTATTTTAGCATATTTAATTGCCAAGTGTTTTTATTTAAATGTTCATTTCATTTAGAACTTGTTTAATTTGAGCTATTTTTTTAATTTAATATAAATTTTAATCATAAAAATTATCTTTATTTTACATTCAATATAAATATAAATATTAAAATTAATTTTATTACATATCTTATATATTTTTTTAATATTTAAATATTTTTTTTATTAAATTTAAAAAATAAAATATATACTTTTTTTAAAAAAAAGACCAAAATAAAAAAAATACTCATTTGGATAATTATTTTGAAAGTACAATATGTCCTTTTCATGATCACACATTTAAAACATTATGAGTAAATTTCATATGAGTTCTTAAAGTTTTTAAATATCTTAAATTGTGATACTTAAATTTCTAAAATTAAAAATTTATTATGATTTAGTTTTTTAATAATTTAATATTTTATATCTAAATTAAATGTAACATTACAAGTAATTGAATAATCATTAGTAATTATTGATAAGCTTCAGGAATTTAAGTATTATAATTCAAATTTTTTATAAAAATGCTAAAATTTTATGAACTTATAACATAAAAGTTTAATTTAAAATTTATAAATTAACATATAAATAGTTTACAATTATAAAGACCTATATGCAATTTGCTCAAACAATAAAGAGGAGCAACTTTGCACGTTGACTGCATCTTGATGTGTCACGTGGCTCAGTAAATGCTTTGGCAGTACGAAAACATTACTACGCTGCAGGAAATTCACGCGTGTGGGCTCACGCGTGTGGGCCCACACGTTTAACTTCCAACCATGAGGGAAACATCAAACTCGCTTCAAACTTCGGTGTATTTTTACTCAATTTAAAATTAATTTAATTTTTTATTACATATTAAAATAAAATCAAATGAACTCCTGATATATGCATAAAAATATAATTTTAAATTTCGTCAAAATTACATTAAATATATATATATATTATAATAATTAATATATAAATGTTATAAAAATATGTATAATATATTTATGTGAAACTCTATACTTTTTAAAAATATTAGTACATCAATAAAATGAGCAACTCTTTGTACTTCTTGGTTGAAAGAACAAAAAAAAAATTTAAAAAAATTTTGTGAAAATTTTAAAAAAATATATATATATATATATATATATATATTGTAAAATAAAAAGGTATTTGATTTATTATTATCTTGGTATTATACTATATAATTTAGATGTCATGATATTTAGATGTTATCTTTTGGCTACTGATTCTATAATTTTATAAAAAATTATTTTATAGATGTCATTAAATTAAACAGTTGCTTTCTCTAGATAACATAATATAATATTAAGATAAGATTGAACCAAACGTCTTCTAAGATAAGTTAATTATAATAAAAATTATGTTAAATGTGAAATAAAGTGATTGTTTATTATTAAAATTTGTGTAAAATGAGTGTAAAATATTAATTTATTTTTTAAAATAAAATAAAATTTTAGTTGGTGAAAATTTTAGCAAATTTCTCCCAACTAAACGGGGTTAGACTTTATTTGGTAATGGAAAAAAAATGATTTGACTTCAATTTTTAGCTATTTTTGAAAAATATATATGATATGAAATAAAGAAAGTTATATTGAAAATTATGTAAGATGTGAGTGAAATAAAATTGATTAATTTATTGGACATAAAATAAAGTGATTATTTAATATTAAAATTTATATAATATGAAAAATAAAATAATTTAAAACTTTTTTAAGTAAATTTAAGATTTTAATTATAGCTAAAATTAGACATAATTGTTTGCCTATTGCAAAAAGGGCCTTAAGTTTCATTTTGAAAAAAATTTTGGTGGAAAATATACTTTTTTATGTAGCTTAAAGCTAAAAGTTTCGGCAAATAAAATAGTTTTTGAAAATATTTTAGTTTTTAGAAAATAAAAAACAGGTGTGTGAAAAATTAAAAAATTAATTTTAAATATTAAATTTTTTTTTGAAAAAACTACTTCAATTGCATTTAATTTTGGACAATACTGTCAAAAAATATATAGTGCATGATCATTCTTTAACAATTATATAAAAATAATCATATATTATTATATATATAACATAATTATAATTAAGTTATGTTATTATATATAATTAATATATATTGTTATATATAGTAATATTAAATATCATATATATATATATATTTGTGTGTGTTTTCTTATTTTTTTATAGGAAATTTGTGTGTTTTCATATTATCTATAATATTGTTGACATGTGGCTCCAGCGCTGCATCACAGTCATACACATGGTGCTCCATCTTGAAACATCATGCATTAACCTTTGAAGCTATTTCGGCCCTCCTAATCTCATGAGTGAGGTTTGGAGCCTTCCAAACATCCTGCATGACCCTTGTTCAAACAGCTCTCCCAATCATATCGGGCACGATATTTTTCAGCTATACCTATCACTGTCAGCGTGCTCTGGCCACACCGTTTCCAATGCAGCATGCTTCTTCCAGACACGCAAATCAAAGGTCCGCATGCTTCAGCCATCACGAATCCCCAGAAGCAGTACCGAGATCCAAAAGTCAAGCTCTCTTTACTGACTCTGGTCTCTCCAGTGGCCGATAAGCCGTGCGAACCCAGAGCTTGTCCACCTCCTTTTCTCCGAAAAACCAGGATAAAGCTGCACCATCTGCTGCCTACAAATACTTAGAAACATGCTTCAAAGAGGAGAGATCGAGCACCCAGGATCAATAGATCGAAAGAGGAGGACTCGCCCCCAAGAAGAGCAGAATCTCTTCTCTATCACCTCTTGTAAAATAAGAGCTTGAGAATAAGAAAAGCTCTCTCTTTCTCATTCTTTCTCTCTCTTTCTCTTGTAAGCTCTTTGTATTAGCCTTCACGGCTACTTTTTTTCATTAGTGAAACTTCTTCGCTGACCGTTTGGTGGACCACCTTAAATTATTGTAAAACGTAGGGGATTTTCTCCCTGAACCACCTTAAATTATTGTGTGCTCTTCTGGATGCCCCGAACTCTCTCTCTTAAGTCTCAACCATCAGGCTTACCTCTCTGCGCGCCGCCATCTCCCGGAACTTTCTCTTTTTTGGTGTTTCTTGGGATCCTCTACATCCTACGTCAACAAATATTAATTTGAATCAATACTACATAATATGATATTATCTTAACATGTTTAAAGATATCATAAATAGATATTTTTATTTATTATCAATTAATAAAATATATGTAATAAGAGTGACTTTATTTATATATCCAATTTGGTTAAAAATATAAATTTTTTATGCAACATAGTAATTTTTACCAATCAGCTCTTCCTTTAATAGCAGTTTTTAATAATAATTTATCAAATGATAAAATAGTTTTATCCTACAACACTTTTTTATACAAATTATATAATACAATACTTTTTCATACAATATAGTAATGTCAAATAGAGCATTAACTAGTTCGACAACCAACTTATGCAGCTTGATGTCAGGTACCACTACGAGCTTCCATTTGTTGCCTCTTTTAAAACTGCTTCGCTCGTATTTCTTCGTTAGTCCTCATTGCACAATCAAAGTTCGCTATATTCCTTTCCTTTTTGAAGTCCTTTGATTCATTTTAGGAGAGGGGGATCCGATTATTCGAAGAAGAATTGTCAAGGTCATTAAGATCAATGGGACTTGGGCACATCAAATTGGATTAAAATTTAGAGTAGAAGTTAGGCCACTACACCAGATAGAGAAGAGGAGAACATGCCAAAAATCACGTCATTTCTTACTTGCTCAATAAAACTACAATCAACATATCGAGTTTTGAAATAACAGGAATTTTGACACACTTTAGCTTTTATCGACAAGAGAAATTAATTCATCGAAGTTCTAACAATTAGAAGTTACCTCTCTTTCTGAAAAAATTATTAGTTCGATCAGTCAAATTATTCAGTTGACCAATGAATATGTACCATATCAGTAGTGAGTGGGCCCCACTGCTAATGCAATGCCCTCTAGGCCACTGGTCTCTATCAGCATAAACACACAAATGCCATAACAGTGAATTAATGGAGCTGCAAGGTTTTTAATGATGAATTTAATAAAAGATATATTAATTTTTTTTTTATATTTAAAGTTTTTTTTATTTACTTGTGTCTTCCATGAAGATGATCTCATTACTCAGTTAATCTCAAAACTGAACTTTTATATACACCTACCATCTTCAAATAATTATATATATATATATATATATATATCTAAATATGAAGATTTACACATCATACTAAATAAGTGATAAAAAAATATAATAAATATAACTTTCAATATGATTTTTGTGGAGTCATAGATGTAAATAATCATTTGTTTAGTCAGTGATGTAAATATATATAATTAAGTAAACTATTCTTGGGCACAAGAGGCTAATTGGATGCTTCAAATTAGTCTTCAAATTTTTAAATTTTTTATATTGATTTTTGAAATTGATAGAGTAATTCAAATTAGTTTCATAAATTTTGAAATTTTTAATGCATATTCTTGAAGTTGATAAGTTGATTTAAATCAGTCCTTCACAACTTATTTGAAGCACATTTTAGATATTTGTATGAAAGATTTTAAAATTTGAGGGACTACATAATAATTTATTTTAATATATAATATTCATTATATATATATAAATACTCCTAAAATCAAAATATAAATAGCAACAGCGAAGATTTCATCACATTATAACATGAGATAAAACTAAGCTCACACAAGTCAAACCCATGAAAAAATAAAATAAAAATAAAATAAAATAAAAATAAAATAAAAAGTTAAAATCTTAACCAGAAGAGAAACTAAAAAGAGATGAAGAGTACTACTTCATCACTCTCTCTCATAGATAACAGCCCTGAGCGGCTTCTTCATCACCACCGTGAACGCAAACGTCTCCGCCGGATCCGGCGTCTCCCCCGGCGGCGCCGCCCAGCGGAACTCCCTCACCATGTTGGCCAACAGGAGCTGCACGTGCAGCATCCCCAAGCTCGCCGCCGGGCAGATCCTCCGGCCAACTCCGAACGGCATCATCCTCACCCCCTTCGTACCCGTGACGTCCGTCGCCCACCCTTCCCCTCCCTCCATGAACCTCTCCGGCCGCCACTCCTCCGGCTCCGGCCACGCCGCCGGATCCTCCGTCACCCACGCCGTATAGAACTCCACGTAAGCCGCCGCCGGCACCCGATATCTACAACAAAAATAAAATCATTCCCTCTAAATCAAAAATTTCGAGTTTAACTCAAACTCAATCAAATTTTTAAATATTTACTCTCCATCCAAGCTAACTTCACTCAAAAATTTCAATTCAAACTTAACTCAAATTTGAATCCAAACGGCTCAAAATCATAATTCCTTTAATGAATAGAAATAAAATGTTTATTAGCGAAGGTTAGAACTCGAATGTCAGCCTGCAAATTAGTCGGATCAATTCGAGTTTCAACTCAAATTCTGACTCAACTAGAAATCTAATGAATTTAAAAATAATAAAACCTAATTATCCAACCAGAAATTAGTTCCAATCCGATTCACATTTTTATAGGGCCTATTTCTGAGTCACCGTTGCACCGATTCGACCGATTAAGATTTGATCCATTTCTATATATTGCTATCTACAAGTTGGGAAAGGAGACAATTTGATTAATTTGGATTAAATTTCTTGATATTTTTAAATTTATACTCATAAATAGATTGATATTGCTTTATTTGATTTATAAATTAAATTTTTTTCCGCAAATCATTACAAATAATTTATGATTTGAAACATCCATATATATATATATAATGAGTTTAGGCATGAGAAATACTTAATTAATTGAGTTCAAATCAAACTAGCAAGTTTAACCCAAGTTTGATTTGAACCCTAATGAATTTTAGAACAAATTTGACCAAGTTTAGATTTAGAACTAGTCGTACCGGATCTAACTCGACTAATTTGCAGGCCTACTTAGTCGGGCTTTTCTCAACAAAAAAGCAATGGCTATATATACATTCTACACCAAAGACATCTCGACAAGACGTTTTTTTTCAAGTTCAAAAAAAGACATCATCGAGTTTTAGTTAAGAATACATATATATACATACATAGAATATTTTTTGTTAAGTTAAATTTAAGCTAACTCAAAAAAAAATTTAAAAGGGATTAATTTTTGAGCGAATTATATCAAATTAGAAAAGATTAGCTTCAATTGGTCATCTGGATTATAAATCTAATCAAAATTTTTTATGTTGGTTCCAATCTAACTTAAAATCTCAAAATATTTCTAGCAACTTGGAATATAGAATTATTTGTAGAAAAAATTATTAATAAGTTTTTATAATTTATCTATAATTACATTTTGACTTTTTTAAAAAAGTTTTTCACTTAGTTTCCTATTTTGAAATTATTTATTTATATGGACTATTAGGTCCCCATTTGCTTTAACTTTTAAGTTATTATTTTAAATTCTAGGACTTAAATAAAAAATATTAAAAATTATAGATCAAAACATAAAAAAAGATAGGTACCTATTTTTAATTTTGTAACCCAGGTTTAAAAAAAATTGCCAGAATTCAAGATTACCCTCCGAGCTCCGCCTCCGTCGTCGCCGCGTGCGACAGCACAAAATGGCTCGGCGGGTGCCGCCGGAGAGTCTCCTTCACCACCGCCGCTAAGTAACCCATCCCCTCGACGTCCTCCTCAGTTATCTTTTTCTTCTTCTCCGACGTCCCGCCGATCTTCTCCGCGATCTCCTCGTACACCTTCGCCTGAGCCTTCTGGTCGAGCACCAGGTGCAGCATCGCCCACTCGATCGCCGTCGCGCTGGTGTCGGTTCCGGCGCTCATCACCTCCGAGCACAGCGTCACCATTTCCTCCTCCCCGAGCTTCCCCCTCCCCTGCGCCTCCATTCCGATCAGCGAGTCGACGTACGCCTCGCCCACCGGACTCAGCATCTCCCACTCCGGCGGGCTCCAGCCGCCGCTCTCGACGAAGGATATCCGGGCTCGGATGAGCGGTAGGAGGCAGTCCAGCTGCCGCTGCCGTAGCTTCCTCGCCTCCCGGAGCTGCCGCCGGAAAAGCGGTGTCAGCGCCGGGAGGAAGTCCGGCAGCTTTGGCGCCGTCATCATCATGATCTCCTTGAGAACCTCCTCTATCTCCCGGACCTTCGCTTCGTCGACCTTGGCCCCGAAGCAGATGCACACCAGGATGCTGCAGTATGGAATCAAAATTTTCAATTGTGCTACATTTTTTTGGGAGAATTACAAATACAACCTCATATTTAATAAATTCTACACCAAATTCCCCCAACTTATTAAATGTAAGAAAAACTTTAATTATAAATTACACATTAAATATCTGATCAGTATTCTTAAATATTATAATTAGTTGGAATAAAATAATTTATTTATGCACTCTATATATGTTAAATAATTTATAATATTTAATTATATATGTTGATTTTCTCATATTAAAAAATGAAGAAAAGATACTGATATTTATAAAAATTGTTCTTATAGATTTGATAATTTACTATAAGAATTAAGCTTATAGAACTTTTCTAATGGATCTAATTAGTGAGCTTGATGAATACTTGATGATTTTTTATGAGCACATGTGTTAGAAATTTATTTTTGCTAATTAAATTTTTTTATAATTAAGATTTCTTAATTTTAAAATATCATTTTATTAAAAAAAGTGTTTGTCAAAAATTGTAAATTTAGGAGATGTATATCTTAATTCTAAATATTGCTTTCAAATGTTTTTGATTATTAAATTAAAAACCAAACTAATATCTATAAAAATTGCATATTTTTATAATATTATTAAGAGAGTTTTATAGCATTTATTGTATCGCGAATGCATTTTATACTGCAAATTTATCTTAACATCTCAAAGCTTTCTACTTTACATTATTCTCTAACGTTATTACTAGTGTATAACGTATAATATTCTAGCTCTCACAATAAATTAGATTGGCATTATATAAGATTGTCCCGTGCTTTAACTTTTGTTGGCTTTGAGACCATCATCAATTCATTTTAAATAACTAGATATTATCATTATTTTTAATGATGAGATTTTTAAATTCAATGTACTAGGATCTCATGAAGTTTCCTACTATAGTTAAAATAATGAACAAACCTGAGGAAGATAATATAATGAAAATAAATAAAATATATAAAATGAAATTTATAATTAAAATTATTCATAAGTTTTACAATTTTTGATAATTTTAAGTCGAATTTGTAATATTTATTAAGGGAGCGTTTAGTTCAATATTATCTTTGGTGCCACGTTATGTTATTTAGAGACATAATTATTTAATTTAATGATTTTTATAAATAATTTTTTATAAAAATGATATTTACATATTATAATATTTAAATTATATGAAATAACCTTAAAATAATAATAAATCAAAAACCTNTTTTTTTTAAAAAATTATAAATTTATAGATATATATATATATATGTAGAGTAATTTCAAATCAAATATAAGCGAATTTCTAGTAATTTTAAATTTTTTATAAAATTTCAGTCCTAAATTAGATAAATCAGCTGTTGTTCAGGATTTGTCAAAATTGGAGCACAAGCAAAAGAATTCAAAAATGAATGAATAACTATAGGGACCTACGAGTAATTTATTCTTCACATTAAGGGACAGAAAAAAATTCCATCTAAGTTCCACCTGCACATGAATTGTTTCAAGTGGGTCTATGATTAATGGATTTTGTCAAATTTGGATTTTAGATGAATGCTTGAATATGATTTTTTTTAAAAAAATTATAACTTAACTGCAAAATTGGTGGACTTCAAAAAAAAATCTACATGGAATTAGCTCTAAATAAGAGGAACTCAGATGGAATAGTTTTTTTTTTAGATGAGGGTTTGGGTTTTTAACTCGGGTACCTAAATATAATTATTCTCTGAAATTACATCTTATTAAATTAATCATCGGTTTGCAAAGTGAAAATTTTAAAAATTTACCTGCAGATGGTGAGGCGGCAGTGGGGCATGAGCTCCACGACGCGGCCTCCGGCGGCGGCGGCGGACCGGAGACGGGAGAGATGGGCGGCGACGGCCCAGTCGCGGATCCAGGAGAAGGAGCGGACGCGAACGGGGGAGACGAGCTCGGCGACGAGGTTCCGGCGGAGGGAGCGCCAGAGGGGGCCGTAGGGGGCGGAGTTGACGGTGAGCTTGCCGGCGCTGAAGAGGAGGCGGGTGGGGGAGTCGGGGGGGCGGCTGGCGAAGAGCGGGCCGCGGCGGACGAGGGCTTCGTGGATGAGGTCGGCGGAAGAGACGACGATAAGGGTGCGCTGGCCCATGCGGAGGGAGAAGATCGGGCCGTAGAGGCGGCGGAGGTCGCGGACGACGTGCATGAAGGGGCGGCGCTGGAGGAGGATTTGGAACAGGTTGCCGACCACCGGCCAGCCTGGGGGCCCTGGCGGCAGGTCGCCGGAGCAGCCGGAGCCTCCCGTGCGGGAGCAGCGGCGCCACCAAACGGCGGCCAGGAGGAGAGCTGCTGAGATGTAGACAGCGTCGAGGAATTCCATGGGAAAGTTGGAGAGAGAGAGAGAGAGAGAGAGAGAGAGAGAGAGAGAGAGAGAGAGAGAGAGAGAGAGAG
>JAEMOT010003527.1:354125-373708 GCA_019297695.1 Apostasia ramifera
ATGGCGCTTCGGCTTCTTCATTTATATAAGATTTGAGGAGATAGTGGATAAATGATGCAAAGCATTAATTTCTATTAGAAGCAGTGAATGCAAATTTAATTTTTTCCATGGTATTAACTGTAGTTAGGTTTAAGTTTTGGGATAGTATTAACTGTAGTTAGGTATGATATATATATATATATATATATATATATATATATATATATATAGAGAGAGGTGATGACAATCCGAATTCGAGCCGAGCCGGCCGGTTATTTGTATTATGTCAAAATTATCGAAACTGAAATTTAAAACTAAAATTGAATTTTAAGAACTTGATATTTATCCTAACAGCTAACATTAACTAACATGAATTTTTTCCTATAAAAAAAAAAAAAACCTAACATGATTTGTCATCTCAAACCAAACACGAAATTTTTATTTGAAAAATCATTCAAAGCCTTTGAAACCAAAACAGGCTTTTTTTTAAGGAGAATGAATCCTCCTGCAGATCCGGCCCATTGCAATCCCTACTCTGCCATCATCGGTAGCAAACTAGCGATGCACAGATTTGGGACTTCGGTCCCGAAGAAAATGCCTGCCTCTTCCTCCGCTGCTTCGATTCTCTTCGCATCCGCTTCTCCGGCGCTGAGGGCGGCCCGGCGAACACTAACCGCGGAGCCGCCCTGCCTAGCGACGCCGGACGTGCTTACTGCGGCCGCTTGCTCCTCCTCTTCGCTCCGGAGCCGCAGCCGCCGCGGCGGCAGCAAGAAGGGTTACTGGTGGGCTCCAAAGGAGAAAGTAGTTCTACCCCGAGCCTCAGTCGCGGATGTTGTTCCCTCAGGGACAATTGCCTCCGCTCACGGGTAGGTCTTTTAGGCCTCGTTCGAGCTTTTTTTTTTAGATATGAAAAAACAAAAAATTTATTTTTTAAGTTTAATGAAAATAAAATTTATTTTACTATTAAAAAATATGTAAAATGTGAAATACTTTCAATTCTAATATTCGTATTTATATTAGATGTAAAATAAAATTAATTTTTATAATTGAAATTTGTGTTGTGCAAAAAATTCCCCTCAAACCAAACGAGGCCTTAGACTCTCTAATCACTCATCCTTTTCTTTTCCCCCGTGGATTTCGTTGATCTTGTGTCACACCCGCCTAACCCTTATCCGGGTCCGATGGCATAACGATTAGATGGAGTGACATTTACTAGTTATATAATCTTTTAGAAAACATTCAAATAATATGTTCATACTAAATAAATACTTAAAATTCTAATCATCAAAATACATCTAATCAAATAAAAGATTCAACCATAGTTTATAGTTCACTTTACAAACTCAAATTCATAAACTATACCCCAAAGATCTAAAAAAATATATTCAATGTCTAATATAAACTAGAAAATATATTAAAAAAAAACTAAATTTTTGATTTTAACTCTATAACTTTATGAATCTTCAGAATGTTCCCGAACTCTAATCAACCTGCAAAATATTGTGGGAAGTGAGTTTTCAACTCAGTAGAAACTAAAATCATTGACTCACCATTAGTTGGCAATATATCAAAAAATATATGTAAAATAATATATGACACATGACTATAGGCACATAAATGTAAAGCATGCAATATAAAGTAATTATTCTTTATTAATTTCTTGTGTTCTTTGTGAGGGAGGCCAGCATTCCTTGTATTATATCTTTATCTCTATAGGAAATTACTTTCCCTCGTATTCTTTTTCTACTAGGAAGATCTCTTTCCTATTTAATTCTGTAGGGAGGAGTTTCTCTCTTAAATTCTTCAAAGAAGCTTACTCACCTCAAACATATCTGACATGTTAGGAAAAATTTTATCTTAATTTTAATTTATTCATAAGTACACATTACAATCATAAGCATAATATCATAAATAGCATAGCATAAGGTATAGTCACATTATAATATATAGAGCATAGCATAATACATAATCATGATCCATATCATAAGCACATAACATTAAATCTCATATGAGAATAAATATGTTCCTACCTTAAATAAAGTGCAATTTGTCGTGTGAAACTTTTCCACACCTCAAGGCGGAATTTCTCCTCCTCCTAAATAAGAATTTAACATTAATTTCTATTCTTACGCTCTAGAGAAAGTACTAAAAATAATTAAACACCTGATTATTCAAAATTTAATTCTACACTCAAAACTTTAATTTTATATATTACATATAATTTTATTTTTTTAACATAACTTTAATTATTAAAAGATCTCTCAAATAAATAAGATATTAATCTCTACATAATTTATATAATTTGTAAATAAAAATTTATGGCAAAAATCAATGACTCGGAATTAAAGAAACAATAATATTTTGGTGAAAAAAGCAAACTCACTATGAAACTCAAATCAAATATCTTCGAATCAATTTTGTCAAGAACGATGACAATCCACAATTCTTCCAGCAAAATATTGATTTCAATATATCGTTGATGCCTTCTTATGTGTACTCGAAAAAAAATAGAGATAGAAAAAGAGAAGAAAGAGAAAAGACGGCAGAGAGAGAAGGTGAGAGAGGTTGGCGTGGGTATGACAGAAGGAGAGCTCACATATATATATAATTAAGATTATTAATTTAAAATAAAATTTTATTATTTAATTATAACCACTTATGTGACGCCCGTGGCCGAAGAGGGCGGAGAGTGATTGCCGGGTGATGTCCTAAGAAAAAAGAATCACTGATGCAAAGTGCGGCTCCTGACAGGCTTTTAGGCCGAATAATGAGTTGTGAGAGGGGCACAAGAATGAATCGTCCCACATCGGAAAGGGAGAGAGATCCTGAGCTGTATAAGTAGATAACGTGATTTTAAATGGTAGAAGCACCTTTTGGGGCAAAACCGTGAGGCTAGTGATAGAAAACTCCATAGTTAAGCGTGCTTGGGCTGGAGTAGTACTGGGATGGGTGACCTCCTGAGAAGTGCTTAAGTCACGGAGTTTTCCTAAAGCCAAAGCGGATAATACCTCTACATTGAGATCACGGGATGTTACAACTTATTCGTTAAAAATAGCTTAATCAATCCAAATCAAACTTTTAAAATTAATGTGAATTTATAATTTAAACTGATTATCCTTTATTTTAGCCACAATCTCTATGGTTAAAAACTAATTCAAAATTTATCTTAATTAATAAATTATTATTATATAAAATATATAATTTAAAACTGAATTTCCATTGTATTAGCCACATTTCACGGTGATTTAAAGATTAATTCAAAATTTAAATTATTTCATTTATAATTGCATTATATTATTTTATGTTATTTTATTATTATTATTATTATATTTTTTTAAGATATTACATCTTGTCTCCCTACTTCTTCCATAGTCAACGTTTTATCGTTCTTCTTTTCTGTTTTGCTTTTGTCTAGTTTAGGGTTGGTTGCATTGTTTATAGATATTTTTTGGGGTTACTTCCATTTTTATTTTTAATATCTTTTCTTGAGAAACTGCCTCAGGGCACAGAAAGAATAATCAAAACCTGTGAAATGGGGAACCTTCCCTATCTTGTCTCAAAAGAAGCAGAAGAGGTTCAAGCAGGTTTGTCTCATCAAAAAAGATTACATCAAAGTAACCCCTAAGTTGGCTAAAAGGGTAGCAACCTGATTATCTTCATGGTGTATATGAGAACAAAATCGGGCTATAGAACTGTGAGAAAGCCTTGTAATCTCAGGCAAAATAGGTCAAGCAGACATGCTGCCTAGAAGCCCATTGAAAATAGGCAATGTGGATCTCCTGCTAGGCAACACAAAGCTCAACCTATGGGACTGATGTCATCAGTAGGGTGGCAACTAGACTTGGGCATCTTTCGGGCTCGGGCCGGGCTCGGGTCGGGTCAACTGGGGCCGGGTCACCCATTGAGTATGTTAAATCACACCCATACATATACATTCGGGTCAATTTATGTGACCAAGCCCAACATGGCCTCGGGCCGGGTCGACCCGAATGGTAAACTCTTCTCAAAGTAAAAAAATTATTATGCTTTTCTTTATAAAAAGCTTTAACTCCAAAAATCCTAAATATCAATATTACTATATAATTTGAATTTTGAAATAATATAAAGATTTAAGCACCATATAAAATATCATATAAAAATTTAACTTTTGTAATTTTATTACAACTCTACAACATAAAATTTTAATTATAAAATTATAAGTTAGCTTTAGTGTCGGGCCGGGTCGGGTCGGGGCCCCGATGATCATGCCCAAGCCCGATCATGAAAATGATCGGGTCGGGCCGGGCCGGGTTAAAAGAATAATATGAAAATTTTATCACAGCCCAAGCCCTAAATTTTTCGGGTCGGGTCGGATCAGGTCGGGCGGGTCCCCGGGCCCGTGCCCAGGTCTAGTGGCAACACATATTAAGTTATTTGCCAATCACCACAATAAGACCTGCCCCCAAAGTCCCCTTGTTCGAACATAACCGTCATAGTTCACCTTCAGCCAACTGGGTTGTGGGGGTGGTGGGGATACCACGATCGATCGTCGATTCATTCCTGGCAGAGTTTATCGTCGACGGCCGAGATCTAGTCACGCTGCTTTGATCTGGATCGATTGACTATTAGGACAGATTTAGAAAGATGGATGCTGCGGATCGCTGACTTGATGGATTGAAGATCTCTCATTCATTCTGATTGATTGGAGATTCCATTTTTAGGATGATTTTATTTTCGCATTTATTTTGTATTAGTTGTTTCTATTTCTGTAATTGTTATGTTAAGCATGTTATCTGGTATTTTCTCGTTTGTTAGGAATTTATTATATTATGTATTTTTTTTTCTTTATTGAATTAGTTTGTATAGAGGTCTATATAAACGTCTTCCTGTTACTCTTATTTTTCTAATGTTGAATGAATTTGATTTGTGTTTTTCCTTGGGATTATCTGATTCTGGAATGAATCGATATCTCGGATAGGAAAGGGCTCGGGCCCTGGGTAAGAATCCCTAAACTCCACCTGCTCCAGCTTTTCAATCCGGGTTCGATTCCGTTCGTCTTGCACCCCTCAACCTTTATCTCTTTCATCTTCGCTCACTCCGCTCGACACCACCGTGCAGCTCCGCCAGACATGCCTGAGCGACTCCCCGACAAGCCTGCGCCCCGCATGCGCCCCGCATGCGCCACGTATGCGGGCGCCTGCGCCACGCATGCGGGCGCCTNCGACGACGCACCACACCGCCAGCGCGTGCCAACGTCCCTGCAATTCGACGCGCCAGTGTCCCGCGAGACCGCATCGCGCGTGTCCGACTCCTGCATCCCTGTGACTTGCGCCCCTGCGCGCCCGTGATCGTGTAGCATGCCCGACGCTTGTTCCTCTCCCCATTGAGATGCTACAATGCCCTAATTTTGAGAAAATTACAACTCGGTCGCTGGATTATCTGACTCAGGTACCATTTTCAACAAAATCTTTGACCTGGTTAAATCAAATAATTTAGATTTTTCTGCTCGCTTGTGATTTGCTCGAATTTGTTCCACCTGTGCGACCTTTCATTATTGAGTGAATTTAAATTACTGTTGGTTAAATATTGTGAGATCCTTAATCCTGTTCCCCGTTTCTGATTTGTTGAAAACCGGATTGCGCCCTAATCTGAATTGGTAATTTTTCAATTACCTTTGATTTAATTTATTTAAAATTTTGAAAGGAATCGATTTTGCTGGATTAATTAATTTCTCAGTCATTACAAAATTATTTTCTGATATTTAGCATTAATTTGTGAATAATCTGGTTTGTAAGATTGCTGATCTTGAAACTGTATCATCATTCATCTGTCCCGCATCAGGGGGACTCCCAACTAACAATGATAGGGTTAGAAGCTTCCGAAGAGGAAGCGTTGGGAGCCTAGTGGAGTCGACAACGTCGAGTATGACTATAGATAGGTTGCAATGACACCGCTTAGCTTTCATTTCTATTTTGATATATTTTTTACTTTATTTGGTTAGCAAGATATTACATTAGGTGCTTTGGGATTATGGGGGTTGCCTCCATTGTATAGATGGGTCTTTGTTTTGTAAGAGATAATAGATTTTATTTGTAGAAATTATTGGGCCTAATTAAAACAAAAGCCTAAGGGTGTGTTTGTTTGTAAGATTAAATTTAAGAAGGTTAAAATTAAATTTGGATAGAGATATTTTTTTATTGAAAGTTGTGAATGATGTGAAATAAAGTTAGTTATTATGTTGGGATATGTGAGGGATGTGATATAAAGTTAGTTATTATGTTGGAATATGTGAGGGATGTGATATAAGTTAGTTATTATTTTAGTAATATGTGTAGGATGTGAAATAAATTTAATTTTTAATATTAAATTTTATGTGTGATGTGATATGCCTGGTTAAAATTAAACCAGGTTAATTTTAAACTTCTAGACAAACAGGGCCTTAGAAGGTCAAATAATATATTTTTGAGATTTGCTAAAAAATTGGGGCGACTTCGAGGACACATTGTAGAATTAAGAAAGCATCCACTTGGGGGGACTAGCGGGGACTAGCGGGGCACCATGCACAAGTGAGTTCTAATTATTCCAAGTAGCCCAAAGGAAAGTCATAGGGATGGAGATCATGAAATTTGGATTTTTGAAGGGATGGAATGAGCTCCCTATGGATGACCATATAGGCACTAGGCAACAAGTAGTAAATAAAAGAAGGCATCTTCCTGCTCAAGGCATCCCTAAGGGCATGATTTATCAATGTTAATCCCATTGCCATGAAGCCAGTATCTAGTAAAGAGACCATTGGGTAAAGATTCAACAAGAAAAGTTGACCTAAGGAGAAATTGGACATTTTTACACCCAAGCTACATGGGAGTGGTTGGTGTCATAGAGGCACCCAGCCTGATAGGTGGAACTTTTGGAACCATAAGAGATCCAGTTGCTAACCAAGTGAAGACATCCCATATAAGTTGGTTAGAAAGATGGAGAGAGACAAGTCAATGAACCAGTGGCTCCCCAAAGATTCTCTTAGCACTATTTAAATTCGATGCTACGCACTAGCTAGGAATGACACATTTAGAGAGGAGGCTACCGTCTAACTATCGTGGCTAACACCTATGTGGAGAAATGTGAGCCATCCGTCAAAAGAGAGGTTGCTAAGCTAAGAGTCAATCAATAAAGAGATCTTTGAGCCATCTTTTATATTTTGCTGTGGCCTATCGCAATTTTTCCTAGCTCAAGCATACACTAACCTCCAAGCATGAATCATGCTTAAGATTTCTAGAAGGTATAATGTGGTGCAGACTCTTATGGAGCTTTATGCTCAGGTTTATCTGAGACGTGCCATAACCAATTTCGTGCTCCCCACCTAGTTGGCTTGAATCTGTTTAGATTTGGTCTAGTTAATGAAGCTATTCAATAAGTTTATTCTCAATTTAGATCAGTTTAGATTGAATTCAGTTTTTATCTGGAGTTTTTATTTGTTTGTTTAACTAAGTCAATTAATTCTTATTTGAGATTATTTATTTATTTCTTTGTTTATTATTTTTTTAGTTTCTCATTGCTAAATTAGAGTTGTGACATTGTGAATTTTTCTATATATATAGATCCTTTTTGATTTCATGAATAAAATAAAATTTGTTATTTTGATTCATAGAATTGAACTAATTTTAAATTGCGAAAGGAAATGGCTATGGCTTTGGGTGAAAGTCTCTAAACCCTTAATTTTATTTTATTATTACTTTTAGAGAACATCCAAGGTGATGTAGGGAAAAATGCTACTTTGCATATAAGTGAGCTTATATTTGATTTGGCTATTTCATCAAATACTTGATATGCACTAATCTAAAAAAAACATTAACCTAGAGCTTTATACATAAGTAAATGAAAACTATCCCAAGAGATTAATGTAAATATATAAACGATTGAATTTAACAAATAAAATCAAGTGATTATTAAGACCAACTATAAGAACCAAGCATTATCCATACCCTTAGGTATTCAGAAGATTAATAACATTGCAAGAAGATATCTCAAAGCTAATAGAATTTCATACAACTCAGTAACTGAAATATTACAACTAAAACACAATGAGATAACCCAAATAAATAGAGAAAATAAAAGGATAAAGAGACTCAAATATAAGATAGAAGAATTTAGGAGAAGAGAATAGACACTCAACTCCTCATCCGAGTAAAGGATCTAAAGTGCAGCAGTGGCGGCACAATCTGGCGATGGCAACAGCACCAAGGAGCGGTTGGTGATGCTTGTTGTTGGAATGCGGCAACAACATTGGTCTTGCAGTGGTGGGTTCTCTACTCTTAGTCTTGTTTGGTTGGGATTTTAAAAATTCTCAAACTTCTCTAAAAATATTTTTATCGATATTTTATATTTATTTTATATTTTACACAAATTTAAATAATAAAAATTAATTTTATTTCATATCCGACATAAATTCTAATATTAAAAAAATATTTTACGCTTGCTTTAATAAAATAAATCAATTCTTTTTCACATCTAATACAATTCTCAATAATAAAATAACCTTATTTCATACCATAATATTAAAATAATTTTTTTCTCTCTCTCTTTGTCTCTAAAAATATCAAATATCTCTAAAAATGCTCCAACTAAATGGGGCCTTTGGGTGGCTGACAACAATGCAAGGGAGAGCCCTCTCCAATCCCTATTAAGATTTTCCCAACTCAAAAAAAGCTCTCCTTTAATCCCTTGTCATATCCTTTTAGAATTCCTAACCATTGGATTAACTGACCTTATCCAAGGGTTAAAATGAAATAGAGCACTTTCGTATAAGTGAGATATTGGGCTTTAAAATTTTAAATGGTCCAATAGCTCCTTATGGAGATGCCCATACGACAAAATAAATTTTTTCTAAAGAAAGCCTAAATATTTAATTCTTTCCGCAATCACTGTCCAAGGTGGCTCTGATGATGTTGACAAAATCAGTATTTGGGATGCCTTGAATTGGCCCTCCTTTGTTGTGAAGAACTCAACTCTATCAAGTAAAGCTGCCATGTATGCCAAACTTGGGGTACAGGGTCTGCAAATCCCGTGAAGAAAACTACTTGTCGTTGAATGGAGGATGGCCTCTCTATCTGATCAAGAACCAGTGAACATCAGCTTGGATTTGCTCGGCAAGTATACTTTCTAGGATCAAAGATTTGGTGATGCATCTGCCTGGCAGTATAGTGGATGCCACTAAGGTGCTCGAATCCTCTCCTAAAGGTTGGGGAGTTGAGTTGCTAGGGGTGTCTCTCTCCCAAAGTGTAGGTGTACTAGTAGGGGTGTTTGTGATGGTTTATGAGGAGGGATGGAAGTAGTGGAGAAGAGGTGGGATTAGCATATAATGGGTAGGTATTGACAATGGGCTCGAAGTATGGAGTCAAATTAGTTACATTGAAAATGGGACTCATGCTCCACCCCAAAGGTAGTTCTATCTCATAAGCATTCTCATTAATCTTCTTAAATACCTTGTTAATCTCCTTCCTTAAATTCAACATGATTTCTATGTTTATCCACCTTTGCCTTGACTTTATTATAATTCATTGCTAGTTTTCTCCTAATTTCAATATGAAGCTCGTATATATGATGTGCAAATGGGATGCACATGTAGCAAGGAGGAGAGCCAATCAGCACTATGTAGGCTTAGAAGATTGATATGGAAAATGAGATACAGGTATTGGTGCAAATTCGAAAACACAAGATGTAAATAAGGGTCAACTAAAGCTCAAACTATGATCATTGTATTAACAAACACCCTAAAGACCTAAGACTAGATAGGCACCCTAACTGAGTAGTAGTTTAGGAGTGAAAACTAGAAAATATGAAAACAAAAATAACAGCAACTAAAATAAAAAGAGAAAAACGAATTCCAAGCAATGAGGAACACATGGTATTCATCAACTACCTTATGAAGTAGTTTATCTATGGGAGCTAACTCAACTTATAAAAACAAACATCTTATAAGAGCATGACTCGACTTATATAAGGGGGGCCTTGGGATATTCCGTAGTGTAAGTCTTATGAATCCCTAAAGCTAGAACAAAACTAGTCGAGTGTTCATGTCCCATAGGTATTGCAAACTCAAGGTGTTAGGCTATGGGATGTGGGGAGTCAACTTTGACTTGAGGGTGAACTTCACAACGACAGGTGGAGACACAAAGGGTTTAGGAGATGGAGACACGAGTTGGTAGATAAGGTAGAGATACAAGTAGTGGAGAAGATGGAGACTTAGGTAGTAGAGGTGGAGAAGGCGGAGATACACGTGGATCAAGGAATCTACTAGTGGGTGATGTTCTCTTCGGTCTTGGCAGCTAAGAAGGCTGAGCTCTACGACAGCCATAGTGGTTTGTTTTTATTGATGATGATCAGAGACTTGATTTTCTTGAGTCTCTCTTGTTCACGTCACTTTTGAAGGGCATCTCCACCCTCTTCAACGTACACCACTGGTGAGGCGGCTCGCTCTAAACGGAGCTCCAGCCAGTGCTGGCTTTGAAGGCCACTTTGAAGGCCAGTTTTTTTAAGCTGCTTTTGGAGGTTGACAGTAAGCTTAATAGTGGTATTAGTTATAATTTGAAATTTAAATTGACTTTGATTTTGATTTGATTCTATTAAACTAACTATGAAATCATCCTTGTCACTATGTAGTCTTGGTTCTTGCCCAATTTGGCGACCTAATTTAGCCAACTCTATATCAATTTGAATTAATAAGTCGTTAATGCACCTTTGGTATTAAAAATACTCAACTAACTTGAAAATGAAATCAATTGGAGGTGTAGCTAGATCATATTATAATGGCCACTGCTTTCAAATTTTGGCTCATTCTCAGTCCATTTGGAAGGAAAATTACTTATGTTGAACCCCTATCAATTTTCATGATTTCAATCACATTAGACTTAATATTATTCTAACCTTTGTGTATTGTATTATATCTTACTTAAGACAGGTTATGGAGGCCATTGATTAAGCAAGATACCCAAAGATTATGGGAATTCCAAAAGCAAGACGTATTTGAAACAAGACTTCAATCAAACTTAGTTCTTGCTCAATCATAAAGTTGATAATCTACCAAGTCATGAAATTTAGTTTTTAATCTATTTTTACATGCATTTAAACCTAAAAGCTCGATATTTCCTTAATTAAAGGTATAAAATTTGTTAAAAATTAATTTAAATAAAATTTTTAATTAATTAGCCTCTCTTTCATTAGTTCTGTCCTTAGGAACTATTGTTCGAAACAGTTAATTGATCCGATCAATTGTTCCTAGAGAACATGCTCAATTTTGAGCAGTTCGGATCAATTAATTGATGCGAACCAAATTGTTCTGAAAGCCAATTATTCTGAATTTTGGTAGGTAGGCGCAGTTTGTACTAAATGGATCATTTCATTATTCCGTTTATCAAACTGCTCTGAAAATCAACTATTCCGAAAGACAGTCTGGCTATACTTTTTGACCACTTGAGCACTCACCTTAATTATGGTCATCTTTTAGTGAACTCAACATTCATGTTTTATGGCTTTAAACACTTTCCAGCAAACTTCTCCCACCAGCACTTTCATTTTAAATTTTTAAATTTTTAAAAAAAAAAAATTTAAATCTCATCTTTGGCCTATAAATACCACTCATCTCCTTCATGGCCAAGAACCAATTTTTGATATATGCTTCCAATTTCAAACTCTCTCTTTGGCCTTCAAAAACGTGCAATTCCCTCAACCTTTTCAGAAATTTAAGCACTCTTACTTGGGAGAAGGATTCTAACTCAAAAGGAAAGCAAGTAACTTAATTTTTGTTCTGTTTCAATTTGTTCTTTGCTTGCTCATCTTCCTTGCTGATTTGATTTGAATTTTTGTTACTTTTATAGTTCAGCAAGTTAGCTTAAGTCTTCTTCCTTTCTAGCTTCTCGATTTAAAATTTTTGACGAGAAAGAAAATTTTAACAAAATACCGATTTTCATCGAGCTTTTAATAGACTTGCATGTACTTAGAAATATACTTGTAACTTCTTCATTTTTTGTTTGAGTTGGCCTTTTGGCCTATTGTAATTTTTGCATTTACTCTCTTGTGTGGAGTTTATTTTGTTTTTCTAATAGGTTCAAAGAGCTTGATTCCAAAAAAAGAGCTCATTTGTACTCCTTGTAATTTGTAACCATTTTTTACTAGATTTATATTAGTGAAATTCCTCGAAAAGGAGCGGGGAGTGGACGTAGGTCACATTTGTGATCAAACCACTATACATCGTGTGTCTACTCTTATTTATTATTTACTAAGCTCTCTAGCTCGCATCTTACAAATTATTTTTTTTCCTTTACTAATCTCTCATATTGCATTGTTTTTTACTTCTTCACTAATCTTCTAATTCTTCACCTTTTTTATTTCCATAAACTATACATAATATAATATAATATATATATATATATATATATATATATACATCTATACATACATACTTGATAATTATCTATTGCTCTAATTTTTGTTATTTTGTAAAGGACCTACAGGGGACTTGGAACTTATACAAAGAACTTAAAACTCACTATAAAAAACTGATATTTACATAACAGTTTCTCAATTTTCTAACTAATTAAAAACTTATTTAATTTTTTTTTATCACACAATTCAACCCTCTCTTGGGTGTGCCATCTTGGCCAACAACTTAGTCAAAGTTTGGTTCACTCGGCCAAATTTTCAAATTAATTGACTTTAAACTGAAGACAAATCAGACATTTGATCAACTCAAAATTTTCACTGTCATATCATCCATAATTCTCTTAATTATGGATATTTTTCATGATTTTTTTATGAATTTTATTCTTTAGTTGGTGGCTTAAAAATATCAATTAATTCGATTTAATCATTTTAAGCACTAAATTGGGGTTTGAATCACCCTAATTTTTTGATGAACTTATTACTGATGTAATGCCACATTTTCTAAAGAATTTTTGATCTCTCTTGAAATTTTTTCTATTTTTGGCTCATTAAAATTGTTTAAATAATTCATGTAGCCTTAAATTTTTTTCAATTACTTTATAATTGAGCTTCTTTGACTACTGGCCATCAGAAATCGAGGTCAACAGTGTGTGCCATGCTAGAGCCTAAGCAAAATCACAGATTCATTATTTTGCTAAGAATAACATTTAGATACCTTATTTCTATAAGGTATAAATCTTTTGTGAACTTAATTCATTGCTGATTATTTGGACTAAGTGAAAGTTAATTGTTTGATGTACTTATTCATTTGGCTCTAAATCAAGAGATTCAAGGTTGTATTGTGAGATTTAATTATTATTGGATTTATTTGTGAGACATTTGACTTTAATTTCTGAAATGTCAGATCTGATTTATTTGTGAGATATTTAACTTTGATTTCTGAAATGTCAAATCCGATCGTTTGAATTTAAATATTTGCTTTAATCTAAGTTGATAAATTTTTATTTATCTTAATCCAATTTAATTAAAGTTTAAAATAGTTAATTTGCAGGATTTATAAGTCTTATTTATTGTATATTTATATTTCAAAAAGTATTTTGCACTTGATTAAAATAATTTAATAATAAATTTTACTGATTATAAATTTAAATATCATTCACATATAAGTTTCACATCACTAATATAGCCAATGATTCATTTAACCCAAAGCTTCATGAAGCTAAAAAAGAGCTTTTGATCACAGCTACTTTATATAAGTGAAGTTACTTCCGGTATAAGGTTTTTGTGTTCTTCAAGAGTACTAATTACTATCCTGATTCCTGTAGCTCCATCTGGAATTTTTGTGTTTATTTGTCTCATTGTTTTAAGCAACCTCTTCTTTAACACCTTTTTAGCTTTTTTTTAAAAATATATTTCTATTGTTACTTGGCTAATGCTCTCCACTGTGATGTATCGTGCTGACTAGAATTCTATGAAGCATTCTTTATGAAGCTACTTTCTTCTAGAGATGTTCATGCAATCATTTGTTTTTTCCATTCCATTCTTGTAGGCATCTTGAATATAGTCGCTTGCTTCCATGCCCTACTTATAATACGGCACCAAGAATTGAGCATCTTGTAGTTTCAGGAGGAGGAAATGTTCTTGATTACATAAGCAGTGCTTTGCATCTTCCTTCTATGTGAGTTTGCCTACTATTCTACAAGTCATTTTGGTGCTGCATGACCATTGTTTACTTAAAATTTGATTTTTGAACCAATTAGCTATGAACATAGTTGGACTGTACTAAACATATTATTAAGTACGACAATAAAAGTAAGGAAATTCTAATATATTTCTGATATCCCATGTTTTCTTAAGCATCTTCTTCCTATATAAGTTTGTATTTATTTTCGAATTTGGTCTGATATTTTGAGACATGGCAGTCAAACATACCACTAACTATACAAATTTATTTTCATTTTTGCCTATAGTTTGAATTTCTTATCATTTTACAAAAATTTTTATTTTTTTTCAACTGATTTAGGATGTGCAGAAAATATAGTAGAGATACAAATATTGATAATGTGATATGCACACCTAATATAAAAATTGACATTGTTCAAAATTGGATGCAAAACATTTCTTAAATAATTAATTGTAGAAGTATCATTAGATGCATATCAAAATTAATAGAAAATAATTTATCTTTAAGTCCAAAAAACCCAATTGTAGTTAAAATTGAATGAGCAATTGTGTGCCTAGTGTGTTGACTTTTCAAGTGCATGCAATAATAAAATTCTCTTTGAGATGCTATAGAGGTAGTGGCGGCTGTCGAAGAAGCAAAAGGAATAGAGGATGGTGCACCTTGTGTCGCCGCCGTCGCAGTGTCGCAGGATTCACTGCCGCCCCTTTGTTTAGAGGTTTTGAATTCGGAATCCATTCGTCTTCTAATTCACGAGCAGTACAAATACCATGAGCAGCATGTCGATAAGCCATTGCAGAATGCATTTAAATTTTAGAATTTACGGAGGAGAAATTAGAATTATGAAAGAGGAAGAAAATAGTTGAGTGAAAGGAGGTATTTATAAAGATTAAGAATTATAATTTAAAATTAATTAAAAAAACTTTAAAAAATATAAATAGAGCCTGGGGCCAGCGGGAGCGCCTCCCGTGGGTTGACTCCCTGACCCGAATTGGTTGATAGAGCTGGTCTTAATTGGTTCTAGGAATTGATTTTGGATCGGTTCTAGAATCTGTTCTAAGTAGAATCGGATATATCGGTTCTACCGGGCCTCGGTCGGTGGAAGCGATCTGGTCCACTGACCCATCTGGTTTCACCAGGAACTGGTTCTAGTTCCTAATCGGATTAACTAGAATGGTTTCTGGTCCGGTTCCTGGTAGATTCAGTTCGATGTTCAGGCCTAGCTGGGGCCTATATTATTGATGTTATCGAGACTATTTATAGAGAAATTTATTAATTTTATATGATTACTTTCTACTTCTACAGTAATATAGTGCAAATGAATTTAAATATTAAAAGCAAGACATAGTAAACACGTATGTTTGGTAAACATGAAAAAGTGACAATACTACGAAATTAGATGGGGTAGTGGTCCGGTCTTGTGAAAATTTTAAAAGGATCTAGATTTTATCTGCCATATGTGCCCCTCATTTCATTTGCATATGTGGAGTGGCACCAACATGATCGTTTTATGCGTCAATTTGGATATCAACAATATTTTTCGCTAGCCACTATGGAAGAGTGTTTCGAAAGAAACAATGCAAAGGGATGACCGCAAACTGACTAAAACATGGAGCATGTATCGTATAGGGAACGATGGGATGGTCATGCTAAGAGTGTTCAGGTTCCATATGTACTGCAGGATGATTCAAGGCAAGCATTGGAGATGTACATGACATGGTATCAAACCTAGGCACATTTATCTCTAATTTTTGCAAACACAGATAAACCCACATCATGCTACCCACATGTTTCATATATTTGCACATTTATAAGATAATACATTAGTTATAGTTTTTTCTTATTTATTTAATGCATAGCTAAGAGGAACCGTCACAGACGATACAAAACACTATTGCTCAGTGTCCTACAAGTATAATTCGTTGCCAAATTGTCGACATGAGCTCGTAGCACATAATTATCAGTTACAATCTGAGTTACCTTGTGGGTTACTCCCTCATGGTAATATTGAAATTTTGACGTTCAACAATATATTTTAAGTTAATTTATACTAATGAAATTGTTTAGTGCTTTTGATTATAGATTTATTAAAATTACATCTTAATTATGATCAATTTGGATAATAAGAAACATTTATTTACACTAAAATTGAGACCGAATCAAGTTGGAGAAAAGTGATCAAACATTCAAGATCAAGTAGAACAAACTTCATCTATATTATTGTATTTTTTTTATTTGAGAGTAGAATTTTTTAGGCTGATCTTGATTGCTAGAATAAGTTGGATGCGAGTTTGAGCACTTAGAATCGCATGCATGTTAATTAGATAATCTTAAAATTAATTAAAAAAAGTTGAAATTCACTTTAATGTACTGCCTGAAAGTAGTGAGGTCGATTTGGAGTTTGATCTTAGGCTATGCTAGCTCCAGGGCAGCTCTAGGTTGGCTGGATGGTGACCTGCAGTTGTGAAGTTGACCCCAGTACAACACCGATCCTTGACAGAAACTTTGGCCTTCTGGGAGGATTTTTTCAAGTCAACTTAGAGGCGACCTCATTAGTGAGGTTGACCTTGGCTAGACCGTTGACCTGTTTTGAATCTCCAACAGCAATTGCTAAGATACTTGGTGCTATGAACTCTCCTAAAAGCTTAAGTTAGTAGGAATGACACAATCAGTTCACTTATTATACATTTATACTATACACATAGTGCTCACGGGTCAAACTTAACTTTCTTTTCGATTATGGCACACCCACCTATAGTTATGTTAGATATGACAATTGTACTAAACCAGTAATAGCCATCCAATCACTACTTGTCCTAACATCATCACAGTGTTATTATATCTTTATAAAGCTATTATAATTTGGACTAGAGGTGCAATCGACATTTGATAAAAAGATGCACGCAAATGTCCAGTTAGAGAAGGATGGTGGCCAGTATAGCCTACACAGAAGGAAGTCAGGCCTTTTGTTAGAGAGGTTGGCAATAATACCGATGAGGATACTGAAGCACATAAGCCTGCTAGACGACATCGCAAATCACCGGACACAACTCCCTATAGCAATGCTATTCCATGTAAGAAGGGTCGCCATTAGTTATTATTTTAATAGGTGCATGTGTATTGTCAACTTTCACTGGCTTGTTTTTAATCACCCAATTGTTAGTATATTTTTTATACACTAAGTATAATTTCTTAACAAATTCCATCTTTTTATTAATGACTTGATCTTATACTTTAAATTAAATGTATCTCAAATATCTACCAGCGTTTATAGTTTACAAAAATATTTAAAAATTATGTAAGTTTTTTATTTCCAAAAGATTAATAATTATTTTTTTGTAGAAATTGAAATAACAAATACTAACTATTTTTAAAATATTCTAAAACCAAAAAATAAATCATTTAAATATTATTAATCTAAAAATTCAAAATAATTTATTTAAAAATTATTTTAAAAAGTATTTATTAAAAATCATTTACATAAAAAAACAATATATTTCTATTAAAAAATTTATTTGTTAAAAAATAAAAAACTATATTTTTTATTTTTTATTTACATAAAAATAAAAGCTATCAAAAAAATTTAATAATATATATAATTTAGCTAATAAATTTTTAAATTTTTTTATTGAGTCACCAATATCACGAGCTACTCAATAAAATAAATTAAAAAATTTGAGTCGTCTACTACTCAAGAAACTCAATAAATAATTCATTTTTATTGAGTTGCTTAGGTAGTGGGTGACTTAATGTAGCTAACGGTAGTTATCAGTCTATGTCTATTTTGTTAATTTATATTAATCAGCACTTCATTAACTAATTCATTAAGATTAACGGTATGCTTGTTTGAAAATTTTAATTTTAAAAAGGTTAAAATTAAACTTAAATAAAGATATTTTTTATTAAGAGTTGTGAATGATGTGAAATTATTTATTATATTGAGATATGTGAAGAAAGTGATATAAACCAGTTGTTATTTTAGTATGTATGTAGAATATGAAATAAAATTAATTTTTTATTTCAAATTATGTGTATGATGTAAAATATAGTTAATTTTTAATATTAAATTTTATGTGTGATGTGATATGATTATTTAAAATTAAACTAGGTTAATTTTAACCTGACCAAACAAACAGGCCACTCTAGGTGTCTAATCTAATAATTTCTTCTATACTAGTATAGGAGTCACTAATGCCAGTAATGGACATAATAAAACCACCTAAACATTCCTTTCTTATCATGTATACTCTATAGTTGTCAAGCTTACCCTTGAACATTTCTTAATACGATCTACACTAGTGTGACCACTCAATTATCTAAATATCTATATCTAAGGTATTTGACTATTATGAATATTTTGCTACTTAGTTGTCTTGGATAGCAATCTTATAAAACTTTCTTACTAGTTTAATAGGCATCTTCCAATCGCATAAAATACCTGTTGCACTCTTCCATTTTAACCATCCTAACTTATTCATGATACTGGGAGAATCTTCGGTAAGTGTG
This sequence comes from Apostasia ramifera, assembly GCA_019297695.1. NCBI lineage: Eukaryota > Viridiplantae > Streptophyta > Magnoliopsida > Asparagales > Orchidaceae > Apostasia > Apostasia ramifera. The sequence goes on from JAEMOT010003527.1 coordinate 372,706, forward strand.
GGGTCTACGTTACCTTTATTGCAGTGCATCGATCTCTTCTCATAAAATGCGACAGTGTGGAAAGGAACACTGTGCACATCTCTTTGGTCCGCCCGTAAAATAGAAGAACAATACATTAGAGTGCTCATCACTTAAAAGTTATTATTTTCTAAAATAAAATAGATACATGAAACTGAGAGGCAATAGTAGTAACTTCTTTGCTGGTTGATCGACATGCAATTTCTCCTATGTCTATAACTATAATAAATGAAGACATCTTGCGATATGAGATGTATAGAGCTGATCGCCAAAGCCAGATGCCGATATAAATTAGCTAGGATTGCAGCTCCTAATGCAATTTTCAGGAAGTGCTCGAGGTCCACCTTCGTTAGATATTGCAGTTCTATCTCCTATCTAGAAGCATTGGGTAGCAGGAAATAACTAAGCATATACATGATGTAGGCGCGAATGTTCCATTGGAAAAGGTCATTTGGAATGTAAAAAATGCTGTGGGATACACATATTAGATCGATTTTTTCATGGTAAATGTAGACATCTGCTGCTCATCAAAGGGAGTGTAACATCCCGAAAATTTAGATTTTGATGTGTATTATAAATTAGAATTGTATGTATAAATTTGGGTGATAAATGATATTTACGGTATTTTGGCATAAAAAATATAGTAGAAATTTTGGGTGATACCTTTGATTTATTTGATCTCCAAAAATGACCAAGAAAGAATGATAAAAGAAATATTAGATGTAAAAATAATTTTTGTAAAATTTAGTATTTATTTAAAAATATTAAGAAAAATATTAGAAAATTATTTTCTTGATTTAAATTTGAATTTATTTAATATCTCATAATTTATTTGGATATTTATTGATTTAAAATTGTCATGAGATATTTATCAAAATTGGAGATAATTAAGGGATATGATTATAAGTTAAAGGNTTTCTTTAGCCAAAAATGAGAGGGAGAGAGAGAAAAAGAAAAGAGAGAGGAGAGGGAGAGAAAGGAGAAG
>JAEMOT010003527.1:375189-390869 GCA_019297695.1 Apostasia ramifera
GCCTCCTGGGAAGTACTCAAGCACGCAATTTTCCTAAAGCCAAAGCGTACAATACCTCTACAATGAGATCACGGGATGTTACAATATGGTATCAGAGCCGACCTCCCACAGTACGATGTGGTTCGAGGACGAACCAGGCGGAAGCTGGTGGGCCTGTGACGCCCGTGGCCGAAGAGGGCGGGGAGGGATCGCCGGGTGATGTCCTAAGAGAAAGGAATCACTGAGGCAAAGTGCGGCTCCTGGAAGGCTTCTAGGCCGAATAATGAGTGGTGAGAGGGGCGCAGGAATGAATTGTCCCACATCGGAAAGGGAGGGAGATCCTGAGCTGTATAAGTAGATAACGTGATCTCAAATGGTAGCGGCGCCTTTTGGGGCAAAACCGTGAGGCTAGTGATGGAAAACTTCATAGTTGAGCGTGCTTGGGCTGGAGTAGAACTGGGATGGGTGACCTCCTGGGAAGCACTCAAGCACGCAGTTTTCCTAAAGCCAAAGCGGACAATACCTCTACAATGAGATCACTGGATGTTACAATATGGTATCAGAGCGCCAGGTTGTCCCTTTTCTTAATGAGAGGCGCCTTTTGGGGCAAAACCGTGAGGCTAGTGATGGAAAACTCCGTAGTTAAGCGTGCTTGGGCTGGAGTAGTACTGAAATGGGTGATCTCCTGGGAAGTACTCAAGCACGCAGTTTTCCTAAAGCCAAAGCGGACAATACCTCTACAATGAGATCACGGGATGTTACAGGGAGTGTCATACACAAAAATTTGGTTTGGGAAGCTCATCGAGAAGCTCATCTCAACAATCTGCCCAACGTTGTTATTTGTGAGCATGCCTAACCTAAGGACAACTAACAAATGATGTACTGTCGATCTAAACCCTTAGTAATAATACAATATCTTGCAATGTGATATTCATCTCACCAACAGAAAGGTGAAATTTGTTGGTTTTAGGATACCAACAGTCTACCAATGCAGTAATCAAGTAGTGATTTAAGGTGATGTAGCTCAAATGATGTAATGCCTCTAATCCATTGTGGTTGAAAGCTACAATAAATCTAGGACACTCCACCATCTGATCCCTGAATCTCTAGAGGTGACTGGTTGCTTTAGAATATGAGCCTGATTGAGATGTGTGGCTCTATGAATACCTTTGATATGGATGGATACCTGGAGGTGGGTCATGCGCACTAAGACTCCAACCTCGTCATCTAGTAGCCATGAAAACTATTCGTGCAGATGCATAAATTATACCATTTGTGCGAAAAACTTTTTATAGTTTAAAAACTCAATTAAAATGCATCACTATAGGAAATAAAATGAACTTGTGAGGAATTTTACATTCATTAATGCAGGAAATTAAGTAAACAAAAATTACAATCAATCTATTTCATTACGAAAGCTAAAGCCCGTTATAAAAATGCTTGTTCGTTAAAGCAAACCAACCTATTTCTATACTACATCATGTACAACTGCAAACACTGTAGAATTCCTCCCATCCGCATAATAATACCTTTATGGCCTTCCTTCTTGTATCTCATTCCTTTATGTAGCTAATATTGATATTGAATGCTCTTTTAATTAAATGAATTATTTCAAGAGGGCAAATATCTATTTTAAACCTTATGAATAGTGTGATTAGCTATGAAATAAATCTGAATGTGCACTGCCTATGATTAGTAAGCATTTGAGAGTTTGAACTCTTATGTCTTTAATAAAGTGTTGAAATTTTCTATGCACCAGCAAGCTTCTTTGATGCTTGATAGTACATCCTAAAATTACATACATTATTGAGGTCATCTGGATAGATACAATTTACAGTATATTTTTGCTTATTTGGCGCCATCGTTTTGTGTTGGACATTGTAACGAATTGCCCATTTAGCAAAAGAAATACTGTAGCTTTCATTTACTAAAAAATACTATTCCAACATACAAATTATTTAGAGTGCAGAAGCTTAGTTGTCTATCTTGGGTAAATTCAAGCTCCTTGTCCCATTCTCTTTGGCTCTTATGAATTCTACATAAGCATTACTAGCTTGTGATCTGTTAACAAATTCGTCACTTGAAATGAAATCTCTAATAATTTCATCAGCACTTTAAACAACATTATCAAAAGGTTCATCTAGATCTCAATCATTTAAGTCCTCAGATGCAAAAGAGCTTTCACTATCCATTGTTTTTTATCCACAGTCACTATCTCCAAAATAATCAATTTGATTCGTGACTACACTAGTTGAAGGACCAATGGGATCATAGATAGTTGTTGGAAAATCGTATTTGTAAAAAAAAAAAAATTTATGTGGATGTGTGTCAAAATAGAGATTTCATTTAGTGGATAATAGGAGCATGGCTCAATGTTAAGGTTAGAAACCCATCGTGTTGATGCTACCTCTTTGTTCTCTTATGTGAAACCGTAGTTGATAGTCTCGAAGTTATAGTAATCTTCATGATCATGTTTATTTGCTCGTGAATTTTATAAAGGCACGACCTCCACAAATAGTGTGATCGACATAGTTGAAGCTCATTCTAACATTATTTCATAGTTATAATCGCCGATAATGTTCTATGCAATGTAAGTATTCCGTTTCAGATACTGGCACATTATCTTCAAATTATTGTTGTTCTGCTCTATGTGCATCGTGCAAAATATCGTTCGTTTTATGTCATCTAATTTATTGTTTAGTTTAAATTGGGGAACAACTGCACCCACCTCTATAGCTAGGCACTCATTATTCAAATAAAATTTTTTGCCATCAAAATGTATAATTGTATTTACAGAGTCTGACATTTCAATCTAACACATGTTTTTAAAATTAATAATAAAATATTGATGAAAGTATTATTAGAAGAGTTTGAGGGTTTTAAGATCCCTGACCAAACAAAGCCATATTGTGCTTGTGAAGAGCATTGCTTTAAGTAGAGTTGGATGGGAAAGAAAAATCTATGAAGCTAGCTCCTACTAATTTGGTTTTAAGGATTTGTTGTTGTTGTCATTGATCACCTTGTATGATATTACTACATTAACATGAAAAGCGAAAGGTCTTCCCTGTAATAGGATGAGAAACACACATCACTACATCACAAGTTTCAAATTGCAACCGTGGCCTCCTCATGTTTATTTTCATGATCAAAATATGGTTTATATTTGTGCTGGGACATATGGATTCATTGACAAGCGCGATACCACGATCCTCGCATCCAAGTGTGGATCAACTTATTATTTGGCCATTTTGGTTGGTTTGGTCATTTGTTATGTTGGGTATGATGTTTGAGTTATGAGTATTTTTATTTTATTGAGTCATTTGAATTTTTTATTTTAGTCGGAATGCTCACCATGAGTCATGTATATAGTTTGGGTTTAAATTAAGTTTGTTTTGGTTCAATTTAGGTCAATTAAATTCAAATAGGTCAAGTTGAGTTCAAGAAAGGACTTGATTGTAAAGAAGTCGAAGTTGTGGGACGAAATTGCAATTGGTTCAATTTATTAACTCTTGCCAAGTTAAATCAAATATGATCGACTTCTTTGTGGCCGATCCCTAATGGCTGCTCAACGTCGCTCTGTTTGATCCCTACTCGTCGAGCCTGCTAGAGTCGCGTGGGATGCTCATTGTGCTTAACCTTTCTTCACGAAGTGCGCTCAACGCCAGCCCACGTTGCCCACATCTCCTATTTGCCAAATCTTTTGGTGATCGCGCGATCGTCCGTGACGCCTAACTCCACACCAACCTCATCTTGGTAGTTTCACTTCTTCTAGTTGTCAAATCTTTTATTGATCGCGCAAAGAATGATAGTTGTTTTTTTGAGGATTCCACAATGTGTTAAAGAAGTCTTGTTCTTGGCTTGACTGATCCTAATGCAGGAGGTGTCAAATCATTACTGGAGCAACAGGTGGTTGTGACTGGTCTTCTTTCAAATCAGTGATTCCAGGAAGGTCGTTGCAGGTCTGGGAAGGCAGAGGGGTTGTAGTTTTCTCGTAATTGCTCGACGTTTATTAGTATATAGCTTTATTTTATTTCCTTACTGATATTCCCCCTTTTTGTCTATGTCTATCTGCCTGATCTTGTTTAATTGATTTTGTTTTTGCCTTCCTTTTAAAATCAAACCTGAGAATAGAGCCATATTTTGCCTCTTGTGTTCTTCCATGTGTCATCTTTGGTATCATGTTACATTTCTTTATTGAAACTCGGTTCTGACCAATTCATCAATTCTACTTCTATTTTTGCCTTACTGAAACTCCTTGGGTATGAGAATTAAAATTTACTTATTTACGGCTCTGTGGAGTTAATGTTGCGTGGCTGTGAATGGTCAATACTTTCATCATAATACATTGGAATATTTTAGATTTAATACAGGAGCGTTGTGGTTACCACCCACTCGATGTATTGTTCTGAACTTGCCGCTTGAGTAAAATGATAGACCAGAATGAAAGGGATTGAAAATCTGGAAGATTTAATTTCAGCGAATCATTAAGCTGGTTAAGTTGATTACTGTGGTTTTCTTTGTTTATCGAGATTTTGCTTGAATTTGCTTCACATGTGCAACCATTCATTATTGAGTGCAATTCATTGTTGTTGGTAAAGTATTGTGAGAACCTATAATTCTGTTGTCATGTTTCTGATTTACTAAAAATCGAATTGAGCCCTAATCTGAGTTGGTAATTTTTCAATTACTTTCAATTTTATTTATTTAAAATTTTGAAAGAATTAGTTTTTACGTGTTTAGTTAATTTCTTTTCATTACAGAATTAAACCCTATAACTTCTATATTAATTTGTGATTAATCTGTTATGCGAATTTGCTGATCTATGAACTTACATTTTCATTCATCTGTTCCGCATGAGCATGTCTTCGCATACTTGTTAGAAGCTTGCATGGGGATCGGGCTCCCTCTTTTCGCCGCCACTGACGCCACGTCCTCTAAGTCGTCTTTATCGTGGCTTTCTCATGGTGATATGATCTATGAGATGTTGATTTTGGAGTTTTGATGTCACACCAACTCCTCCCGTGAGAGATAGCCATCAATTTGCGATGGATCATCGGATTTTTTGTTCCTTAAGTACCCCGACGCCATTCCCCCTTTGATTTGAGTCAAGTCCCTATTTTATTTCTGATTTTATTGCTTATTTTAGTATCTCTTGATTTCTCTGTCAGCTTTAGAATCTGAAATTTTATTTCTATTTATTTCTCTTTGACCTTCTTATTAAAATTTCTATTTCTGCTTCTATCAATAAAAAATTATTTCTGCGTTAAATCTACAAGTCGTGGGATGGAATTTTTGGTCTGCTTGAATTAAATTTTTCTTTGAAATACTTCTTATTTGGCTCTGATGGCACGAAATCCTTCTCCTTATGCTATGAAAAGGAAGCTGGAATGAATTCCTTGAGTTGTATGTGAATCAGCCCTTTTCTTGTTCGATGACGATTCCAAAATTTTGATATCCGCTGAAATTCTGCACCAGAATATAGAATGTTGTCTTGTTTTAACAGCTAAAATTGATTGTTGTTTAGTTCCTATTCTTGGGATTTAAATCTTGGGTTTCAAAGTTCGTTATATAAAGCTCAATTTCATATTAAAATCTGCTTTGTATGCAGTTGAAACCTAATTTAATTTCTGATTTAAAAAACCTCATCCTGCATGTTATTTCCAGCTATTGCGGAAATTATTCTCTGTTAGCCTTTTGAACACTGATTTAGCTGCAATCTGGCTACAAAATCATGATTACGCCTCTATGGGATTTTTTTAGCTAGCTGAAATCTGATGAGATTTCTTGTTCTCTAACTTAATTACTCTACATCAAGATTGCCTGTATGAATTACTCAGGTTTATTATGCACGCTAGCTAAATTTTTCTAGTAATTTGATAGATACCTCATCTTTTTTGCATAAGCTCTTTGAATTTACATAGATTATTATTGGTCTTTTGAAGGTTTTCATGAGATCTTAAATTCTTACGTAAACATGCAATTAGAGAATTTAAAGTTAACTTGGTTGATCTCTTCTAACATTGCATGTCATTACGTAGTTTCTAGTTTCTAGTTTCTAGAGTTAGTGCATTCTAGTTATGACATAATTTTTCGCTTCCCTCACTGTATCAATATTGTTTCTGCATTCCTTTTGTTTAATTTCATGATCAAAATGTGGTTTATATTGTTTCTGTATTCATGCACATAGAAGATGCTATCATAATTTTTATACACAAAGGTATGTTGCAGATCTTATCCGATTTGGAGCCATCCATTATGCATTAGTTTGCCCAAAGCCTCCTCCCAGTGCTACTCCTGAACAATTTAGGATATACAAGGAAGTTACAGATCCATCTGTTCTGCAAAAGAGATCTTCTCTTAAGGGGAAGACTATCAGAGAAGCTCAAAAAACATATAGGATTACAAATGCAAATGAATTTGTTGAGGCTGGTACCTATCTTCGTGTTCATGTGCATCCCAAAAGATTCCCAAGGTAAACTTAGCCAGATGTACTTTCTTGAGAATTTTGGGAATCGGTTTCTTTTATGATCTTTAGGCCCCGTTTTGTTGGAGTATGTTTTAGGGAGATTTTAAATTTTTTTGAGATAGAAAGAAAGAAAAATATTTTAATGTTATGATGTGAAATAAAGTTATTTTATTATTGAGGATTGTGATACATGTGAAATGAAGATTTTTTTATTGAAGTATGTATGGGATGTAAAATAAAGTTAAGTTTTAAGATTGAGTTTTGCATAGGATGTGAAATAAAATTAATTTTTAATATTTAAATTTGTATACAATGGTAAATAAATATGAAACATTGATAAAAGCATTTTTAGAGAAGTTTGGGGGTTTTTTAGACTCGAACCAAACAATGCCGGTCATGCTTATAAAATGGTATGTGGTATAGTGAAGTTATTGCTTCCATTTTGATTTCATTCTTCATATTGATATTTGTGGAACTTGTTTCTCCTTCTTTGGCAATTAGGTGCTATGAAGTTGATTGGAGTTCTAGAATTATAGCGGTTACAGATTCCTATGTGGTCCTTGACAAACCAGCTGGAACTTCGGTATGTAATTCTATTTACTCAACTTCCTAGTGTTTTCACCAAAAAGGATCTTGTATTCGAGCATATAGTGAGCATTTTGATTTCATTTCCTTTTTACAAGATTACACATATACAATGAAATGTAAATAGTGCAGCTAATTTTTTGACAGGCCATGTTATATGATTTTTTTGGGGGGGAGTTGTGTGCTCTTTCCGATTGATTTTTACAACATGCTCGAAGGGATGTTGATTTTGTACTTTTTTGCACTTTGCTTTAGTATAATAATTTGGCTGTGTTACTTTGCACCTTACAGGTAGATGGAGATGCAACCTTATGGCCTATAATCTTCTTTGTTTTGAGCAATTAGTGATATATTCTCATACTTATTTGTTACATCTTCATATTTATTTTGTGCAAATCGCCATGGAGAAACAAATGAGTCTGCTCTGGGTTTGTCATCAGTTTTCTTCTGCCTTATTTCCATGTATATTTCCAGGTGGGAGGAACGACAGATAACATTGAAGAAACTTGTGCAACATTTGCTTCTCGTGTCCTGGGATTAGAAACTCCTTTGATAACTACTCATCAGATAGATAACTGCACAGAAGGCTGGTGAGTTTTCCTACTTATTGTCATAGAACACTATAGAACTTAGGGAATTGGATATTGACATATTGTGATATTGTCAATGCAGTCTTGTACTGGCGAAAACTAAGGAATTTTGTTCTGTTTTTCATGGGATGATTAGGGTATGCTCATTGAATTTCATATCTGAGTTCATTATATATTCATTTTAACTGTAATATATTTGTGGTTTCATGACATTATTCATTGTTTACCTTGATCTGTATTTTCCATGTGTTATTCATGGTTTTTGGTGCTATATCAATAATAATTCAATGCTACAAATTCTCATGTGGAGTTTTCTTCTTGAATGAAAACCAGGAAAAACAGGTGAGAAAACTTTATATTGCTCTTGCTGCTTCAGCTGTACCAGTTGGAATAATCTCTCATTACATGCGTCCCGTGAACCTCGCTCCCAGGCTTGTTTCAGAGGGTAGGCTGGATTAATAATTCTTTTTACCAGAAAACCACATAGTCTAGTCTAATATTGAAGATAGGCACAACGTGCTTTTCTTGTTAGGCAAATCAAACGGCTAATTTTTGCCTTTTTCTGCATTTTGGGGTGTGAAAATACAATAGTAGTGTTGGTATATTGCTATCAGGCTTTATATATCAGGGTGCTGCTTTTCTCCTTGTTGTTGAGGGCAGGAATTGGTGGATTGGTTATGCTATCTTATGTTCATTTAAATTCTCTCTAAATCTCACAATTTTAAGAGACTTGTGACAATATACGCATTTTCTTTGTGTCTGTACTAATAAAACATAACATATGCAGCAAGCCTTCTTGGGGCAAGAAGGAAGAGGGCTGAATTGAGCACGTTCTACCTTAATTTTAAGGCCAAATTAAGCATTGGTGTGTTTTGACGCAGAATTATGTAATGGAGAAGGCAAAGTTTCAAAAAAAGTTAAAATCTGTTTAGTATGAGGCTTATTTAAAGTTGGGTCAGTGATAAGCTTTAATCTCAAATTGAGCCCAAGTCTAACTGGGGATGGGAACCTGAAAATCTCGACTCTATCTCATTTTGTGATACTTCAACCAGAGTTGTGGATTAAATTGGAAAAGTTCATTCTGCAGAATTTGTTGAAGGTTGGCATCTTTGTCAACTGGAGGTCTTGGAATGCAATGAGATTCTGTGGCCAAAGGCTGATGTTCTGAAAGACCACAACATTGAAGATTGTGGATGGCCTCCAAGCACGACAGCTTTTGAATGCAAGATCAACTTGTTAACTGGGAAAACTCATCAGGTACTCTACTTTCCCTTTTGTTTGACTGTTTTCGCTACACACAAGTTGCCAAAGAAGCTGTTGCTGTGTTTCATGAAACTACTAAGTAAGCATTCTTGAGACTTGACGTTGACTGAATAGCCATTTAAAACTTCTTTCCGAAATCATGGTGAGAATTGTAATACAATCTTTACAGGCAATGAAACAATTCATAAATAAGCTCTTGTTGGCTTTGGGTCAAATGGGTTTAGAGTTTGCCTGGTCTAAATGAGCCCATATAGGTCATTTGACCGGCCTCATGCTGAATAGTGTCATTGGCCGGTTTTATGCAAGGTTCTCATAACCGAATCAGACCGGCCGGTTGAACTGGTCAGAGGCCTCGGATCCATCTCTCCAACTCAAGGGGACCTACCGCTAATGCTGAGACTTCGCGGCGGGCCGCCCGCGCTACGCCAAGGTCTCTCCACGGTGGCGTCTGTACGATCTCACCAGGGGAGAACATTATTACGTTGGCGGACGACGAAGTGCTGCCTGCGGGAGACGTCGCGGTGACCCAGCCCTCGGCCCCTCTTGCCGTGGAGATCGTTGGCGCGCCAACGCAGGACCGTGGTTCGTCAGCTTCGGTCCCACCTCCGACGCCTTCGGCCGGTCCGGAGGCTCTATCGGGGGAAGTTCAGATGGGGGCAAGCTCCGGAGGCTCGATCGCGCAGACCTTCGCGCGCAACATCTTTCGGCATCTTGACCAAATCGAAAAGCGCGCTGCGAGCAGGGAGCAGACGGCGGCACTCGAGCAGAAGACGGAGGCACTCGAGAAGAAGATGGATGAGGCCCTGGCTCTGCTTCGAAGATTGGAGCCTTCGGAGGCGGAGAAGGCAATTGCTGATCTGGAGTTGAAGTACTAGGTTCGAGGGCGATCTGGAGGCGGCGACGACCGAGATTGAAGAGATGAAAGAGGGAGAAAACTGCTCTGGGGCCTCCTCTCGGCGCCGGAGTTTCGTCCCTAGTGCTTTTTGTTTCTCTCTCTCTCTCTCTTTTAAATTTAAAAGAAATTTCGTAAAGGAAGCACTTTCTCTTTCCAACACAAGTTTTGAAATTTGTGATGTGACTGTTGGGAGAATCGATTTACTTTCTCTTTCCGGCGCAAGTTTTGAAACAAATAACTAATTTACTTAGAACTTTGTCGATTTCAAATGAAATTAAGCAGCATAATATCTCAAATTTGGTAGGATTATTATATAAAAGTTTCCACTCATGTTTGATATCTTCCATGAATTTTTTTATATTTCGTTTATTTAATCCTAAGTCAAACATGATTAATCGCTTTATTCAATTTTGGTGATGAATTGGGTACTAAATCAACACAAATCCTGATAATCATGTTCCAAACATTGTCTCACATATTTTATGAATTTCCAAAAAAATTCTCAAATTTTGGAGAAAACTTTCATTTTTTCAGCTCAATTAAAAGGCCCAATCATTCATTTTGGCTTTCATTTTTCAATTGCCCTTTAATAGAGCAATTTTAATTATTGATCATCAAATTTCAAAAATAGAAGTTAACACCCATATAACCAGGATCAATTTGGTAGTGATTTAAAAAAAAAGTGTTATTATTTCATCCAGACAAAATCTTATCCTAAAATAACCTAGATTTAATGAAAGAGATTATTTTGATGTCAACAAAATTATTCTTCAAATAATTTTTTAAAATTCTTTGAAGAAAATTATTACTTCAAATATAGTCAAGTCAAATTCACATATTAAGAAAGAAGACAAAAATGCGGAGAGAGCACCGAAGGGTCAGGGGGATGGAAAAGAGTACAAAAAAGGGTGTATCTTTTGAAACCCCGAAAAATGACCTTAAAATATTTCAATTTGTAATACTTATGTTAAAAATAAATTACATCTTTTATGAAAAATAAAATTGATACTTTTAATAACAAAACAATGACACTTTTAGCTCGACAAAGCAACAATGCCGGACCTTTCTACGACCGATAAAACTAAGGTTTGCAAAAGTGGATCGAAGGTTGAATCGATCAAATAGTCAGTTCATGGTCTAACCAGTTCAACCGGATGATCTTATAATTACATCACAGATATTTAAAGTTCTATAAATATTATAAATAATTTTTAAGAAATCAAAATTAATATAAAAATAGAACAATATATTCAAAATTTTAAAGAAAAATTAATATATCAATTATTTAATAATAGGTTATCATTTAAATAATATAAATATAAACCTAATTTAACTATTAATCTATTCAAATAATCAAATCTGTTAAGTTGGGAGAATATAAATAGTCAATAAATACTTATCAAGTTCACTCCTCATATATATGAATTTAAACTGCTGCATTCGGTTCAATAGTTGGACCAATTTTTAGTTGATTTAATTCAGTCAAACCATTATTTCCATTGTATGGACAAACTAGACTAGTATTCATGGGCCTCCTCTCGAACGGAAGGCCGCTTGGTACTTGCTTGTCCCACCTGAGGGGGATGACCCGCAGTCGGAAGTTCATCCTCCATGCTTTTAGCCACGTTGTCATATAGAGACATCACTGCATCGTTCTCTTTCCAGAATCAAGAATGGTCCCCAGTGCCGATCCATGGGTATTTATAGCGCCAAGGAGCTTACGTGGTAGCCGCGAGGCACGTGCATCAATTCGCATCATGACTACCGGGGAGGCATGTTACATCCGGATCCGCGCCACTGTATCTGGAGCGTACGCTTGGAGGCCTACGTGGCATCAGCGTCACAAGGGCTCGACGACGAACGGAGGACGAAAAGGAGGACCCAGGCAAAAGGCTGTTGTCGAAGAGCCCATGCCGAAGAATTCACGACGAACTGCCCACACATGACATGGGTACAAGACTCGATACCGCTTTCAAGAGTTACGGCTCCCCTCAGCCTGGACAGTACAATCTGTGCAACCGAGGCCATGACGTGCCAGCCTAGCAGACAACCTAGCAGACATCATGAGCCTGACACTAGAGATGGAGCCCATTCCCTTGAAGTAACTCTCCAGAGACCAAACCAGAGTATAAAATCTCATTGTAACAGGGAGAAACGACTGATTTTTTAGATCCTCTGCTTAACCCTCTCTTTGTTCATCTTTCTCCCCCACCTCATTACTGTAATCCTATAAGGAAGCATTCATATTAGTGGAAATCTTTGAAAGCCGCCCGAACGGCGCCGTGGCTTTTCTGCCTAGCCGGTTTTCCATGTAAAAAATCCCTCTTTCGATCTTCTGTTTGAATTCTAGCCTCAACACAATGATAATAACCTAATCATCCTTAATGTAGGTTCGTGCACAGTTGGCTGCCATTGGCGCACCTATAGTTGAGGACTCCATGTACATGCCCGCCGCTTTGGCTGCAAGTTCTAATCCGCTAATTAATCCATTCGGTAAGCAGAGAAAGGAGTATGTTAGTGATGGTGACAAAGTGGCTGCAATGGAAGAGTGGATTTCCTGCCATGGTAAGGAACCAAATTCTGCGATAGGTCTTCAAGCATCTCACATTTCTTGGGATGATGGAAATTGTTCATATAAGGCCAGGACTCCATGGTGGAGGTAAGGAGCATGTTTTAATCTAGATACTGTAGTCCGATTTCTGTTCTTGTTTATATACTCTTTCTATTATATGGAAAAGTAAGGCTTCTTCGGTTATAGCTTAGATTATAAGCTGTTTGCTGGATGACTTTTTGTTAGAATTTTGTGTGGAATAACATGCAACCGAACAATTCATATATACATATGACGTTTCATTTAGTCAGCTGGTAATTTAGGAAAGTGTTTAACTAAGTTTGCTTGGTAGGCAGAATGAAGCAGCTTCAACCATTTCGAAGCCAATTCACTTAAGTGAATCTGCCAAACAGATTTGCTTCATCCAAAAAAGGCTTCAAGCCATTTTAAACCTATGAAGCCAAAACCATCTACAAGACTACAATATGGTTTAAGTGAAACTGCTTCAAGTTCCAAATTTGATTCTGCTTATTCCAAAGTCAAAGCCACTAGCAAACCTGCATATGCTTTCTTGGAGCGCTGGTTTGCTCCTTAGTTTGGAGCTGCAAATGGAATCTAGGAATGCCCAGGCCAAGGGTGGGCCTAAGTTTTTTTTTTTTTTTTTTAAGTTTTAAGACTTAGTTAATCCCAACAAGATTAATGCTTTAGTTAAGCCATGAGAAACAAATAGTTGAAAGCAAAAAAAGTTTGAAACTGAACGAATGAGCTTTACTTAAACTTCAAAACTGTGCTTAAATGTTGGCTCGACGGTAGGCACTCACCGAACGAAAGAAATGCTTCCTTTGTAGATCACATAGCTGTTAAATTAACAAGTTTTTCTTTTGTTGTGTGTTTAAATATGTACAGTGTGTTTCTAGAACTACCTGCATAAATGTATGGCCGTAATGAAGTGATTTATCTTTATGTTTTGATTCCAGGTGCTGTTGATCTTTGATTCATAGCAGAGAATGCATAGTGATTAACATGATTTGTGTGAATTGTAATGTTCGAAACTCTGATTCCCTTGTACATCAAAGAAACATTATGCCTTTTTGTTTTAATGTGCTTAGGTTTGCATTTGTTTGTTAGTTGCAAACTTAGATCATGCACTTAAAGAACTATAAATTTATTTTTTCACGTATTACTTCAAATTACAATATCGACATTGTACACATCCATCGATTATAGTGGTAATGATTTCAACGTGTTGGTCAAGTGTTATAGGCACGATAGTTTAAAATTTGTTTGTGATCTCTTCTGCTCTAGCTTTAGTTAACATGTAATCTATGAGCATGGGTATGATAGGGAGATACTTATACGATAATAATACGGTGATACGATAAATTATGAAAATATATGATACAGATATGGAAGAATACAACATATAAATTGTAAAATGCATGTGTATATGAAATGTTGATCTACTAGAAAAGGCGCGGAGCATAGTTTCATTTCTCGTACCTTCACTTGATGCAAAATATCAGAGTTTACATATTGCATACAGTTAGAGGAATTGGTGTTAATATGGATCGAAGATCGAAAATCGAAAATCGATCGAAAATTGAATCGATTTTAGATCGAATCAAAATTGAGTCGATCTAAATGAGCCGACTAACGAGCCAAAAGTTCGGCTCGGTAATAATTTCGAGCCGATTTTGAGTCGAGGTAGGCTTGGCTCGATCCAGCTTGAAATCGACTCGAATTAAAATACATATATATAATATATGTATATAATATATATTAAATATAATATGGATCAAATTTATATTTTTTTACTTAATCATATGATAATAACAATCAAGTATTTATTCTACTAAAGTAGTGGACTAATTAATTTTATATTTAATTATATTAAATATAAGTTTAGATATATAAACTAAATATTATATGCAAATGAATGTACTATTTCTATTTATATTTTAATAGTGGGTGACCCATGCAGTTTACTGAATTCAAATAATAGTAATTATAGATGTTGTAGATAAAAAAGTTATTTATTTTAGATAAATATTGTATAGTGAAAAATAATAAAAAAATTAATGGTAATTGGACAAAAGAGAGAATTATTATATTTTAAAGTTATTCAAATAAAAATTACAGTTAGGCATATTTGAGGTAAAAATGAAATAAATTCAATACATCATTAAAAATTTATTTACAAATTTAAAATTAAAATTTTGAAGTTTTATAAAAAAATTAGTACTCAATGGAATTTATTATGTTGCATTACATGCACATATAAAAGATAAAATGAAAGAACATAACAATAGTAATAACAACAACAATCAAGCCTTAGGCTCTGTTTGGCATTGCTGTGCTGTATAAAAAAGTGTTGTACTGTATAGTTGTATAAAAAAGTGCTGTTGAATAAAGCTGTTTTATATGTTTGATAAATTATTATTAAAAGCTGTCATCAAAAGCAGAACTGTTTGGTTAAACTGCTGTGCTGTCTAAAATATTTTTATTTTTGACTAAATTAGACATAATTTAAATTTTTTTTATTACATATATTCTATAAATATTTAATAATTAACTCATTCTATTAAATAATTAAATTTATGTGCCATTAATTTTATAATCTATTTTATATTATTTTATAGTTTATTTGTATATTACTTATAAATTTTTAAAATAAATTTTATTTATTTTATATTATATCTATATATATATATATATATATATTTATTTATTTATTTATTTTACTATATTAATAATATCATTTAATACATTTTTATAAAAAACAAATATGAAAATATGAAAATTACGTCAATTGCATATTTGGTTTAATGACGGGACGTGAGGAAGAAAATGACGGGAAAGATCAGCAAGATGTGTTTGGTTAGAGATAAATAATATTAATGGCATTTTTGTCCATAATTAATTAGAACACAATCACTTTTCCAAAAAACTTTTTTTTTTAGCTTTTCTCTACAGTTGTTTTTTAGCTTTTTGATAGCTGAAAGCGGTTAAATAGCTATTTTATCAAACACAATTTTTATATTTTAGCTATATAAAAAAGTACATTTTAATACCAAAAAACTTTCCCAAACGCAGCCTTAATCTCAATAGGTGGGGTCGGCTATATGAATTTTTTATTTTGGGCAAATTTCACTCAGGTCCTTGAGTTTAAGGGTTATTATCACACAAGTTCACGTTTTTTAAATTATATCATCGGGGTCCCTAGGTTTTCAAAAATTATCATCCGGGTCTTTTTTTTATTTTTTTATTATTAAGAAATATACAAAATTACTATTATATCCTTACCCTCTCAATCTCCACAGATTCGGCAGCCGCGCCGCCTCCGGCGGCCTC
>JAEMOT010003527.1:391263-406943 GCA_019297695.1 Apostasia ramifera
GGCGACCGGCGAGGCCGCTGGAGGCGGCGCGCTGCCGGATATGTGGAGTTTAGGAGGGTAAGGGTATAATGGTAATTTTATATATTTTTTAATAAAAAAAAATAAAAAAAAAGACCCAGATGATAATTTTTGAAAACTTAGGGACCCCGATGATATAATTTTAAAAACGTGGACCTCTGTGATAATAATCCCTTAAACTCAGGGACCTGGGTGTAATTTGCCCTTTTATTTTTATTGCGTTCTATCGGTTACCAAATTCTTATCTAAGTCTAAGTAACTAAGATTACTCTTATAGTTTTCTTGTTATTTCTTTGTATATAGGCAAAATTCAATAAATCAATTTTTCTAACTGAACATGCCGACTTCTCTAAATTTATCTTTAATTGGTGCAACACCAATTTTTTTCTGATATACTCATTCATTTTTTATTCTATTTTTTCGTGTATATCCACACATCTACCTTAGCATTCTCATTTTTCTAATATTTATTTTATTTGTATGTTTCCTCTTTGCAGGCCAGCATTCAGCACCGTATATCATCGCTGGTCTTACTACAGTTTTATAAAATTTACCATTGATTCTGCATGGGATTTTTCTATCGCACAACACACCAAAAGCATTGAAAATAATTTACATAAACTCTCTTCGGAGACATCCAATAAAATGAAAGAACATAACAATGAAAATAATTTACATACACAAAAGGTATTCAAATATAAAAGTTTTTCATATGAAAAACAGTTGTTATAGCCAAAAGAAAACGGTTTTATAGCAAAAAGATTTACATGTTGAATTACATCGATTTAACCAGTCTCATCATAATTTTCAAACTCAAGGATCATATTACTTCTTCTAAATACTCACGATCAGCTGCATTTAAAAATATGAAGTAAGAAAAAATTTAAGGTTGTATTTGTCATCAAAACAAGTACTAAAGTATTCTAGATGAAAGATAATTAACATCTAAGAAGATAAGATAAGTGCTTTAAAAAGAAGGGACATTTACATGGTGGACACAGAAATTAGGTTAATTTAGGGATTTCACTATAAATCTCAAAACATTACAGATATCATATCTAAAATAACTATTTTTTCATTTTTCACATCCTGCAGTAAATTCTATCAGAAGATTTAACCATAGTTAAATCTTAACAAAATCTCAGCCATTGATCGCATCGTTTAACCATCGACCTTCATGTTAGGGCATCGTGAAGCTGCATTGCTTCCGGCGACCTCGCACTTTTGGCGAGGCGGCGGCGTATTCTCGCGAGGTGACAGCGTATTCACGCGAGCATCATTATTTGCATCTTCTTCTTACGCGGGCATCGCGAGCGGGCATCGGACCTTTTTAAGATTTAACTATGGTTAAATTTTCTGATAGAATTTACTGCAGGATGTGAAAAACGAAAAAATAATTATTTTAGATGTGATATCTGTATTATTTTAAGATTTATGATAAAACTCGTAAGTTAGCCTTATTTCTGTGTCCACCATGTAAATATTCCTAAAAAAATGCTCAATTTTGTAGAAAAACAACTAACAAATGGTAAAGAGGAATGAATCCATAATCACATTAGTAAAATAGGGAAAAAAACTGTAAGCTATATTGAGAAAACTAAACAAAGCTCATACTTTTTTTATGTAAGATAGAATCTATTCTTACAACTTCATCAACACAAAATCTAGCAGCTTGGATGAAGCAAAAAGGGAATAAAAATATAAAGAATATCAGAAAGAAAATCGGAAAAAAAAATTGAAAAACTTTAAATAGTTATAATAAATGTTCTCTATACCTTGAATAGCTTAAATAGTTACATGTTAACTGCTATTACATTGAATATTTTTTTGAGCTTGTTGCTTTTGCGAAATCATGACTGTCAGAGTTGTTTAAGCTTTCAATATTTGAGTATGTGTTTGGATCTTGAGATATTGAGATTATTGATGTGCTTGCAATTCTTGTAATTATGACTACTAAGTAGCTGCAGTATTGAAGGAATTTGAAGTTTTTCGTAATTTGAATATGGAATGTATAACTTAGTGATAAACAAATTTGAACATATTGAAATATTTTAATCCCATTTTTATGTTAAGAAATATTTGTCAGTTGTATATAATAAATGAAATAAAATTATTGTTTGATTGAATTATTTTATAACCTTGTGAATTGCTCTTTTGTTAGTTCTAGTGGTTGATACAACATTATTTTTGCATGTTTGTCAAATAGAATTATGTTTAGTCTATTTGTTGCATCCTCGATTATTGCGTAAACTTTGTACCTTTAATTTATAATACTATTAACTTATTAGTATATTTTATATATAAAGATTTATAATAAAAGCCAATGTTATGCTTCGATATACCTAGAGATGATATTTGAGTTGATTGAAGAACTTGATGCATTCACATTTTGATGAGATAGACTCTTCGCAACAAAAAGAGCAACAATCATACCGTACTTTCATTACTAGATCAATGAGCTCTATGCAACAACTCATCACTTAATTATAACATTTATATTTCATATCATAAATCCTTATTTCTCGGTTATTATGGCATTAGCAACATCAAATGAAATATACGTATTAATTATCATATTCTTCACGTACAATATGCTCATTTTTCGTATTAAGAATTAAACATGAAGATTACAAGCATCAAATATAAAATAAAAATATATTTTACATAATTTTACTGATTAATTGTAACGACATAAATTACTTTCTTTAGTTCCATCAATTCATTTCTCCACTTATCTTAATAACATATAAAGATCACTCATAACAACTATTACAACTTCACAAATAATGGGAAAAGACCACCTATCTCATTTCTGTAATGATTTTTGGCTTCCTCTCCACTCTTCTACTTTTTAACTTTTTCATAGAAATTTATTTCTTCTTACTCACAAATAATGGAAAGAAGAATGTAATTTTCTCTCTCATTCAGCTTTCATATAAAATGCAAACAAATCTCTTTTTATCTCAAATTTATTCAATAAACTTCCCTGGGCTTGGTGGAAACAAGCAGGCGGAAGGTACGAGCAAAGGCAGAGAGCAAACATCAATAAACTTCCCTGGGCTTGGTGGAAACAAGCAGGCGGAAGGTACGAGCAAAGGCAGAGAGCAAACAGAGGCTTAAATCCTTTAATCAAATAATTCTTTTTTTTTTCTTTTCTTCTCCACGTGGCAGAGGGGAGGCATGGGCGCAAGCAGTAGGCAACCCATCCTTATTCTTTTTTTTTAAGAAAAATTGTAATTTAGTCCCCCAACTTAGTGTTTCCTTAGCAATTTTGCATGTACATAGAGCTCCTTATTGTACTATTTTTTCTTATTTAAAGTTATAATTTAAGCTAGCTAGTCTAGTAAACTCTCTTCTTTTTCTTGTTATTCTCCATATGTGGAGGTTGTAGTTAAGTAGGTTTAGAAAGCCGTAGGATTTAGGAGATTTGCTCAGTATTGGTTCCTGTAAAAAACCGTGAGATTTGTACTAGATTTATTTGGCTTTAGTTCCCATAAAAAGCTGGTGTTGACTAGTGTGAATTCTCACTTGAGGAGTGTGGGGAGTGGACTAGAAGGGGAGCCGAACTATCATACATTTCTGCATGCTCCATTAGTATAATCGTAACAAAATTGATATACTCTACTTAAATTTGAATTAAATTCTCTGCAAATTAATATTTTCATGCAAATTGATATAAATACACAAATCTGATCTTCATTTATTTCTATTGTTAAATTTCTATTCTGCTTGGTCTATTATTGAAATTGACCATCTGTATTGCTTTTTCACTGCTTTGCTATTCTATTTCTTAAATTGGCTATCTGCACTGCATTCTTTATTTTATAGCTTATTTTCTTTGATGCTGTTCAATTTTTGAAATTGATCATCTTTTTAATTTTTGACTATCTTTATTATATCTCTTTAGTAAATTAATTTTAATTATTCCTAATTCACCCCCCTCTTGGGAAGCCTTTGGGCCAATAATCGTCCTACATCGGAAAGGGAGGGAGATCTTGAGTGGTATAAGTAAATAACGTGATTTCAAATGATAGAGGCGCTTTTTGGGGAAAAACTGTGAAGATCATAATGAAAAACTCTATAGTTAAGCGTACTTGAGTTAGAGTTGCACTGAAATGGGTAACCTCTTGAGAAATACTCAAATCACGCAGTTTTCTTAAAACTAAAGTAAATAATACCTCTATATTAAGATCACAGAATATTACAGATCTTTTTGTATATTTTTTACCATTTGAGTTTACTTTAAAAGGCTTTGTCTATATTTAAGAAGAAAGGCAATTTTTTCTTATACCCAACATAAATTTTAATAATAAAATATAAATTTATTTCACATGCTATTAATTGTCATTAAATTATGAAAAAGATTGAGTATTTTAAATGCCTAGAATTAATTATATAGAATGACAATAAAATAGATAATAATATTATTTGCAGAATCTAAATAAGATGAATGAAGTGAAAAAATGTATTTGGAATGCGGTGAAAAAAAATTTCATTCAGATTTAAAAATAAATATTATAAAAATAGTAATAATACCAATGATGATATATGGTATTGAATACTGACATATAAAAAGAATGCATTTAAGTAAAATAAGTGTTTCAGAATAAAAATCCTAAAAATGATAAATAGGTATACACAGAAAAATAGAATGAAAAATAAATATATTTACAAAAAAATTAGAGTAGCATCAATTGAATGTAAACTTAAATAGAATTAGTTTAGATAATTTAGATATATAATTTATGTACTAATTGAAGTTTTAGTAAGAAAAATTTGATTATTGAATTTTGTCTATATAAAGTTATAAAGAGAGAGATAAAAAAATAAGATAAAAAATTATAAAAAATGATCTTACACATCTACAGCTAAATAAAGTTATTAGCTGAGAAAGTAAAACAACAACAACCAAGCCTTAATCCCACTAGGTGAGGTCAACTACATGAATCCTTTGTTTCCATTACGCTCTATCAGTTACCAAATTCTTATCTAAGTCTAAATAACTAAGATCATTCATTATAGTTTCTTTTCATGTCTTCTTTGGTCTCCCTCTTCCTCTTTGTACATGGGCAAAATCAATAACTCAATTTTTCTAAGTGGAGCTTTAATCGGCCTACGATTTATATGTCCAAACCATCTAAGCCGATTTTCTCTAAGTTTATTCTCAATTCGTGCAACACCAACTTTCTTTCGGATATATTCATTTTTTATTCTATTCTTTCGTGTATATCCACACATCCACCTTAACATCCTCATTTCTATAATATTTATTTTATTTGTATGTTTTCTCTTTGCAGGCCAGCATTCAACACCATATATCATCGCTAGTCTTACTATAGTTTTATAAAATTTACCCTTGATTCTGGATGAAATTTTTCTATTGCACAATACACCAGAAGTATTTTTCATTTTACCCATCTTGCTTGAATCCTGCTAATAACGTCATTATCTACTTTATCATTATTTTATATAATTGATCCAAGGTATCTAAAGCGCTCACTCTTCTTGACAATTTGATTACTAATTGTCACATCTTTAATATAAATATTTCTTTTTTGACTAAATGTGCACTCCATATATTCAATTTTTGATCTACTGAGGTGAAAATATTTAGATTCTAAAGCATTCCTCCGCAGCTTTAGTTTCACTTTAGCTCCCTTTTTAGTTTTCTCAATAAGAATAATATTATCTGTAAAGAGCATACACTAAAGCATTTCATCTTGGATATGTCCAGTCATGACTTCCATAATCAAAGCAAAAGGATACAGACTTAAAGCCGAGCCTTTGTGTAATCTAACTGTAATAGAAAAATCCTTAGTCAAATCACCTTGTGTCCGAACACAGGTAACAGTAGAAATAAATTATTCATATAGCCAACTCTACCTAGTGAGGTGATGACGCAGTTATTGTTATTATTATTATTTTTAATTACTGATTATAAAAAAGTAATTTTATTTCATGTCACACATATTTTAATAAATCATTGCTATTATCAAATACTTATATAAGAAAAGCAAAAATTATTCAATTTTTTTACTAATTCAGTTTGAAAAAATGATAATTTTTGATAAATTTGATCACATACAAGAATATGTGAAATTTGAATAAAATTAATTTATTATTCTGAAATTTACGTAAAAATATATTTATATTGGACTTATCTAAAATATATTGTAAGACTAATTTTATTAATAATTGTGATGATTGACAAGGTCATGATAATTTTCATAAAACAATGAAACTGTGGTTAGTTACACATAATCATGAAATTTAACCAATCTAAAGGCCTTGTTTTGCTGGAATACTAGA
The DNA here is from genome assembly GCA_019297695.1 of Apostasia ramifera. NCBI lineage: Eukaryota > Viridiplantae > Streptophyta > Magnoliopsida > Asparagales > Orchidaceae > Apostasia > Apostasia ramifera. The sequence continues at coordinate 397,591 of JAEMOT010003527.1, forward strand.
ATGTTCTAAATGCTCGGACTTGATTAAAGTTATTCGTGAACGAGCTCGTTACTGTATTTGTATACGAGCTAATATATATCTGATTTTACAAACATAAAAATCATAAATAATTTCTTATATATAATGGATAATAGGATATTAATGTGTTTATGAATAGGCTCGTTATCATAATTATAATTTTTTTAATAAATAAAATGTACTAAAATCTCTAAAGGATTATTAATGGAGCTCTGAAAAGTAATTTATTAAGCATTAAATCGAGCATATTTATGAATATTATATGAATAGTTTACGAACATTAATGAATTGACCACTAGTATGTTCAAACTCGTTCAAGTATCGATTGAGCTTTTAAAATTATGTTCAAATTTATTAATTAATATTATCAAATTGAATATGAACGAATTCTTATCAAATTTGATATCAAGTTATGTATCGAACCCTCGGCTCATTTACAACCCTATCCAAAAGTAATGCACTATTTTATTGCACAATGGTATTGCATAAAAGTTTGATATATTTTTTTATATATTTTTCTTAGGCAATATTTTATTTCTCTTTAGAACAATCTTCATATCAAATTTTCTTCAGGGCCTAATATTATGTAACTCTACGATTTTAAACTTTTAATATTTCAGTGCTCTCTGTCTTGCTGCACAGGAGGAAACATTGGAACGGGACTTCTTCCCGCTCCTCTCCCATTCCCACCCCCCCTCTCTCTAAATGGTGATTTGTTTTTAGGTTTGGGTGCCCAAAAATTAGGGGCACCCAGTGAAAGTCCGCCATGCCAGTAGTGGGCCACGCTCAGTACTAATAGGATCTGATTGGGTATATAAATGTTCGGGCTCCTCTCGACCCCAAAAATTGCTACAATGTGGCCCACCTCTTATTTTTCCTCTCTCTCATAGCACTCTCAGCTGGCAAATTTTAATATTAAAAATTTAAAATTATAAATCTGCATAATATTATGCTAATATAATTTAACTTATATGTAACATAAGATTTGATATTATAATAATTTTATTTTAAAATAGAATAATCAAATAAAAATTTTCACATATATGCAGAAAATTATTTTCTTCAGCTAAGCGCCCCCGTCATCCCTGTGACGCCCAATTAAAGTGCACAGAAAAATTATTTTACATTATTTTCTTGATGTTTCTTATCATTTTTTCATCTTTTTGCTTGATTTATATTCTTATACAAAATTTTAAAAAGTGAACATAGAATTAAATTAGATTTCTGCAAAGTTAATAATATACATACAATGTAATTTATTGTATGCATATTTTTAGTTTTATATGAAACTTATTTAACTTTGTATTTATTTTTTTGAATTTTATTTATGAATGTAAATTAAGTAAAAGAATATTAAAAAAAATTTATAAAAAAATGATATAAAAATATGTACAGCCTCCCCAAATTCTGATTGCTGAAGGACTTATATAATGTATTGGCGGACCTGATATTTGTTTGAAATTTCCTTAAAGCCGCTTAAAAGATTCCGGTTTCCCGCTCAAATTTCCTATCCGAAATTCAAATTTCGTGCGGCAATTCGGCGAGTCGGAATTAGGACCGTTCCCGGTTCCATTCGCAAAAATAAAAAGGTAAAAATCGCTAACCCTAGCTCGCCTCACTCCAATCACCTCTCCGGATCCATAGCCGAGAGTTCTCACTTCCCTTCCATGGCGAAGTCTCAGACACCGCGCCGAAGTCGGCGGCTGAGTGATGCCTCCGATGAGCAGTTGGCAGTTGAATCCTCGTCTTCCTCCTCGGCAGTGCCAGATAGGAGGAAGAGGCAAGCGCCGCAGGAGATGGCCGACGACTTCCATGAAGAGGTGGCTGAGACCGCCGGCCGAGGAGGAATGAGCTCATCCCGGAGGAAGAAGAAGGCGCTGGCAGTAAAGGAGTCCAGGATCTCCAAACACGCGGACAATGTGACACAGGCCGAAGAAGACGATCAAGAGGAAGAGGATGAGGATACCGTGACAGAAGAAGTTGCAGCAAATTCTTCGAAGAAGAAGAAAAAATGTGCCTCCTCTAAGCCACCGTCAAAGCCAACACACGAGGATGATACAGTTTGCAGCTTCCTTGGCGATCCGATTGATTTAGATGAAGCCAAAAGGAGATGGCCGGAGAGATACACTAAAAAGGTAACCAAATTCCTGCACTTCAAATTAAGAGAAATGAAGCTGGTGAACTGTTCCTTAGTTCATCAAATTGTTCTGATTTCTAAAATCAATAAAGAAACTTTAGATCGACCAGTGCTTATCGTGCTGCTTTAATGCCAGCACATGTGAACCGCGGAAACAATTTGAAAGAATCTTCTATCAAAAAAAATTGAAAGAATCAAAACAGAACGCAAATGAATTAGAAACTGCAATGCTGTTAAGGTAACTTTGACCGATCTACTTCGGAAAGTGTATTTTGCGTGGAGGGGTTTTTATTTGTTGGCAGTGGTGTTGTTGTTTATGACCGGCAGCAAACCTGCTTTATGTCCCCATCATATGAAGGTCATGTTTGGAATGAGATTACGTTACGTTACGTTACGTTACTTGAGATTAGTATAACTTAGATAATACTGTTTTAGCGAGGGTTAAAAAAATTCTGTTTGCTTGGTTATTCAAATCTGTGAAATATAATATGCATATCTATTTGGTGACAAATTACATTCAGAGAAGAAATTTACAATATTTTTGACTAACCATCTAATTCAACGTTGCATCCACAGAAGCATGTTATCAAATAGGTGATCCTCATAAAATTGTTAGAACTCCCTACAGACCATACTATTTCTTTCCAAGGAAGTTGGACAGAGTGTAACAACAGACTAAAAGGATTCTAGAAATTTGCAAAGGAGTTCACTTTAATCCATTTTCACTGACGTTAGTTTGATGCCATTAGAGTGGAGGGTGTTGAAGAATTCCCAGACTTTAGCATGGTTCTTGAAGCCCTTGTTCTCGATCTATTTGGTGGTGTGCTGTGATTGATTTTGTGTCTATGAAGAGTGAACACTTCAAAAAATTATGTCTTGTTCATGTCAGACACACGGACATCTAGAGATATGCAAGGACATATGGGAACACCTTATCGTATATGCCACGTGACGTGTTTTAATAAAATAATATTAAAAAAATTAAAGAATATTTTTTGGACATACAAGGATTTTTTGGAACACTTTAAAATACTTTTAAGATATTTCTAAAATGTAGACTTTTAAGACACATGATACTTTTAAGACATATATAAAATAGAATTGAATTTATTTAATATTAATGTTAAATTTATTTATTAATATTATATTTTTAAATAAAATTTATAGATATATCTACCCCTTTTTATTCTTTTTATTAATATTTTAAATTTTTATTATTGTTAAAATTTTATTTAATCAAATTAAAAATTTATCTAATATTATTATTAGCAAAATTTTATTTAATATAATTCAAAATTTTAAGTTAATCAAGCCAAATTAAATTTTTTCCTCTAGTTTTACGAAAATGAACTGATCGTAAAAAATTTAAAATTTTAGCTTTAGTTTTATCTTTCTTTCATTTTAAACATCAAAAGTTTTTACTTTTCTTTAGTGTTATGCTCATTGTGATTGTCCTGACAAGTAAAATTGTATTTTTTTATTTTCCTTTTTATTTTGCAAAGTAAACCTTAAATTTATATTTCAAATTTTTTTAATATTGACAATATATTTATTCTCAAGTTTTCATCTTAATCTTATGAGATTTCAATGTTATTCACAAGTTATTTAAGTTTGTATTATATTTTATATATTTTTTAGGTATGAATTATTAATTTTGTTATTATTATTATATTTAGCGTGTCATATCGTGTCCGTATCCTATGTTTTGAAAAATTATCATGTATTCGTGTTATATTGTATTGTGTTCCCGTATCTTCTTGTAGTATTTGTACTTTATAGTTTTGTGTGCATGGAGAACATTTTTCATTCCATGGTGGGGGTCATCTTGGGCTAACACATTTGGGCCATCCTTTAGGGATTTCTGAATCGACAAGGCCGTAACCACTAAGTGGTTAATTCAATGACCAACCAAATTAATACTTTAGGAAGATGAAGAGATGCATGATGTGTTATTTCACCATTGTTGTGGTGGAAATGGGGAGGGGAAAGGAGGAATCGCAAGATATAAGATAATTTATGTAGGAGTGAGGTTAGAGAATATTGAGGTTAATGGTATTAGTGTTATGTAGTGAGGTAACATAATTGAGTTAAGGTTTAAAATTTTTAGATACCTTGACTAGATTGGTGGTGAGAGTTAAGCTCAAAGGATAGCAAAATGGCGGTTAAAATTTTGCTTGTGTTTTTTTGAATTTATTTTATTTCAAAGATGTTTCAAAAAAACAAAGTCTTAAGATTTTAGTGTGATCGGCTTAGCAATAAGCCTTTATGCATGATGACTCATTTATCACAGGTTGGTGATACGATCACTTAAATCCAAATATTGCCAAATTCCCAGCTAATGGAGCAACCGCGTATCCCCTCTTTAACCCTCTTTGCACTATTCTCATGCTTATCGAGTAGGTAATTGAGCAATTGATTTTCTGGCTAATATGGGGGCATCCTTGGGTATCTTATTTTTGAAGAGGTTGATCTGTGATAACTATCTTTCTTTTTTTTCTTAAAATAGGATTTGAAAGTGTTTTCATTTGAGATTTTGGTTGAGATTTTCCTGTCTAAAGGTAGCTTGTTAAGAAAAAGTTTCATGTACAAGACACTTTATTTATAAAATATTTTGTGTTTCACTAACAAAGTTTAAATATTATGTTTTTAGCACAAAATATGAAATATTTTGCTTTCTGAATAAAATATTTCATTTAATTTAAGTATTCTTTTTTTGAAAAATAATTTAAGTATTCTTTTAGAATTCAAAATTTTACCTCAGTTTCCTCCTTCCCTCTTTTAACTTTGACTTGATCAACTAATAGCTTGTGGCTAGAGGTCGATGATCATTGACTGATGGTTGGGGAGTCATGGCTTATAGCTGATGACTAGGGATTGATAACTTGGTTCCCTCCTCCTTTGTTACTTGGTTAATTTTGCTGTGATTGATTGGTGGCCCCTTATTGTCGGCCAATGATTATTGGCTGGCGATTAGGGGATAGGAGCTTAAGATTGGTGATTGTGAACTGGCAACTTGTGGCTAGTAGTTTGAGAATACTGTCTAGCAATTAAGCGCTGTTGACTTGTGGTCACTGAGCAAGAACTGGGTAGTGGGCATGGTCAACCTAGTTGTGGTAGAAAAGCTAATTGTGTATTTTGCATTTTCGCTAAATGTCATCTAATTGTAATTAGTTTAATTTTTTGGATGTTTGCAAAAGTTAATTTTAATAAAATTAAAGTTAAATTTGGTGGAGATATTTTCATTGAAAATTGTGAATGATGTAAAATAAAATTAGTTATTATATTGAAATGTGTTAGAAATATAATATAAGTTTATTATTATTTTGGTGTATGTAATATGTAAAATAATGTTATTTTTTTAAATATTATATGTATAATATAAATATAATTAATTTTTAATATTTAATTTATGTGTGATAAATTACATGCCTCATCAAAATTATAAACAAATGGATCTATAATATTTAAAAAAGCTTGTGTAAAATACATAATATTTAAATTTTGTTAATAAAACACATAATAGTTTTTAAATAGTGTTTTGATATCTTTAAAAGAATGTTGTTGTTGTTCATTACAGCATTTAGTGGATATAACTATCAAATCTATGTTGATCCTCACCCAACATGAACTTATCAAATAATGCATTAACCACAGGAAATAGGAGGACCGGAATAGCATTGAAGAGTTGTACACTGGTCATTATGTCACAACACTAGATATGCAAGTGCTTTATAAACAGTGCCTTGCATGGTGAAATGAAGTACAATTAAGTTGAAAAGTTCATTTTTATATGCAAAGCAGGCGAATTTTTCCAATTCCCTCTGGAAAATTATTTTTTGTGTGATAATGTTTCGCAAAGAATATTTCCCAACTATTTTGCTATCTAATTTTCCAAATTTAGTATGTCATTAATCTTCAAAACTTTATAATGTTGCATAGTTTCAGATCAACCAACCTGCTAATTCTTTGGAAATTGATCATACTTCTGTGATGAAAAAAAAGTGATAGTATGAGTTTGTGTTAAGAGAATAAAAGAGAATGATTACTTACAATAAAGTGTACTGCATGTTAATGAATATATTAGTTGATATTATTATTGTCATTCCTAGTTTAGAAATTCCAACACATTTGTTTGCACCTGTTTTTTAAATTCTGATGGTTATTTTTATCTTTTAATCAATAATTTAGATCATGGGGAGGAACAAGGCATCTTTCTTGGTCCAGGGAAAGTAAGTTCTTAAAAATTTATGAAATGTATATCGAAAATATCTTTTTACAATTGATGTTGCCAGGCTACGGCGTTTGTAACTATACTATTAAACATTTCTTCATCTCTTTGCATTACTTTTTTTTTAATAATTTTTTTTTTATATTGAAAATACAGTGGTGATGAAGATGAAGATTTCAAAGCTAAGTGTCATTATCAGCAAGCAAAGATTGATGGTGTTATCTACAACCTCTTTGATGATGCACATGTTAAGGTGATTTATGCTTTTGTTTTTTCAGATTAAAAATAAATTTCTAATTTTAACATAATATTTCACATTATTTATAAATTTGAATATTAAAATTTGACTAAATTTTAAATCATACATCATGCATCCTTCAAAAAAAAAAAGGAATCATACATTATGCACAACTCATAATAAAAAGATATTATCTAAATTTAATTTTAATTTAATTAAAGTTAATCTGTGCAAATAAATATGCCCAATGTTTCCTTAATGTCTTATGATTATTTGCTATGGCCTTTCCTTCATTTTATGGTTAACTGTAAATTCTAGTATAATCGTTCCAGAAGAATATTGCAAATTCTAGTAGTTCTCCTGTCATGGTTCTGTTGCCTTACTAATATCTCCACTACAAGGTTTCCCTAGAACTGTTAAATAACCAGCCAGAGTCCAATTTTAGCAACTCCATATAGTAGCATATTATTTTTTTGCATTAAAAAAAGTAAAATTGTTATACTTGGCATAATGGGAAGAACAGAATACCCAATAAAAAAGCTTGGTTATCCTGATTTCTTTGTTTTATCAACTAGGTTTTCTTTTAATATTTTTCCCGAAGAGTAGCGTGCATTCTTAGTTCACTTGTTGATTGAAGCCAAAACAACAACTGGGAGAAAACCTTCAATGCAGCATTTAACTTGGATTTCACATGTTTCATATATTTTTGTCCCCTTATTACGATTTAAATTTCTGCAACTCTTGATAACTACTGATTGACAACACATTTAATATTAGACAAACTAACTCATATAAAGGGTACATGTTTAGTGAAATGAAAAGTTTTAATTATTAAAAAAATTCTCACTAAAAATATAGCAAGGGAGACACAATAAAGATCAAAAATGAAATAATTAAGTTAGTTTAACAATTAGCATAAATATAAAATTATTGATCCAACACTCTGTTTTTAGGTGGAACATAAATATTATATAACTCTAATTTGTTCTAAAGTAGAATAGAGTGTAATGAAATTAAAATTTTGCAAGGACATTTGTAAGTTGTTTTTTGAAGCTAATATAAAGTGTAATGATTTTTAGGACCACAACATTTTTGATAAGATGTAGTTGATCTTATAGTGCATAGTTCTCACTTTATCTTATTGTCATAATAGAAAACCATTAATTTATTAACTTAAAATCTATATCTTTTAACTCATTTATCTCATTATATGAATAGGCCTTAATTCTATACTTTAGGTTTTTTTGATAAGTTTTTTTGATTGAGCAAAATCCTAATAATTCCATCCCAATAATATTGTTTAAAATTTTATATGTATTGATTAACACTCTGTTAAGACGGGAAACAATCAAAGAGTTTTTACGTGGAAAACCGACTGGCGGAAAAACCACGGCTCCTTTTCGAGGAGGCTTGAAATGTTACTAGAAATCTTTGGTTGGGTTACAGAGTATTCAAAGAGGTTTTTTTTTGTTTTTGGATCTTCAGCCCCTCTAGAGGCTGTGTACAGGAAGTATATATACCCTGAGCCTGTGATGTCTAGTCACTTTCAGCCGAACAATCTACAGCTCTAGTGACAGCTCAATTAATGCCTGCGGACGGTTAGTATGTGACTCATGTTGTACGGCGTGTCAGCGGTTACGATCCGTCGGCGGGAAAACCGTGCCTCCTTCAGAGAAGTACAATCCCCCAACGGTCAGATGTCACGTCGAGTCTTTGTTTTTCGGGGTGATAACCTTTCGGCGTCTGTTGTTCGGGATGAGGCTTCTTCTGTTCGGCTCGGATGCCTTGCTCACGTGGAGACCACGTGAGCAATCACGTGGACGGTCCAGATGAAAAGGCGCGAATCCAATTGCAACATGTCCCCCCGACAGTCATGAAGCGCATTGATGTGCGTGCCTGGTTGCCACGTGTCCCGCAGTGATCTATAAATCTTTCTGAAACATAGGTTGGGTCTTTTGTTTGACCAGAGGAGAGACTGGAGTGATGAGCCTCTTCTCAGAAATAGCTGATAACCTGGGAAGCCGTAAGCCGGGCCAAGCCGATACAAGGCGCCCGGTTATTCGTGAAGAGGCGTCGAAGAAGCCGAGGATCCGCCTTTCGAGCGCAGGGGAAGGCGTACACATGACGCCAAGGTCTTCAGTGGGTGATGTACGAACAGCTCCTTTGGTGGGGGATGCAATCACAGTGGCTGACGACGAAGCACAGCCAGTTAAGGAACGTACGGGGAACTTGCCCTCCGCGCCGTATCTGGTGGTTCAGGGGGCGGCTTCAGTGGAACAGGTCAGCGTAGCCCCTGTGACTTCCTCTTCGGGCCCTTCTGTCAGTCCGGGACCTTCGTCGGGTCAGGGAGGCCCAGGATCTGTCAGCTCGACTGCGCAGTATTTCGCGCGGAACGTATGTTCTCACCTTGACAAGATCAAGGAGTATGTGGCGAGCAGGGATCAGGCGAAAGTCCTCGAACAGAAAGCGGTGACTTCTGAATAGAAAATGGAGGAAATCCTCTCTCTTCTTCGGAGACTGGAGCCGTCTGAGGCGGAAAAGACGATCGTTGTTTTGGAGTCGAAATGCGGTCGTCTTGAAAACGACCTGGAGGTGGTGACCGCCCAAGTTGAGGGGCTGATGAGAGAGAGGGGAACGTTGATGTCCCGGATCGAAGAGCTGGAAGAAGAGAATCGTCGCCGAAAAGAGTTTTACCGGTCTGTTCGGGATCTGCTTGCAGAGTCAGAGCCGAG
>JAEMOT010003529.1:9942-35675 GCA_019297695.1 Apostasia ramifera
ATATTATTTTAATCATCATTCTCCATGCATACAACTATTGTATTCTTAACTACATTCAAATACACATGATATAAATTTGTAATTACATTTGGTTATTGCACATAAATTTATAAAATTAAAAATATTTTATTTACGTTTCTCTTATTTAAAAAGTATATAATGTGACTTATTTTTAAAATTTTTTTATCAAATTTGGCAATTAAATAGTATATATACTTTTAAAATATGTAAATATTTATAATTACTATTAAGTCTTCAAATATTTTATGTTCTTTGTGTTCTAAATTATAATATTAATTATAAATAATTTTTGAAAAAAAATTATAATTTAATGATAAAAATTGGCAAAATTTATAAAAAATATATCATATAAAATAATGTTATAAATTGGGGATTCAAATATTTTTAATTTTATAAATTTGAGTACATTTGAGAGGTTATTGAGGCCATCTTAGAGGTCATAATTATCTAAAAAATGAGAAATCATATGAGATGGTTAATTATTTTTTATAAAATGTTTTAGAATTTGTGATATATAAAAATTAAAAATTTATGGTTTTATGTAAATAACATAATTGTGAATATTATATAAACAAATATTTTTCTGAATTTAAAATTAAAAGCTTTTATTTGAATAGAGGAATGACCAGTTGAAAACTGAAAACCGATCTTTCATCAAAAAAAAAAAAAAAAAAACTACGATCTACCAAACCGCTGTTCTGTAGTCGAATTATTTAGTCACGTTTCAGAGTCCGTTTACTTCCTTCTACCATCGCCTTCTCTGCCCCTTTCCCTCGAGTACCTTGAAGCTGCTTCTGAATCCCTAATCCTCAAACTGATCGCTCTCGTTCGCTCGCTCTGTGTATGTGTGTGCTGGCACGTGTTGAAGAGGTCTTGGAGGTCATTCATGGCGTTTGCTCAGCTTCTGCGGCCCGTGCCATCGCCAATGACGACGGTGGCAGCGGATCGCCACACCAAGGTGCGACAGCCTTTTGCTCTTGGTTTACCGCGGACAAGATTTTCCGGTGTCTCCACCTTCAGGAAGCCCCACCGAAGAGGTAGCTGGTAGTTCTAGTTCATTTTCCCGTATTGCAGTCTCCTCTTCGCAGTTATTCTCTCTCTCTCTTTTTTTTTTCTTTTTCTTTTTGTTAGAATTCGTTGATTTCCGGTACGTTTGGTTTTGAGTGGTCGATTTAGATAAAATGGGCGAGTTCAATTGCCTTATAGTTAGGCAGAACCGGAAAGAATGAGTTACATATAGCTGAAGGTTTTTTTGAGCATTGGATGTTAATTACTACAACAACAACAACCAAGCCTTAATCCCACTAGGTGGGGTCGGCTACATGAATCTTTTGTTTCTATTGTGCTCTATCAATTACCAAATTCTTATTTAAGTTTAAATAACTAAGTTCACTTCTTATAGTTTCTTGTCATGTCTTCTTTGGCCTCCCTCTTTTTCTTTGTACATGGGTAAAATTCAATAACTCAATTTTTCTAACTGGAGTTTCAATCGGCCTACGATTTAGATGTCCAAACCATCTAAGCCGACTTTCTCTAACTTTATCCTCAATTGGTGCAACACCAACTTTCTTTCGGATATACTCATTTCTCATTCTATCCTTTCGTTTATATCCACACATATACTTTAGCATCCTCATTTCTGCAATAACAACAACAACAACAACCAAGCCTTAATCCCACTAGGTGCGGTCGGCTACATGAATCATTTGTTTTCATTGTGCCTATCAGTTATCAAATTCTTATCTAAGTATAAGTAATTAAGATCACTCATTATGATTTATTGTCATGTCTTCTTTGGCCTCCCTCTTCCTTTTTGTACATGGGTAAAATTCAATAACTCAATTTTTTTAACTGGAGTTTCAATCAGCCTACGATTTAGATGTCCAAACCATCTAAGCCGACTTTCTCTAAGTTTATCCTCAATTGGTGCAACATCAACTTTCTTTCGGATATACTCATTTCTCATTCTATTCTTTCATGTATATCCACACATCCACCTTAGCATTCTCATTTCTGCAATATTTATTTTATTTGTTTGTTTCCTCTTTGTAGGCCAACATTTAGCACCATATATCATCGCTGATTTTACTACAGTTTTATAAAATGTATCCTTGATTCTAGATGAGATTTTTCTATCGCACAACACACCAGAAGCATTTCTCTATTTTACCCATCCTGCTTGAATCCTGCTAATAACGTTTTTATCTATTTCACCAGCATTTTGTATGATTGATTCAAGGTATCTAAAGCGCCCACTCTTCTTGATAATGTGATTACCAATTGTCACATCTTCAATATAAGTATTTCTTTCTTAACTAAATGTGCACTCCATATATTCAGTTTTTGATCTACTGAGATGAAAACCTTTAAATTCTAGAGCATTCCTCCAAAGCTCTAGTTTCACTTTAGCTTCCTCTTTAGTTTTCTCAACAAAGACAATATCATCTGCGAAGAGCATACACCAAAGCACTTTATCTTGGATATGTCCAGTCATGACTTCCATAATCAAAGAAAAAAAATACGGACTTAAAGCCGAGCCTTTATGTAATCTAACTGTATAGAAAAATCCTTAGTCAAACCTCATTGTGTCCGAACACAGGTAACAACATTGAATGTTAACTAGATTGGAGAAATTGTGAAGATGTTAATTTTGATAATCATAGATGTATTTTGTTTTTCTTGAACATTTTGACGTGTATTATGGAATTTTTTAGTTTATTGTTAACGGTTGTCTCAGGGGAATGAATGAAATAGAAATAGATCTGGGCAAGCATAAAGGTTAGAAGATATGCAAAATAATCATGTATTGGAGCTGATGCTAAATACATCAATCAAAATGCTTGCATAAATTAGAACCACCACTAAATTCAACATTAGATATGAAATATTGATCAAGAAGGATTGCAAAACAATCCAAAATATTTGGGATACTGCTAGCAAACAAATGATGGTTTTATCAAGTATTGTAGAACTGAAGAGAATGGAGCAAACACATATTTGATCCTTAAGAAATATCTAGGACCTCTTGCAAATGGAACAATCTGTTAAACGGCATATAGCACCTATGCCTATTGTCTTTGTCCTTTTTATTGTCGCCCAATTGGTGACATGAATAGGCATTAAAGAATTTTTAAGCAGGAAAAAGGGACTATAACTTTGTTATGTTAATTGAAAAGTGTTTAGCTTTTGTGAATGAAACTGGCCATGTTTTCCAATTGCCAACATGCTGGATGATCCCATCAATGATTTGTACTGTAATCATTTTAGCATGGGAAACTTGAAAACATAATAAATGGTATTATCTTATACTTCATAATTTGCTTGCATGTCCCTCCAGTTGCAGTATTTTTCATTTTGCATATGCTTTGGCATCTAAAATTTTGTATGTTGGGATGCTTTACTGAATAATTAATCTTCCATGACTTAATATTATATGCTCCATATTCTATTAACTTGATTCATTTCTTTAATGGTCCACAGTGAAATAAAGTATATGTATGTGGTAGAAGAAGTATTTATTGGAGAGAATAATTTCCCTACTTAATCTTTTTTATTAACTCCTTGAAGGTTGTTGGGGCTTGATGTCAGGGTATGCCAATCCACCTTCTTGAGTGCCTAAAATTTACCATAAAAGGGAAAAATAGAAGGGCAAGTATTCTAATTTTAACCCTTGCTTTTTAATGTACATCAATCAACAAAACTTTGACTATTGGTCCTAGAACATAAAAATGCATTAACTGTACAAGAGAAACTGACTGGGAATTATTATGATTTAGATTGAGTTGATCTAATTTAGATATATTGTTTAGGTTAACTATTGCATTTGAAATAGTTCATAATGGGCATATCCCATGAATTGAAATTTCATGGTGCATGGAAAGATTAGGCAGCCCATGGCAAGTATAAACTGTCAAAGACATCTTGCACGTTCACCATACCATTGTAGAAGGTCAGTTGTGATAGTTGAGATTTCCAACAAGGAAAATGGTATTATTTATGTACTGTTTCTTATTTTTTCTACAACTTTCTTTAAGTTGTTTCTATATGGAGTTAAAGTAGTCTCTTGAAAGCTTAATTTGATTAGATATAATATGAACTTTTTTCTGTTAAAATTTTCAGTGAAAGCGGAACAACAAGAATCTGGTGTTAGTTTAACTGCTGATGCTTTTGCAAGTGTCAAGCATGTTCTTCTTCCTATCACAGATCGGAATCCTTATCTTTCGGAAGGAACAAGACAGGTTATTCCTACTTAAAAACCATACGTGTGTAAGTGCATATATTGTGCATGACATTTTATTGACCTAAGAATGCCATGCTTATATCTATTTGTTCAAGTTTTCAAACATGACATCTGATGTTGTTTTTACCTGGTGTTAAAGCTTTGGAAATAAGCTACGTCATGGGCAATCAAGTTCTATGTATTGCTTTCACATTGCTTGTGCTTTTGGGTTTTGCATCCTTTTAATTATATGACAATCAGATTGAATATCGAATTTCTTATGGGAACTAGGAGGCTTGTTCTTCATCCATATAGGAAGACAAAATGCTGTGTCTATAGATACACTGTTAAGTTTCAGGGTATTTTGCACATTTCATCGTAACCACTTGCCTTATCCCAGTAGGTTTGTCTTTTAATCTTTCTTTAGCATTCATTCCTATGTAGTGCACAACCTTTTTCTATCTTATGCGTGGCCTCTTTCTTTTCTTTACAGTTTCTTTCAATTAATTCGTAGCTGAAATGAATTCTAGGTTCAGCTATTTAATATGAGGACACTCAACGCTCTTATGTTTTTGCATACACATGTTCTTAAACTGCAATCTCTCTAGTTTGCTACTGCTCATACTTTTTGTGTTTCCAATGACTATTGCCTGATAGAAAGGAGCAGTTACCTTTATTTTTGCTTATTTGAAGTATTGTGTGTGTTCTATATTGTGCTCTCCCCCCTTACATGGAAGTCTGTCTCATTTCATCTCTGAGGATACGGTTGGATACATTTGAATTATATTTAACAGAGGTTTAGAATGTCAACTTCGACTTTTGCCTGCTTGAATTATGCTCTGGAGTTCTTTGGAATGGTTTCAAAGGGTAACTCCTCCTTCGTTTAAATCTTAGGTTATCTGGAATCTAAATGAACATAATGAGTTACATTTTTGGTAAAAATTTGGGTTTAGCTGGCCTTAAATTTTAAAATATTTGGTTCTTTTAGGCTTTTGTAATTTTTTCTGCAATGTTAAATGCTACAGCAACAACCACCACCACCACCACCACCACCAAGCCTTTATCTCAGTGGGTGGTCGGCCACATGTATCCTTTTTTTCATTGTATTCTATCAAACAATAAATTCTCAATTTACTCAAAGTATGTAAGTTCATTTCTTATAGTTTCTTATAATGTCTTTTTTTTGCCATGCTTTTCCTCTTTTTATATAACCAGGATCCAATGATTCAGTTTTTCTTATTGAAACTTTTATCTGCTTACGATTTATATGTTCAAATTATTTAAGCTGACTCTTTCTGAGCTTATTTTTAATTGAGGCTATTCCAATCTTTAGCTGATATACTCATTTTTTATCTTGTTCTTTCATGTATACCTACTCATCCACCTTAACATATTCATTTTTTGTGGTACCATATAACATCGTTGGTTTTATAACTATCTGTAAAATTTAATTTTAAGTTTAAGTGAAATTTTTTTTATTACACAATACACCCGATGCATTCCTCCATTTTATTTATCCTGCTTAGATTCTATTAATAACATTACTATCTACTTTACTATTATTTTGTGTGATTAATCTAAGATATCTAAAGCACTCACTTTTTTTTATAATTTGATTATCAATTGTCATATCGTCAATGGAAGTACTTCTTGCTTGATAAATATGCATTCCATATATTTAGTTTTTGATTTACCAAAACAAAAAAAATTTATATTCTAAACTATTTTTTCATAATTCGAGTTTCTCCCTAACTCAATTTCTAGTCTTATTAATAAAAAAATATCATATGCAAAAAGTATACACGAATGAACTCTCAGTTAAACCTTTTTGTGTTTGAACACATCTAATAACCTTTTTATATATATCTTGAACAACTTGAATATAAGTAATGTAAATCTCTTTATTTTTTAAACTCTCTAGAGTTATTTTTTTAACGTTTTATCATAAGTTTTTTTATAAATCAATGAAAATTAAATGTAAATTTTCTTTTCTCTCTTTATACATCTATATTAAATTTCTCGACATATGTATAGTCTTAGATCTGCCTAGCATAAAACTAAATTGTTTTTGTGATACCTTAGTAACATGACATGATCTAAGCTAATCACTCGTTTTCAAAATTTAAAGTATTATTTACTAATTTAATTTATCTATAGTTAACACAATCTTGTACATCACTTTTATTCTTGTAAGTAGGTACCAATGTATTTTTTCTTTATTCATTTGACATCTTTTTAGCCTTCAAAATTATATTAAGTAACCTAGTGAGCCAAGAGGAATGCCATCCGCTTCTATTGTTTTTCTACAATTTATTAAAATATGCCTTTGTTCAATCTTGAGCCTCAATTGAGGCCCAACCTTACTTATTGCTGATATCAAATAGTGAATAAAAAAATTGCAGTAGATATTCTTAGGGAGTTGAAAGGTAATAGATCGTAAGAGATATGGTGGTGGGGAATGCAGATTTTCAAAAATTAATTTAGGAAAATTTTGATTGGTGTAAGGAACTTGCAATTTTCATAATTTTAAAAATTATGAAAATTGCAAGAGAGTTACAAATGAGGTTAAGAAAGATGGAAGTAAGAAAATGTTGATTAAAGACAGATATGTAAGGCCCTATTTGGTAGGGGAAAGCTTTTGGGAATGTTTTAGAAATAGAGAGAAAAATGTAGTTATTTTAATTTTATGATGTGAGATGATATTATTTTAATATTAAAATTTGTGTTAAATGTGAAATAAAGTTAGTTTTTTATTGAGATATGTATAAGATGTGAAATAAAATTAATTTTTGATATTAAAATTTATGTTGGATGAAAAATAAAGTTAAATTTTTAATATTAAAATTTGTATTTGACGTGAAATAAAATAAAAAAATAAATGGGTGTTTTTGGAAGAAGTTTTAGATGAATTTGGTCTATTGCCAAACAGGTCAATTATGATCTTCGTCCACAGCATATTCCCAGGAAAACTTTACGACTCTTTCATTGATAACATGCCGAAGACCCGCACGGAGGCAAGAGCTAGAGCCAAAAAGCGCATTCACCTTGAAGATGTGAAAGCCCTGAAAGTAGTCGCTAAGACCGGAAGTGTCTCACCTCAGACAAAAAAGTTCGACGCCCTGAAGCTGGAGCAAAGTGCACCCAGGAGGAGTTTTCGTGACTGAAGATTTGCCTCTTCACCTGGAAAGCGCAAATATGAGGGTGACACACCGCACGCTTCAACGCCAGTGTATATTATTGAGGAGATCTTTTCGATATTGCGGGACAAAGGGTACATCCAGCACCGCGGTGAATGGTAACCACCATAGCTCGGGATAGAAAATGCCTCTTTCGGTTAGTGCGTGTTCAACGGGATGGACCATCCGATCAATCGACTAGACTGCTTGGTTGGGCGACTGGATGGTTTGTTCGGCCGCCAAAAAAGTAAGTTTTAGAATTAGATATGTTAAAAAAAAATATGTATAGCTTGAAATCAGGTATAAAGATGTGAGTAAATATTAAACATATTATTCTGGACGTATATCAACCTGATTTCAAGCTATACTTACTTTTTTGGATCTATATCTATTTTTAATACTTACTTTTTTAGCTATTAAACTGACAGTTCAGTCGGCCGACCAGATCGTCCGGTCAGCTGATCGGACAGTTCGTCCGACTAGATGCGAGTCAACGCTGTTAACAGCATTTTACATAAAATGAGCATGCTCACTCTGCGTGGTGTCGTGTAATAATCACTAACTTAAATCGTCGGATGCGATCGATATGCAAGGTTGGATTTTTGATGTAAAGTTAGCGGCTTCATTAATTATATTATTTTTTATGTTAATATTAATTATGTTATTGATAAAGGAGAATGCAGAGCCGTCTTATTAATTATTGATAATTATTATCATAAAAAGGAGCACTAACCTAATAAAATGCTTTTATGAAAAACAAATTAATTTATCACTGTTAAAATTAAACTAAAAAAGGATGTTATTATTAACAGTGAAATAACACTTAAAATTTATCTTATATATATATATATACTTATTAATTATTGATAATTATTATCATAAAAAGGAACACTGGACTAACAAAAGGCTTTTATGAACAATAAATTTATTAATGTTAAAATTCGATAAATAAATTTAGGAAAATTTTTATTAGTGTAAGGAACAACCAAAGTATCAGAATCTTAAAAGTTATGAAAATGACAAGAGAGTTACAAATGAGGTTAAGAAAGATAGAAGTAAGAAAATGTTGATTAAAAACAGATATGTAAGGCCCTATTTGGTAGGGGAAAGCTTTTGGGAATGTTTTAGAAATAGAGAGAAAAATGTAGTTATTTTAATTTTATGATATGAGATGATATTATTTTAATATTAAAATTTGTGTTAAATGTGAAATAAAGTTAATTTTTTATTGAGATGTGTATAAGATGTGAAATAAAATTAACTTTTGATATTAAAATTTATGTTGGATGAAAAATAAAGTTAAATTTTTAATATTAAAATTTGTATTTGACGTGAAATAAATATAAAAAAATAAATGGGTGTTTTTGGAAGGAGTTTTAGATGAATTTGGTCTATTGCCAAACAGGTCAACTATGATCTTCGTCCACAGCATATTCCCAGGAAAACTTTACGACTCCTTCATTGACAACTTGCCGAAGACTCGCACGGAGGCAAGAGCCAGAGCCAAAAAGCGCATTCACCTTGAAGATGCGAAAGCCCTGAAAGTAGTCGCCAAGACCGAAAGTGCCTCACCTCAGACAAAAAAGGTCGACACCCTGAAGCTGGAGCAAAGTGCACCCAGGAGGAGTTTTCGTGACTGAAGATTTGCCTCTTCACCTGGAAAGCGCAAATATGAGGGTGACACACCGCACGCTTTAACGCCAGTGTATATTATTGAGGAGATCTTTTCGATATTGCGGGACAAAGGGTACATCCAGCACCGCGGTGAATGGCAACCACCATAGCTCGGGATAGAAAATGCCTCTTTCGGTTAGTGCGTGTTCAGCGGGATGGACCATCCGATCAATCGACTAGACTGCTTGGTTGGGCGACTGGATGGTTTGTTCGGCCGCCAAAAAAGTAAGTTTTAAAATTAGATATGTTAAAAAAAAATATGTATAGCTTGAAATCAGGTATAAAGATGTGAGTAAATATTAAACATATTATTCTGGACGTATATCAACCTGATTTCAAGCTATACTTACTTTTTTGGATCTATATCTATTTTTAATACTTACTTTTTTAGCTATTAAACTGACAGTTCAGTCGGCCGACCAGATCGTCCGGTCAGCTGATCGGACAGTTCGTCCGACTAGATGCGAGTCAACGCTGTTAACAGCATTTTACATAAAATGAGCATGCTCACTCTGCGTGGTGTCGTGTAATAATCACTAACTTAAATCGTCGGATGCGATCGATATGCAAGGTTGGATTTTTGATGTAAAGTTAGCGGCTTCATTAATTATATTATTTTTTATGTTAATATTAATTATGTTATTGATAAAGGAGAATGCAGAGCCGTCTTATTAATTATTGATAGTTATTATCATAAAAAGGAGCACTAACCTAATAAAATGCTTTTATGAAAAACAAATTAATTTATCACTGTTAAAATTAAACTAAAAAAGGATATTATTAACAGTAAAATAACACTTAA
This sequence comes from Apostasia ramifera, assembly GCA_019297695.1. Lineage (NCBI taxonomy): Eukaryota > Viridiplantae > Streptophyta > Magnoliopsida > Asparagales > Orchidaceae > Apostasia > Apostasia ramifera. Next base: position 19,835 of record JAEMOT010003529.1, read on the forward strand.
AATTTATCTTATATATATATATACTTATTAATTATTGATAATTATTATCATAAAAAGGAACACTGGACTAACAAAAGGCTTTTATGAACAATAAATTTATTAATGTTAAAATTCGATAAATAAATTTAGAAAAATTTTTATTAGTGTAAGGAACAACCAAAGTATCAGAATCTTAAAAGTTATGAAAATGACAAGAGAGTTACAAATGAGGTTAAGAAAGATAGAAGTAAGAAAATGTTGATTAAAGACAGATATGTAAGGCCCTATTTGGTAGGGGAAAGCTTTTGGGAATGTTTTAGAAATAGAGAGAAAAATGTAGTTATTTTAATTTTATGATATGAGATGATATTATTTTAATATTAAAATTTGTGTTAAATGTGAAATAAAGTTAATTTTTTATTGAGATGTGTATAAGATGTGAAATAAAATTAACTTTTGATATTAAAATTTATGTTGGATGAAAAATAAAGTTAAATTTTTAATATTAAAATTTGTATTTGACGTGAAATAAATATAAAAAAATAAATGGGTGTTTTTGGAAGGAGTTTTAGATGAATTTGGTCTATTGCCAAACAGGTCAACTATGATCTTCGTCCACAGCATATTCCCAGGAAAACTTTACGACTCCTTCATTGACAACTTGCCGAAGACTCGCACGGAGGCAAGAGCCAGAGCCAAAAAGCGCATTCACCTTGAAGATGCGAAAGCCCTGAAAGTAGTCGCCAAGACCGAAAGTGCCTCACCTCAGACAAAAAAGGTCGACACCCTGAAGCTGGAGCAAAGTGCACCCAGGAGGAGTTTTTGTGACTGAAGATTTGCCTCTTCACCTGGAAAGCACAAATATGAGGGTGACACACTGCGCGCTTCAACGCCAGTGTATATTATTGAGGAGATCTTTTCGATATTGCGGGACAAAGGGTACATCCAGCACCGCGGCGAATGGCAACCACCACAGCCTAGCGAGGACTCCTCGAAATAGTGCAAATTTCATCAACGCTACGGCCATCTCTTGCATGATTTTTGATGGTTTTGGGCACTCATTAAGGAGCATATTGAGAAATGATATCTCACTGGCTACTAGAAGGTCAAAGAGTTTCCCCCGAAGGCGGCACTGATACTTTTTCCCCAAGAGGAACCTCTTGCTGGTTCACGATCGACTTTTCTAACCACGTCGAAGGCCTCTAAAAGGAAGGCCATATTGTCAGTTTTCGGTTTTGACTATGTTGCGACCCGTTCGACATCGAAGTACTCCAAGGTGTGCATTGTCGAAGTCCTACTAGTTTACCTGACATCACCTTCATTGCAGGTAATCTTTCCAAAAACGGTGACAATTGCGGAGACCCTATAGTGATTGTCACCGATATCAAATGCTGTGATGTCCATCGAGCTTTAGTTGACATGGGGAGCTTGGTCGACATCCTGTATCTTCGCTTCTTGCAGAAATGAACGTGGGCTCTTGTAACCTCTCCCTTCTACCATGATGGTTTCCAGTTTTTTTGGCGACATCTACCAACGAATCAACTACGCTTCGCTTTGCGTCACTCTGGAAGATGGCCCCTAGCGGGAATTGAAACTTATCGACTTCATCCTCATCAGCGCACCCTTCGGCTATAACGCAATACTTGGGCAGCCCTCGATTGCGGCTTTTCGCATGGTCCCATATATTTTTCACCTCTGCATAAAATTTCCTACTCCCTCTGGCATTGCCACCATCCGAGGAGATAGAGCAGGGACAAAGAAGTGCTTTGGGCTCAACGCTCACCTCCACACAGATCACATGGACCCAGGGATCATACTTCGCCCCTCGCTATTCCAAGTGACATACTGAGAACATTAGGTATTTTGTCAGTGGGAAACTTTATGGAGGTGTTCCAACTCATTCAGACTAAATTGCACCAACATAGAGCCATTTGAAACCGAATATGCCTCATGCGACAAGATATGACCTACCTTAATCAACAACAAGGTGGGTCATCATTAGAGGGTCACTTATAACAAGTAGTAAAGAGAGTATCAGAGATATCCGTGAAAGACAATAGGAGACCAAGCAAGAAGCTGAGGATGCAAAACCGAGAAATATTAATGCTATAAGTGGAGATTAATAGAAACACTGACACTCAAAGAGATTTTATTATTGAGCATATTATAAATATTTTGCTTTTATTGTCTTTTTATAAGATTACATATATTCAACGTAATATAAATAATGTGATTGATTTTTTGACACACTATGTTACGCTAAGTGACTTTTGTTGGGAAGGAGTACACTCCTCTCTAATGATTTTTACAACATCCTTAAAAAAGATATTGGTTGACTTTTGTACTTCGTTTTACTCTGTTTAGTATAATGCTGTGACAATGCTATTTTTCAAAAAAAAAAATGGAGGGAACTAGCTCATACGTAATGTAATTTAATTAAATTTCAGTCTTCAGCATGAATTCTTTAAAGTGTTGGGTTAATTTCAGCAAAATGAAGGACATCCAAGAATTAATTAGCACTTAGAAACATGAAACTAAAGTTGATTGTCAACAATCTAAATGAAACCTCATTCGCCAAATATACAAACATTTGTAGCACAATAATCCACTGACATATAATCCATTCAATCCATTAACAAGTGGAAGTGATTCAGATTGGTAATAAGATGGGCGAGAGCTTGTTTCATTTTAGAAGCAAATTCAGGGATAATAACATTTAATAAGCTTCAATGTTGCTGCCAAAGTAATAAAAAAACTGAAATTAGACTAGATTTCAGACTTTTCTAAAACTGAAACATACCCAAATTTTGGAATTATTTTAGCAGTAAATAGCTCAATTAACAAAGGAAATTTGAGTGGAATGAAGTGCTAAGTTGGCCCAAACAAAAGACCAACCAACGCATTTCGAATTGGAAAAAAACTAAGTGGATATCAAGACACGATGGGCTGAAATTAAATCTGAAATGCAGCTAAACATAAAGGATGAAAATAGAGGTAATTATGGACTCAGACTTCATTTGTTTGCCGATTGTGAGGCAAATCCATAGGAAGCCATGATCAATCCCCTCTTCCAGGATTTGTTTGGAATTGGTCCCTCCAATCTTCATGTAGAAGCAGATTTTCGGCCGACAAGTTCTCTTTGGTGTTACTATGAGCTGCTGTTTGGAAGATGAAATAGCTCTCTAATTCCCCCCATTAAACTTTACATTAGTCTCTTTTTATATTAGTAATGAAGATATACATCATTCCTTAATTCAATCCCAACCAGTGTATCAAACGAAGCTCTCTAATGTGACCCCAGTCAACTCTATCATAACCTTTTTTTAAAATTAAACAATTAAATTATGTTTTTACAAGTGTTCACCTTCAAATATTTTAATAATCTATGTTTCAAAGTAGAGGCATGTTCTTAGTAATTTTTTTATAAGAAAATTGAATTAAACTGTTACCATTGCTCACCTTAAAATACTTGAAAATAAATATCTCAGGTAGATGGACTTTCTTATGATTTTTTGTATAGGAATTGAATGATATTTGTACAAGTGCTCACCTTAAAATACCTTGAAATGACAAATTTCAAGATGAATGGACTCTCTTGTATTTTTTTTCTAAATGTTCACCTTATGATCTTCGAAATTATACATTTTAAAGTAGAGAGATCTTATGATTTTCTATGAAGAGCAATTCTTGATATGGCTAAAACTTTGACCACTGCATTTCGTCAACTTGATTGTCTTCAACAAGTTGGAGCATTTGACAGCTTCAGAAATCTTCATCGAGTTAGAGCCTTTAGTGACTTCAGAGTTTTTCATCTTCGATAACTTTAGCAATTTTTGTTGTATTGGATCCTTCAAGGAATTCAGAGGTTTTCATTGAGTCAAATCCATTGAGAACTTCAGCAATTTTCGTTGAATTAATGTGTTCGTGAAAGTTTCTTTTGTGGAAGTATCTTCTGTACTGCTATCTTTGTAGAGGTGTGCCTTCATAAATAATTGATCCTTCGGAGAGCTGGGTAGTCGTAAAGTGCTAAGCCTTTTTAAAGTTGCGCTAGGCTGTTTATTTTTATAATTCAAATTGAGGGGTTGATTTTGAATGTTGTCAATCAACGATCTGGTGGTTGATTCACAAAGAAAAAGAGTTGAGCTTTATACGATCTTGTGGATCATGATGGTGGTCTCCAATGAGAAGATTTTACTTAGAGTGAAAAGTAAAATTATTTTATTTCAGCGACGACTTATGACTGTCTTACGGAGGAAGAGAGTTGGTTGCTTTACATGGCCATGAGGAATTTGACTAAGACCTTTGTTTGATTTTTGATGCCTTTGGTGAGAAGTTATCGCTTAGAGAGGGAAAATGAAAATTTTCATCTCTTGCGATGTCCTATGCTCGACAAATGAATCAATACATTACATAGATCTACCTTACGTTGACGATTGTGTAAATGATCTCTCAACTCATGGAGAGGAGCTTTAGATTGCTCTATTGAACTTGATCTTCTGATAAGAGATTTTTGTTGGGGTAGCTACTTCGACAAGCATGTTATTTTATTATTTGGCTTATTGATGAGATTTTTTCGATGTGTTTTTTTCCCAACTTTAAGGTCTATATCATTGAATTAGAATCTTTGACAAAGCAAGAGGATATTCGATAGAAAGCATTAACTAGCTGGGTGATGAACAATTTCTCCACACCACTAGGGTTTTGTAAGGCAATATTCGGCTAAGCTTTCTCATTACCACTCCTTTGTACCAGTCCAATGCTCCCCCTTTGATGCATTTTCACTTGCAGAGCTCAATTGGCATATGTCTGCTAATTCCTTTCCAACAACAGTTTGTCGATATGTTCAAGTTTGGGGTGATTGCTGGTTGGATCCCACCAAATGCTGTAGCGTTTATCTATGCCTGATTGCCTTCTCAAAGCACCTTGAGAGGATGAATATAGTATGGAGTGTAAGACTTTTCAGGGCTTTGTTCCATTGGATGGTCAACAAAAAATACCCAATGTGTTATAAATTGAAGTCGCAGGAGAATAAAACTATGTTTAAAGATGTAAATAGCTCCTATGCGGACTAGACGGAGGTATTTTTTGCAACGGGGATTTGGGATTGAAGTCTACAAATTTTTGTGTTAACACCTTTTTGTGGGAGCCACTAAATATAGGCAATAACTTATGCAGTCTCGAGATGTTCTCTAATAGGTAGGGGAAGCTTCTCTGTAAAGTTTGACATGTATATGGAGTGCAACACATTGTCCATAGTTAACCCTCGTAGTCTAGTTCAAAATCAGAATCTGAGTTAGATAAAATTCCTAAATCGAGGGAGTTAAACTGGGCTGATAAGATTGCCACATGTACGACTTGGATTAAAGCATCTATTAGCCCGTAAACACTAGTTGATAGATTTGCTGATGTGCTTTGTTATTAATGCTTGTATATGCTTTTGCAATGAAATGTTTTCGAGGAAATTTATAATCCAACCATCTTGTGAAACCTATTGACTTTAACTTTCTTTTATTTGTTAATATTTTTTACTGCATTTGTTATGCATCGGTGTTTTCGAGGAAATTTATAATCCAACCATCTTGTGAAACCTATTGACTGTAACTCTTTCTTTTATGTGTTAATATTTTTGCTGCATTTGTTATGCATCGGTTACTGAAAAAATGCATTATGTTGAATACGTGCTTTTGTGCGAGATTTTAATGGAACAAATAATCTGGCTATGAAATTTGGCAATGATATTTATTTTGTGAATTCTGGTAATAGGAAAATGTTATTTATGTTTCATTACCATTTTTCTCTAAAGTTTCTTTTTTGAAGTTCCTAGGCTGCAGCAACAACTACTTCTTTAGCAAAGAAATATGGAGCAGATATTACAGTGGTTGGTATGCTCATGAAACCTCATGCTGATTCAATTCCTTTGGTTCTGACATCTCGCTATAGACAATTCGTTTGGAAGAAGTACCTTTATAACTGTCATTTTTGTAGTTATCGATGAAAAACCGAAAGAATCTATTGCAGAGCATGACTCTCAGCTGTCGAGCATTCGGTGGCATCTTTCAGAAGGTTGGTTATTATTTGGCCCTACCCATGATTATTTTTTTCAGAAAGATACATATTTAATTCTCAACTCTTCAATAGTACACCAGAAACCTTTTTTAATTCGAACACATGCTCCCAATTCTTTTGAAAATAGTAAGGTACTCTCTACTTCAAGTTTAAGTTAATAACAAAGAATTGAAAGTTATGTGTAAGTCATACCCAGGTTCCCAATTCTTTTAAAATTGACAAAATAACCCCCATATTGTTTTGTGGTACATAAAATTTTGAGTTGTGTATAATTATTAAACTTTTATTAAGTTAATAAAGAGGTTCTTGCTGAAAATTTGGCCTTCATCAGAAGGATAATGATGATCGAAAAGTTCCTGATGACTTTGATTGGTGAACATGATTTGGGCAGTCCATCGAAGGAGATCGATGAACAAAACAATTTCCTACTTATTTTTTGTAACTAAATAGCCAGCATGGCATTAATACGATTTAGTGGTCCGCATGTTCAATAAAAAATGGAAGATTGGAGAATTTGAAGGCCTATCAAACAAACTTATGACGACTACTACGACGAAGTAGACAGTCGCCCACTAACCTATAGTGCTTACTGATTGTAAATACCTTTGCAACGAAAATTCAAAAGGAGAATCAAAGACACCATTGGCTACTAGTTATGAAGCACGGACATGACAACAGAACATGGGACACGACAGCTGATGCAGCGTGGAGATCAGTTTAAGACGATCCTAATGCCACCAATACTAAGTTAGCGCCTAAGTTTTAATATAAATTACTAAATGCAAATGGAGAGGAGATTAAACTAAGCTTTTCAAATTATATTAAATATAAATATTTGCATGTTCATATAAGTGTCATGAAATAGCTTTGATGATTAAGCTTCAATCCGAGTAAATTCAGGAAACTATTGCAAATAAGATAATTAAATTATCAAATTTCAGAAAAGATTTAATATGCATGCATATTATCTTGAAATGCTTTGCACATGATAGTTAATCGAGTCATTTAACATATAATTCTTCACCAAGCATGAGCTATTTGAATTCAGCTTAGAGCAGGAAATGCAATATAAATTTAAGCTCAGAAATTTCACTTTAAGCAAGTTGATAAATAACACATGAATTTCAATATTTAATGTAATTCAACTTGGAAACATTAACAAATATCAAGACATCGCTGGAAATAACTCTAATCACAGCAAGGATTTAGCAAAAATTAAAGAGAATTTTTCAGAGCATGAATTTCAATTCTCACAGCATGAAGAGGATGGAAACAAGGAATTAAAGAAGCTAGCCTAAGAAATTAATTGAACGATTATGAGCAAACCAAACAATTTTGGATCTAGAAGTCTCAGCCCCTGCTGCAACCTTCGATGAAGTCGACTCAAGTCTCAGCCTCTGCTGCAACCTCCGATGAAGTCGACTCAAGTCTCAGCCCCTGCTGCAACCTCCGATGAAGTCGACTCTTCCTGTGAAACGAAACCGCTGCCCCCTGCCACGTCTCCGACGGCACCGATGCACAGCCCTTTGCTGGTTCGACGAAACAGTGGGAAGAAACCCCTCCTCACAGCTTTCTTCTTGTTTTTTTTTTGACGTGGAAATTACCTGATCATCAATCCCCTTCCTCAGTTGCTGCATTCCTCCATTTATAGAGGGAGTAGATGATAGAAAAGGGAGGACGGTTTGTGTAGCTTGCGCGCACGATGCGTGGCCTCGGTGCAGAAGATCGTGGCCAGCAGTTACGTGCGTGGAGCGCGTGGCCGGCGAAGAGAACCGCCGAATCTAGCGGAGTTGGCGTCGTGGATGGAGACCGAACGAGCAGCCGCAGTAGAAGATGCCCTGAATGCTTCTCCCGATCACAGTGAAGCCATTTTAGGGATTTTAAAGGACAATTTATAATTAGTTTGATATTTTTTCCCCTTTTACAAATAAGTCATTGCCATTCTTAATTAGCCCATAAAAGATTTCAATTGGGCTTAAATCGAACTCAATTTAATTTCAATTGAATCTTTCCAACTCCAACTGACTTGTACTGAAAATAAAATATATATAAGACTCATAAGTGGGCATTCTCACCGACATAATCTCAATTTTTGACTCGACAATAACCCAAATAAAATATGCAGAAAATAAAGATGACTATATATAAGATAACAAAATATAACGTAGTCGCTGATGCTGGTGATCTGGCTCTGCATCAATACCACACGACACGGCGACACGATAATTTTTCAAAATATAAATCACGAATACGGCATGACATGCCAAGTATAATAATAAAATTAATAATTCATACTTAAAGAAATATATAAAACATAATACAAACTTAAATTTTAATTATAAACAACTTATAAGTAGCACTGAAGTCTCATAGAATCAAGATGAGAACTTGAGAACAGACGTCGACATTGAAGAGATTCGGGATGTAACTTTAGGGTTCATTTTGAATAAAAGAAAATGCAATTTTGCTTGTTACGATAATAAGAGGAAGTAAGACTTTTGGTGAAGTTAAAGTTCTAAACTTTTTTGCGATTTGTTCATTTTCATAAGGCTTGAGGGTAATAAGAGAGAAAGAAATTTGATTTAGCCTGGTTAACTTAGAATTTTGATTTAGCCTGGTTAACTTAGAATTTTGATTTAGCTTGGTTAACTTAGGATTTTGATTTATATTAAATAAAATTTTAACAATAATAAGAGATAAGTTTAGTTTTATTAGATAAAATTTTAATAATAATAAATTTTTTAAATATTAATAAAAAAATAAAAAAAGATAGATATATCCATAAATTTTATTAAAAAAATATAATATTAATAAATAAATTTAACATTAATATTAAATATATTCAATTCTATGTTATGTATTCTAGAACTATTCTATATCTCAGAAGTGTCCTAGAAGTATCTTACAAGTATCTTAAAGTGTCCCAAAGTATTCCCATGTGTCCTAAAAGTATTATTTAGTTTTTTTTAATATTATTTTATTAGAACAAGCCACGTGGCGTGCTCGACACAGTGTTCCCGCGTGTCCTTGCGTGTCCCCGTGGGTGTGGTATTTTGAAGTGTACATCTTCATAGGCTACTGAATAATTTACAGATTCAAGCATTCTTCCTCCGTCAACCCCCCAACCCCAATCTTCTTTTTGTGGTGAGATATGATATTAATAAAGGAAGGAATCTTCATAAAATGAATAAAGGGAAGAGCAATTTGTTCAATCATCAATGGGGCGAGGACTTCTTCGACAGCTTTTGCTATTTTGATTCCCTTTATGTTGATTCAATCTTTAAACTAACTATGGTGTTACTCCCAGTAGCGATTGAATCATCAATGGGGTGAGGACTTCTTCGACAGCTTTTGCTATTTTGATTCCCTTTATGTTGATTCAATCTTTAAACTAACTATGGTGTTACTCCCAGTAGCGATTGAATCATCAATGGGGCGAGGACTTCTTCGACAGCTTTTGCTATTTTGATTCCCTTTATGTTGATTCAATTTTTAAACTATGGTGTTACTCCCAGTAGCGATTGAATCTATTGAAGTCGCTTTGATCAAAAGATGGAGATCCTTGTGATCTTCAAAACTGCAATTTCCGTTTGATCTTTTTTGATCAGAATCTATCCCTAGACTGCTTGATGAAGATCTAAATGACCTTTTTTTTTAAAGGTGGCTGCCCAAATTCTTTCCTTTTATTTTGTGGCCTGATCATCGTACTGTTGTAGTGTATTCCCAACAGTGATCAAGTCCTCTGGTGGCTTAAAATTGATCATTTGATATTTTTTAAAAAAAGGCAAAGCTATCAAAAATTTAAAGTGATTTGGAAGCATAGTGTCAAAATGATGTCATTAGGGAAACAAGGTGGTCTCCGATGAAGAATTTGGAACAATTGACTTTCCGAAATTGATTTTTGATTAAGAATGTGATGTAATGAAATGGCAAAAATTGATCTTTGATCAAGAACCAAGAATTTGCACCAATGTTCAATTTTTAATTACAAACATGTTTAAAGGAAATAGTGATAATAATAGACAAATGAAAATAATAAAGGTAGCCCATCAAGATAGGAAGTGAAATAAGAAGGAATATTAGAAGGTTAAGTCTTCAATGGAGATTTCCAATATTTTCAAAGACATTCAACTAAGTCATCAAAATATTTAGTAAATTGATTAGACGAGCCTCTTCAAAGAAAAGGATTTTGTCAAAATAGTAGTAATAATGGCACTAAAGGGCAAGATTTCTTTGAAGTGATCGAAAAATACTCATCAAAAGAGTATTTTCATTGAAATTATATTTTCCTCAAAAGTTATAGCAAGAATTCAAATGCTAATTAAGAAATCATCCAACAGGGGTTATTACTAATCGAAGATTTATGATTGAGCATCATGCAAATACATTGTAGATCCTCATTTATAATTTGTGGCTTCTTTTGATTGAATATAAAAATTACAAGGACCCTTCACTTATAAAGTATTGAGGTGAGTGCTTGGACATATAAAGTTTTGTGGAAATAGTTTAAAACTCAAGTTGTATAAATGATTCCAAATTTCAAGAAAATAAATCCCCAGAGGAACCTGATTTCTAATTTTACTTCAATCAAATTCCCAGCAAGTCTTTCTGATTTCCCTCAGCAAAGTAAAACTCATTAAATATTTTTGAACATCGCTGCTTTCCTAATGTGTTTTGTTAATTCCCATTGGAGCCAATCATAAAACTATATCTTTGGGCTCCAATTTCAACTCCCAAATGAGTCAAGTCAATTCTCAAGGAACTAAGACCTTTCCTAAAATACAATAAATCCTATATTTCCAATGGGTTTGTCATTATTTAAAATTCAATTTTTTGACAATTAGCTCTCATGCCTTTACTATGTTGTCACAACTCAAATTTTTGATGAGAAGTTGTCATGCTCTTAAACCATCATCACCCGATATTTTGGATTACAGCTTGCATGCCCTTGAAATGTCATCACTCAAACTTTTGACAGCAAGCTTTCACGTGCTTGTTACGCTGTTACAAATTCTTTGTGACAGGAAGCTCTCGTTCCCTTGCTACGTTGTTATGCTGTTGCAAATTCTTTTGCAAAATTTGTTTTCAATCTGTCTCAAAGAGATGAATTCCTTGATTAAATCGAATTTCTCCCGTACACTACCAAACAACTAAGTGCTAAATATGTAAGATAATTCAAACATTTAAACGGCATGATCCATCAAATTGTGAGCTCACCAGCTGAATGGGGGCTGCTTTGTGTTGTTTGAAAGAACTGGAGGGCTTTTATGCAATACCAAAAAATTGCAAAATGCAATTGGTTAAGATTCCAATGGTTTGTATGTAATTACCCCTGCACCTTGTCAGCATGTATATTAAAGAGGGGTAAGTGCTACTTAATTTAGCTTTTGTTACTGGTTAGGTGGGTTCACGGAATTCAGGTTGCTGGAGCGGCTTGGAGAAGGAAAGAAGCCAACTGCTGTCATAGGTGAGGTTGCTGATGACTTGAATCTTGACTTGGTAATTTTGAGTATGGAAGCAATCCATTCAAAGCATGTTGATGGCAATCTTTTAGCTGAATTTATCCCCTGCCCTGTTTTACTCCTGCCATTGTAGTGTTAGTTTGCAGAGCCCAACCTCTTTATTGCATACTCTATTCTCACTTTTGTTGGTCTTAAATTCTTAAAATTTCCTTCAATTCCTTGTCAGAAAAGTGACCTCCTTGCACTCGAGCCTTAATTAATTTGCTTTCGTATATAATTTTTTGTTGAAATGAAGTTAAACTCTGGTCCTAATTTACCTGATTATATGCAGTTTTATTCAGTTGACTCTTGATCTTGTAGCAGTTTAGTTTTATTTAGGATGAGTTGCATGTAATCGTTGATCTCACCCCTGTTTCTGGCGATCATTTCAAATTTGTCGATTTGGAAGGGATTTAACTGTAGGTTGCAGTATGTCATTAATGCTCTTACAGCAATATATATATATATATATATTCAGCACGCTCCTCACGGGTGAGGAAAAGGGTGGCATCTTGGGTTGACGGGTTGGGTTTGCTTCAACTCAATTTTGAACTTTCAATAAATTGGTCAAACCATGCGACTGGTCCCGTCAAGTATACTGTTCGTGGGCCAGCCAGCTGAGTCAAGGGGGTTAAGTTCGAATCGACCATGAGATAGCATGCAGTTGCATTTAAAGGGGCATGTAAGTCAAAGCCATCTAGATGTTTATGTTGTCAATGTTATCTAGATATCACTGTTAATTATTTTGTTCAATATCATTGTATTAAAAATACGAGAAAATTATTTTAATCTCATATTTTTCTATTATAATTATGATGATATTTATGTTATTTTATATTAGTAATTTTTTTAATTTTTATGATGCTATTTAAATGTCTTCAAATAATTTCACAATAATTATAGTAATTTTCTTTTTAAAAAAGGTTGGTTTAGAACTTTATACTCAACTTATATTTTATTTATTATATGTATGTGTTTTGTTTTTTTCTTCAGAACACCTCAATTTTCACATCACCTAGAAATTGTGGTAGTGGTTCGAATATATATATATATATATATATATATATAATATGAGAAATTTATATTTATCATTTCTTAAATTTTTTTTTAATGCAGTACTTTCTAAGTTACATATTTATAAGCAGCATTTTTTTAAAGATAAATTTACAAACGATATCTCATGTTAGCTTTAATTTGTTATTTATTATTTTAATTCAATTAGGATTAATATATATAATTAAGATTTATTTAGTCTTTTATTTGAGAGCAAGATTATATCTAGCTTTTAAATGAAATGTATTATCTATATTTTTTCCTAATTTTTTTCTTTAATTTTTTATCCATTTTTAAAATCTTTATTTTTTTATAGCTTTGTTATTGTGAATTTTTTGAAATAAGTTAGATGTAATTTTAGTTGTATTTATTAACCCTAGTTAAGTTAAAAAAATTGCAAATAGAAGTTGGCATTAGGGTACCGTCTATAAATTCATATTCAAAATAGAGGATGTTGTCTGTAAATATTTGACTGAAGAGGTGCTCCTTATAAATATTTAATTTTGAGGTATTGTCTGTAAAATATTTTTTTTTAGAAGTGACAGATATAAATTATATATATATATATTATGTATTGGGCGTGCATCTATCCGTTAAAAATGTTTGTGTTTGTGTATATTACATGCAGATATGTACGACGTATGTGAAGGAACAACATATAATTTATGTTGCATGACACAGTTGTAAAAAATAAGAAAAAACTTCACTATGGATTTTTTGTTATTGTAGAAAGGATAGAAATAAGAATTAACAAAATTTTTGCGGGCTGAATTTGTTTAAAGAAAGTTTTTGACAAACGAGAAAACCTCTCTTGGTTGGAAAAATTATTAGATGCGGACATTTTAATGTGTGGGTTGTTCGGGACCTAATGGAGGGGCAACATGCTAGCTTTGCTATGCGCAGTGAGAAGCATTGTTTCTCATATGATGCATCTAATTTTTACTTGGTGTAGCGTATATTAAGTTTCACATGGCATCTATCAAGTATAAAAAAAGTATCACTTTTCATTTATTCATTTAATTTCTCATAAAAATATCTTTAAAAATTTATCGGTTTCATTTTGATCGAAACTCATATTTTGAGACAATTTCATAAAACTTTATAGATTTTTAAATCAAAAATCAAAGATACTAATATTTATTATACCAAAATTATCAAAATCAAAACTATCAAAATTATTAAAATTATTAAAATTGATAATATTCAATTTGTAAGCAAAACAAAACTAGATTTTAAAACCTTGAAAAAAGAGTTTGTTTTTGTGATAGAAATGTATTTAATATTGTACAGTATAAATTCATTTGGGCTGCATCTGAACTAAATCATATGAGTGAAAGTGAGGAGAAGTAATTTTTGGGTGATATTCATCTTTTGAGGAAAAGATCTGAAAGCTAGAATTGAGACAATTAGAAAATTAGGATGTAGTTCGATTTAAATGAGTTATATACGAAATTTAGACTTGAGCTGATTGAGGTAGGTTTTACAATTTTTGGTATTAGAATTGAATTAGTTTTACCGTATTTAAATAAATTGAAAAAAAAATCGATTTGAATTAGTTTGAGTCAAGCTCGAGTTCATTTCTAGCTGTTAATTGACAAGAGATTGAGACTTTTTTGTTTTTTTGATAATAATAGCTGGAACTGTGAACCTAATAATATCAGCATGGAGGCCAACAAACTCTCTCAGATGGTAAATGAGCTGACGTCTGGCCTTTGCCTGCTCCCAAAGATGGGGGTTACCATCAACTCACGATGAAGTCTAGCTCCGGAATTTGCTCGAGGGTTGCAAGGTTCGAAGGAGAAGCTGGGCGCTCTAGTGCTACAGAAAAATACTTTTTTTATGCAATAAAGACGTAGGATGTGGTCGCAACAGATGAAAATGGAGTAAGAGTGGTGGTGGAACAAGAGATGTCGGATGTAATGTCACCACTGCAGAAAACTCATTCTTTTGAAAAAGTCTTACACCATCCGTGATGCCATGGCAATAGAAGATTGACTCTTCACTGAGGCATTTTACAAAGTTCTCCCACCTAAGTGGTATCGTCACATATTTTGATGGTTATCGTTTTAGTAGTTTTCTTATCATGTCTTCAACAGATCAAGTTCCGAGCCACTTTCTCCGAGAGTATTAAAGAGACAAAAGAGCTTCAATACTAGGTATGTAATATCCCGTGATCTCAATATAGGGGTATTGTCCTACTCCTGCCCAAGCACATTTAACTACGGAGTTTTCCATCATTAGTTTTACGGTTTACCCTAAAAGGTACCTCTTGGGGCAAAACTGTGAGGCTAGTGATGGAAAACTCCGTAGTTAAGCATATTTGGGCTGGAGTAGCAATAGGATGAGTGACCTCCTGAAAAGTGCTCAAATCATGCAGTTTCTTAAAATTAAAGTGGACAATACTTCTACATTAAGATCACGAGATGTTATAAGGTATTAATGGAGCCCTAAAAAACTAGTTTAGACACCCTTTGAGCATAATGAGATTTCACTTCAGCAGAATGCTCTACTACCTTACCGTCAATCTTCCTTTTCTTAATTGACAAGCACTTAGGATTGTAATTCCATACGTTCAAATTAATAATATTTTTATATAAATTTAAATATAAAAAATTAATTTCATGTGTTTTAGTTTAATTTTTTGTTAAAATATCAATAAAAATATATCATAAACTATTAGCTTTAACCTAATTAAAATCAACTGGCTAAACAAACAATGAGAATTTCAAATAGTAACACTACATAACATAAAAGGACATCATATTTTTATCAAACCATGCGATTAAAGGGGTAAATACGAAAAATAAAATAAAGGTAAATAATTTAATAACTTTCACTATATAAGAATCAAAGTGGTTTTGACGGAGTTTCTAATTTTAGCTTTTCGAGTTTGAGCGAGTTTAGTTCTAGTTGAGCAAACATTATTCAAGCTTCAATTGCATTTTAAGTTGATTCAAACTAAGTAATCATTCTACTATAATAAATAAAAGGGCAAATTTCACCTAGGTCCCTAAATTTAAGGGTTATTATCACACAGGTCCACGTTTTTAAAATTCTATCTTCGGGGTCCCTAGGTTTTCAAAAATTATCATCTGGGTCCCTTTTTTATTTTTTTATTATTAAAAAATATAAAAAATACCATTATACCCTTACCCTCCCTCTCTCCTCCAGATCCGGCAGCCGCGCAGCCACTGCGCAGTCACCGCGCCCCCCCGCGCCCCCCCGCGCCGCCTCCGGTGGAC
>JAEMOT010003529.1:35760-49218 GCA_019297695.1 Apostasia ramifera
GGAGGCGGCGCGGGGGGGCGCAGGGCGGCGCGGTGACGACGCAGTGGCTGCGCGGCTGCCGGATCTGGAGGAGAGAGGGAGGGTAAGGGTATAATGGTAATTTTTATATTTTTTAATAATAAAAAAATAAACAAGGGACCCAGATGATAATTTTTGAAAACCTAGGGACCCCGAAGATAGAATTTTAAAAACGTGGACCTGTGTGATAATAACCCTTAAACTCAGGGACCTGGGTGAAATTTGCCCTAAATAAAAATATGTTTCAACTTGTTTGAGTTATATAAGTTACATTTTGAATTAACTGCTTTCAAGAAATGAGGATGCTGAAGTGGATGAGTGATTATACACGAAAGAATAAGATAAGAAATAAATATTTACAAGAAGGTTGAAGTGACTTCAATTGAGGATTAGCTCGGAGGGAGTTGACTTAGATGATTATAACATATAAATCATAAGTCGATAGAAGCTCTAGTAAGAAAAATCTAGTTTGTTGGATCTTATCCATATAAAAAGAGAAAAAAAAAAGCTAAAAAAATTATGATATGAAAGTATAAAGAATAATCTTATATATTTAGAGCTAAATGAGAATTTATTATTTGATAAAGTTGAATGAAAATAAAATATTTATGTAGTTGATCCCAATTAGTAGGATAAATGCTTAGTTTTTCATTATTATTTACCTTATATTAATGTTGACGTAGGATGTGGGGGTCTCAGGAAACACCGAAAAGAAAGAGAGTTTCGGGAGACGGCGACGCGCAAAGAGGTGAGCCTGTTAAAGAAAGCTCAAAGAGAGAACCTGCTCAGAGCATTCAGAGAAACACACAGAGATTTAAGGTGGTTCAGGGAGATGATCCCCTACGTCTACCGGTCGATCAGCAAAGATATTTCACTAAAGGATAAAAGGTAGCCCTGAAGGCTTGTACAGTGCTTTCTCAAAGGAAAGAAGAAGAAGAAGAAAAGAAAGGAAGAAAAGAAGAAAACTCCTCAGTTGTGACCTTGTTGCCAGAATCAGAGTCCGGGGATCTTCCTTCTTCTCTCCTCTTTTTCGTTGGGGACTGTTCAACGGTATTTGTAGCCGTTTGGAGTGCGTAGCTTCACCCTGATTTTTCAGGGAAAAAGGTGATGGACATGCTCTGAGTTCGCGCCGTTTGTCTGCCATTGGAGAGGTCCGCAGCTGTACGAGGAGGACGATAACCTTTAATACTGGTACCTCCTCTGGGGAAGGGTGCCTGTACGAAAAACGGCGGGGTTAGGTGAAGTTGATTGTGACAGGCGTTTGCTCTGTACCCTCGTGCCCGATATTTGCAAAGAATAATCCTGGCTCGTCGGGGACGAGGTTTGGTTGTATCTTCATGCCCGAGGTTTGACCTGGTAAAAAGTTCTGCAAAACCTAAAGCTGAGTCATCAGATCAATCAAGTGGAGGCCAGCCAGGCGCCACGTATACGGTTAGGATGCAGTGCAGGAACTACGTGTTAACAATTAATTAGAAAATTAACTTGAATTTAAATTGAGCTAAAATTTAATGATTTTTTTTTTTTTGCAAAATTAACGTCATATCTGGTAATAGGATTTAAGGGGGTATTTAGTTCGATATTATTTCAATATCATGTCATGTTAGATATTATATTTTTAAATATTTTTATAATTTTTTAAAAAATTATTAATATATATTATTAAATTAAATAATTATTTTTAAAAAAATAATATAACATAACATCAAAATAATATTAAATAATATTAATGAGTATACATGAAATAATTTTTCTTACTTAGCTATATAAATATTTTTTAGTAGGACATAAGCATATATTTATATTATTTGGAAATATGAAATTTTTTTACTGGTAATAACAAAAAATATGAAAAAAAAAATTTGATAGCAAAAAACATGTAAATAGAACCTACGGTAATTTGTTAAAGCAAATTACTATAATACCCTGGACAATCTCTCAAATTACCATTTTGATCTGCTCTGTTCGTTCCCCCGTTGGTGGTGGGCCCAAGCTGCCAGCTGCCTCGCTGGCTCTGAACTCTGCTCGGTTTCTTATGGGGGGTGGGGGAGAGGGAGAGGGAGCGTCGAAGGTGGAGAGGGAGTGAGAGGAGGGGAGGGACGGAGAGCGAGCGAGCGAGAGGGAGAGAGAGAGTTGGCTGGGAGCCTGGGAGGCCTCCAATCTCCTGACGTCGGGTGGACTGGCCTCCCCTTTCTTCCCACGGTTCGCCGCTGCTGTTGTCGCCTCAGTATCCGATCTCTCGCCGCAGACGATGTTGATAGCGCAGAAGCCACCGGGAAGGGGAAGTTATCTGCTCATCAGTGGAAGATCCGATGCCAACGTGCTGTGCTGAGGTTCGCGGTTGCTTGTTTTCTTGATAATGTATGAAATCGGCTCGGGGAAGAATATGATGCGCTTGTTTTGAGAGATTTGGATTTTTTGGAGGCTTTTCCCGTAGCCGCGATTTTGACTAGGGTTTTTCATCTTGCTCGCATGCAAAAGGAAGTTGGCTTGGGCTTGTGATATCGGGGCTTGATTCAGGTCTGAAGGTTTGGGCGGTAGGAAATTTCGAGGAGTAACGCTCTTAGTTGCCAGGTATTTGAGGAAACGCCGATCTATTATTTGTTTCCGAAAGGGTAGGATCTGTTCATTGGTCTAATGACACAGGAAAAAGATTAAGCGTTTGCTTCCACTGTTTTACTACAGAAGGCGCGGTTTAGCATTCTCCTTGATTTTCTGTCTGATTTTTGTGATTTGATTTGTTGCAGGGAAGAGGGAGCTGGGATTTTATATTTGGAGAATCTGTCGTTACCATTACACAGAAGAGTGCAGATGTCCAGAACTCGGAGGCGGGTCTGGTTGAGATGAGGGATGTTAGCAGTGTTGATGAACATTCTGAGGGCCTGCTGGCGGCCGTCATCTGATCGCTGCCATGTACCCTCTTGCTCTGATACGGTTGGCCGGCAAGATGGGCTGCTTTGGTACAAGGACTCCGGGCAGCATGTGAATGGAGAGTTCTCCATGGCCGTGGTCCAGGCCAACAACTTACTGGAGGACCAAAGCCAAATAGAGTCTGGCAACTTGAGCTCCCTTGACTCTGGCCCATATGGTACTTTTGTAGGGGTCTATGATGGCCATGGTGGTCCAGAGACATCACGATATATCAATGATCATCTATTCCAACATCTCAAAAGTACGTTCATTGGCTGGAGGAGGTGGTTTGTTCTATCAATTGCATTTTGAAGCTCCCTACTAGCATTCAAAATTTTCTTTTGATAATTCTAGAATGCCAGTTTCATGAAAAAATTTGTTTTATTAGATTATGCATGTTATATAATGTCCATTCTTTTTCCATTTAATTTGATTACCGGCAAGAGTTGATTGGTGTTATGATTAGCTTCGAGTTATTCTAGAGGCATAAAAGTTGACAAATTGATGTGTCCCTTGGTGTTCTTTTTTTTATTTTTATTTTGGTTTGGAGCACGCTTGGCTCAGGTTTATAGCAAGTGAGCTCATGTTGAGTTAAAGTTTTCTGCTTTGCTTTGGACTTACAGTGAAAAAGTTTTTTGGTTGTCAGTGAAATTACAACTTGACTATCCTATTAGAGATGGAGGTCTCATATTGGATCATGGGCAACTATATAGGTTGGTTTAAAACCTTGGCTATAACCTCGATTGTTATTATTGTGGTGGGATAATGAAATCCTGACTACAGTTGTTTGAGACTGATGGAAATGGAGTTGTAAGTTCCTAATTTTGAAATAAATGGGGACTAATTCTCGGGATTATTTTCTGTCTTTCCATTTAACTTAAAGCATGCATCATGACATTTTTTCATTTCTTGGGGTTTAGAGAAATTTGTATTTGCAGGATTCACTTCAGAACAACAGTCAATGTCAACTGAGGTGATTCGCAAGGCATATCAAGCAACAGAAGAGGGTTTCTTCTCTTTGGTTGCGAAACAGTGGCCAGTTAAACCTCAGATTGCTGCTGTTGGGTCTTGTTGTCTCGTTGGTGTCATTTGTGGTGGAACTTTGTATGTTGCTAATGTTGGGGACTCCAGAGTTATTATGGGAAGGCTTGTCAAGGCTACTGGAGAGATTTTGGCAGTGCAGCTGTCAGCAGAGCACAATGCATGTTTTGAGTCTGTTAGGCAAGAATTGCAGGCATTGCACCCTGAGGACTCGCAAATTGTTGTACTGAAGCATAATGTTTGGCGTGTAAAGGGCCTTATCCAGGTATTACTTGTGCAGAATCACTATTGTTGCAATGACTCATCTAGTATGCAGACATCTTTCCCTTTTAATTCATTTTCTGTTTATGTTATTTTGATAATATGTATGAGTCACACGCATTCAAAAAGTCCCAGAGTGTTGCATTATTTGTTTCCCTTTTCCTTCTTTAATTTACCGTGTCAGTTGTTGGATAATGAATTTTTAAATGTTTCTGGTTGTGCATGATCTTTCATACTTTTTCATAGTAGTCTGATATTTCAGAGTCTACTTGCAATGAGCTGCATATGCAACACTTTGCTGATAATGGAAGATGCCAACATTGGGCTTAGAGTGTGTTTAATGGAACAATAAGCTCTTATTCTGGTCTAAAATAAATCTTTTGAACGTCCCAACATTCTTTTTCTTGTTCTTTATTATAATAAAATTGAATTGATAACACATTATCATATCAAAGTGATTTCTATGTAGATAAATGAAAAAATAGAAAAAGAAATAAGTTATTCTCTGCAACTTCCACCAATCAGAAATACTTCCTTATAGTCTTCAATAAGATTGTAACAACAAAAATAACAATTAAGCCTAATTCCAAACTAGTTGTGGTTGGTGACATTCATCTCTATTTAAAGTGTTGCTTTCTATAAGTATAAGCGGGTTGAGATCATGTGTAATAATTATTCTAAATCATTTTTGATCATTTCCTCCTAGTTACTATTGTGAATACCCCTCACATTAATGTATAAGATCCTCTGTAGGTTATCGTCTAACATGGCCGAACCACCTTATCATCTTTTTCATCTTATCCTTTATAGGTGTCATACTCACCCTCCTCAAAATACCATTAGGGCTGTGAACGATTTGATTTCAAGCCGATCAGACCTCGACTCAAGATTAATTTAAAATTTTCGATTCGATCTAAAGAACGAATGAGAAGAATTCGATCTGATCTTGATCCGAGCTAGGTCTAACTCATTTGTTATCGATTCAAGCTCAATCCGAGCAAAAGCCAGGATCAACTTTCGATTAATTTTCTATCTTTTAGCCAAATTTTATGTATAAATATATTTGTTCATTTAATTAGCTTAAACTATGATCACTTGTCTTGATCTAATATTTAAAAATAAAAATAAAGAAAATTAATTTATAATAAACATTGTTTGAATAAAAGTTATAGAGGAAATTCTAATAGTCTTTTATTAAACTATTGCAAAATTCTAACATAGTAAATTCAATTACAAGTATAAATATATATAAATATCTTATATTTTTTTAATTGATCTGATTTCAGGCCATTTTGATCCAATCTTATGTCGACTTAAGATTGGATTTATAAAAATCTCGAGCCGAAATAATGGCTCGTTACACGCCAAATTTGATCCAAATTTTGATTCATCTTTTGAGCGATCTTCAATCTTCGAGCAAAATTAACAACCTTAAATACCATAGATCGATTTTACCTTTACGAGAGGTCTCTCCTATAGCTGTCTCACTTTTATCAGTCATAAAAGGGCGGCTAATGGTTGGTGAGCTATCAGCTAACTTTGTTCCCGTAGGTGTAGACCTTATTGGAGCTGTAATCGAGCATAAATCGACCCTACGGAGTGTGATCGGCCTTTGATACCTCCCAAGGACTTGGGTTACTTGCTAGACTTGCTTAAGGGTAGGGATTTGTTTTATGATAATCTTGCGTTGGATGTATCCCGAAGTCTAGTTCAGAATCTAGAGTTTTGTGACTTTGAAGGTCTTCATGAATGCCACATCTCACAAGAAACTCATTGAATCATGTGATGTACTCGGTGACATCTTATTTCCTTGACTTGACTTCTGTCATTGATCTAAAAGGTGATGCTAGCATGGTAGGCGGATATATTTCTGTTTAAGTTTCATTTTAGTTCTGTCATTGATCTTAATTCTTATCGATATTTCTCAACTGTATTGCAAGATTCAATCAGTATTATTTATATAGAGCTTGCTTGCATAGTGAGCTTTATTTTCGTAAATCTAACCTTTTAATTTTCAGATATATTATACCATTTATATTAATAGTCCATGTCAGTTTCCTAGTCTAAATATACCTTTAGGCACTGTTTGGTTGGAGGCTAAACCATGGCGAAAATGACCTCCAACCATTTTATTAAAAATGATAATAAAAAAAATAAGTGTAATGTGCTAAAAATTATATAGAATGTAATATAAAGTAAATTTTTTATATTGAAGTTTATATATTAAGGATAAAAAATGATTTTTTTTTTAATAAAATAGTTGGACTATAGCTAAAATAGCCTTCAACCAAACAGGGCTAGGTCTAGCTGATTGTCAAAGATGGGAGTTTCTACCATCGCGCTACGCCAGTTATTATCATTTAGATCATGTGGCTTACAAGTGTGATAACTAATAGGGTTATGCTTCGTTCTCTTAGGTTTGTATCTTTGGCTCGGTTGTTCTACCTCGATTTCATGCTTTAGGCTATTCTGGTCTTTAAGTCGACCAATCCTACCATTTATACGATCTAATTTAGTCATAATTTTGGCTAACACCTTTTAGAGCTCGAGATCCATACTAGTGGTTTGTTTGGAGTCAGAAATGAGATACTCAGAAGTAGAATGGGTACACAGGCTAAAATTGACTTAATTGACTAAGCTAAAATTAATAAAAAATAGTTCAACCAAAGAAGTGTAGTATCGACACTTTAGTGTCTCTAATAAACTTGGTTTTAGCATGCTTCATAGGTGTTCACACCAATCCTAACAAGGTGGAAAGAGCTAAAGTTGTTGTGTAGGGATCTCTGCTATTTACCTTTCTATGCTAGATCAATCCACTGCAATTCCTCCGGTAAATCATGAATTCATGGTGGAAACTTCTATTGAATCAAATACTATTAATATTCTTGATTTTGAGTAGATACTAATACTCATCAAGAATTTATTCGATTTGCTCTTTTTTCTAGATTTGTTAGTGGATACTTACTTGTGGGTTCTCTTTTATGGGAAATAGAAGCCTCAAATGCTATTTATGCTACCAAGTTTAAAACATTGATAGTTGGACTAATTTCAATATCCAGTGGTAAATCCTAAACAAATGTGTGCAATCCAATTTTCGTTAGAATTTTAAATGGTCAACTCCATGGACTTGTAGTTTCTTAATGACTTTTGATGCGAATTGCTTCGGTCTAGTTGAATCATTACAGTCATTTTTTTAAAACTTGTGTATTTTGTGACGACCTACTAATTTTTATAAATATCATTGCTGATACTTTTTTTCACTAGTCTCATGGTGCTAGCCTCTTATATGTTGTGTAAAAGACTCTGCAGAGTTAGATGATGTAACATGCATGAGTAATGGGATGAGATCTGTAGAAGTCTGAAGCTTATGATAAACCTGTACAACCTTCAATGGACTCATTTCTATGGACTCGTCAATAGAATGATTACATGAAAATTCAGCATGAGGCATGACATGATCTCAATTTTGACTATTAATGCTAGCCAGATATCTATGAAGATTTCGTAAACTCAGATTAATGACTTCAATCTGGCCAACACTCTTTACATAAAATGTGGTAGAGAAATTGAGCTTAATACCCTACATGTGTTCTTTTCCAAAAGTAACCAGTGAATCTCACATACTTATTTGAATCGATGGACTTAGACAAACCATGTAATTTCACAACCCCGCTATTTTAGATGCATTTGACGTTTTTTGAATTGATAGAAGTGTGGCATCTTGGAAAAGTAATCAACTGCTATGCTCCGTTTCTCCTTTTTTGGAGCTTAGAGAGATCTGCAAATGAGAGAGTTGGGGGAGAGGGATATTTTACGTATGCCAGTGTATTTTCTCTTTTTTCAATGCAGTCAACGATGGAAAGCTAAAAGAAATCTCACTAATAGGACCCAACTTTGTTAATTTTTAAAAACTATATAGCTTAAATGCTTGATTCTTTAAAATATGGACAGGTTTGTTTTTAATGGTCAAACCACAGTACCTTGTCACTAATTTACCTTGAAATAAATTCAACATTAAATCTTTGAAACCTTTAATCGTCTTTAAATCTTCAGTCTTTTTAAAGTATTTCAAATTCAATTCTCAAATCTTTTGGTTAAATCCTATTAGCCCAAAAGTCTCTTTCATCTTCCCTCAATTAAGTCATGGTAGTATGATCTAATCGGAATCGTCCACATCGTGGAATGCTGTCCTCACCATTACTATGTAAAGAAGGCTATTGGATTTCAAGTCTTATTTGGAGAACTTAATGGGAACATTGAGAAGGTCAAAATATTCTGCTATAGTCAAAGTGCATTTTACGTGTCTAAGGATGAAATGTTTCATGCATGGTCAAAATATATTAGTGCTAAATATCATTTCATTCGAGAAATAATTCTTTGTACTGATGTCAAGGTCAGTAAATTAGCATGCATGAGAGCCCAAGAGATATATTGACTATGCTTTGCTAAGGTTATTATCTTTCGATGAGTTTTGAAAGTTCTTGGGAGACACACGAGAGGAAAATTTGGTTAAACTTCACGGAGGAGAGAATTCAAGTCAAGTTGGAGATTTGTTAGACATGTGCCTTGAATTCTTTCGAGAGCTATGTCCATGTATACGAGATGTTTTCCGAGATTATTCTAACTTGTATGGGATGTTAAACTATACAAAGTTTTTTTTTTCCACGTGCTACTTGGTACATTTCAGTATTTTCTTTCATTTTATTGATTTTTTCACAACCTTTAAATTCTTGGTGAAGCCAGTGCTTGAGCCAATTTGGAGGGAAAATCTTCTTGACTTTTAGTGTAGCATCTGTTCTCTTTTTGATTATCCAATTTATACATTTAGATATTTTTTTTGAAGATTTTAGACTGCTTGCTTAGTCTAGCTTGTTTAATCCTTCATATACTTAGTTGAAGCTGTGGTCTGTTTAATGAAATTAATGTGTGATTTAGAAATCCTATGCAGAACGTCTATTTCTGCCCTTCCCTTTCTCTCTAATATACATGCACTTGTGTAGGTGTATGTGTATCAAATACATGTGAATATGTTCTTGTAATCATTGGTAGGAGAGGATTACAGACCATTCCATTCAAATTTCTGACTACTGATAACTGATGAGCAACAATTTTTGTTATCTTCATGTAACTGGCTAAGGAAGCAGATTTCGATCTTCTGTTTGCAGGTTTCCAGGTCCATTGGTGATATATACCTGAAAAAAGCAGAGTATAACCGAGAGCCTCTTTTTGCAAAATTTCGCCTTCGTGAGCCTTTCAAGAAGCCTATTCTTAATTCTGAGCCATCAATTTCGGCTCATCCTCTTCAGCCACATGATCAATTTCTTATATTTGCATCTGATGGACTCTGGGAGCACATTAGTAATCAAGAAGCTGTTAACATCGTAAATAATGGTCCTCGCAGTGTGAGTTCTTTTTTCATTCAGAAATACTACCCTATATATTAGACTATTTTCATATGCATGTCTTGGTTTTTCATCTTGATGAGATGAAAGTAGCAGGCATAGTTTTCTTATATATTAAAGATTGACGTACTTTGTTCTTGAAAATATTAATCTGGATGCTATGTTTATGCATCATTTTGCTCTTTTATTAAGATATGCATTTTTTTTAAAAAAAATTTAGTTAGTAAATTAAACTATAAACAATCCTGATTGCTGGCTTTCCGATTTGGTGTTACTATTTATTTTGATTGATCTTGTCTCTTTAGCGACATGGCATCCAATCAAAATGCGCCCTAAATTTGCTTCATGCATTCTTCTGTTTAAAACACATGATTGATGCCTTGGATGTTGAGCATGATTGGTTCATCAAGGTTGAGCAGTTTATTGACCATCTTCTGATTTGTTTACTATTCTGAGCATGGTGAATAAAAAAAGTTGAGCATTAACATGTTAATCGCCAAGTTACAGTGATTATATTAACCTTTGTCAAATTTGGGAGGTAACTAAGGCCGTAACTAATAATTGTTTTTAACAGATAATTTGCTTATTAACAAATTTGATTCTTTAAATTGATCTTGTGTCATCAGTATTCCAGAGTGCATTCATCCTTGAACTTGGGTAAACATAATGTTCCCCGCCTTTCAGGCTTTTTGTCTTTTAATTTTACTATTTTTTATTTTTTTAATGTAGAAACTGTTGGAAATTTACCTTAAAAGTGGGATCAGTCTCCAAAGCTTGCAGTAGATGTGGCCCAGTTGATGTTTATGCTTGAGTGTTTTTTGGTGCATTTTAGACCAGGATGTAGCTTATATGACGTTTGTAAATTGTATGTCCAGTTTTAAATATGGATGCTCATACTCCGGAAAAACAAAACCTGAAATATTAATCAAAACCAGTCTGAATAAAATTTAGTTTACTGATTTTTTGCTCCAGTTTACGAGTAGGATGGTTTTGATTTTCTGAGTGGGTTATCCTGTTTTCAAACTTATTGAATAAATAAAGCATAATAATAGAAACTACTTACCGACAATTACTTGTGGAAGGAATCGATTTAAATTATCGTTATATTGGGGTAATTTAATAATAGTAATTTTATTCAGACTTTACCAGGGATATGAATTTTGAGGGATATGTTACACAAAAGTAAATGGAAACAAACGAAACAAACAGCTCATCATCAGGTCCAACGTACAACTGGCAGGTTTTGGAGTCTTCTTCAGATGGTGCAGTTTTAAGGCGAGCTGGTTAAACAGATTGATTTTAGTGATTCAAACTGCTAGATGAATGAATCAACACCAGTAGTTTTATTATTTTCAAGAAGCTTGAAATGATGATAAATTGAGAATTAGGATCCACTTCCCAATATAAGTGGATGTGGCAATTCAGGTTGGCACTTCCTTGAATTTTTATGGGGTCCCTGTATTTTATGAAATGCCATACTTATATTTTGCGCTTTGTATGATTGTATGCTAGTCACCTGCACAGTGATACTGGAATTTTGGTTGACGTATCCTTGTGTGTTATTTTATTTCATTTAAATGATAGAGAACTTGCACCCTCATAGATTTCTCTTTTAATTTAGCAGTTTATATCTGTTTCTTCATGTTAATTTACTGTTGAATCCATGTTGGGTTTTAAGAACTTCCATTCCTTGTAATCTGCTTTCTTATTTTCCCTTCTCCTGTTTTCGTCTATCAGTGTTTAATCTATGGTAAAATAGTTTGGGGCCTCAAAGTTGAGAGAGTATTTCAAGTAGGTTGAAACACTTGGTTTCTAAGCCTACAATGGCCCTCACTTGGTTCCTTTCAACAGTGAAAATTTATATCCCATGAGTCCGTGAAAGTTGAAACACACAATCTCTCTGTTGCCAGACCCAACCAATTTTAAACATAGCTAATTGTATTTCTCATTATACACATTTCAAAAAAAATGAAAATTTCAATTCTAAGTAATTTTTCCTCCAACCAAATAGACCTGATTTAGTATATAGTGTATGAACTTTTCAATGTTTCTGTGGAATGAGGAGAGACCTGAATAAGAACTGCAGGAAAGTTGGGAAGTTGTTCTTGGCCCATGGAAGTTAGAGAGGAGAAAAGAATTGCTCTACCATGAACGAGGAGAATGCAGAGTGATATAGTATTATAGTAATAGGCGAGGCTCCATGATGTGGGATGGAAAACAAAAATGTTATTTATATTTATAATCAATAAAATTAAACTAGCTAATTATTTTTAATTAAATATAAAATTTTTTAAAATAAATTATATGATAAATAAGATTTATAAATTTTGTAAATTTAAAATATTTAAAACTAAAATTTAAACTAGATCTTTTGGTAAATAAGAATTTATCAAATTAGATTAGAGCATCAATTTTAATTTAACAGATCAGATCCAAGGTCCAGGAATTTAAGATAGTTGTCTCGCAATTAAATCTAGCAGTAAATATCGCTCAAATAAATGTACAGTCACATGATTGGAGCTAGATCAAATAATCAGAGTTACACTATAATTTCAATCAAATCAAGAATCAGTTAATAAATAATTTTGAGGAGATTATACCTTCGCTTGAGTAGTTTGAATTCTTGGACTAAGAAATTTGAGCATCAATGTGTCGAGAGCATGGCTCTGTCGTTGGGTGTGGGAGTAGTGACGCGAGTGCGAACGACCGCACGAGCACAACATGCGAAGCAGGAAGTCGGCGCGCAGTGAAGCGATTGTGGAGGTTGTTCATGTGCATGAGAATGCGAGCATCTACGGGTGCGCTTTTGCGCAAAAGGATGCGCTTGCGCGCGCGGGAGGACGCGCTCGTGCCTATAGGCAAAGTCGCACATGATGCGAGCTCCAACGAGCCTCGTTTATGCGCACGAGGACGTCCTCGCGCTTGCGGGAGCCTGTGGTGAAGCATTCGCGCGTGCCTGCAGGCACCGCTCGATGCTGGCGCAGGCACGTGTAGGAAGTGGCGGGCATCAAGGGGTGGTGGGAGATGAGCGAGCTTCGGAAGTGTCGAGCGTGCGAAGTGCCGGAGGTGAGCGCTCCAAGATGATTGGAGAAAGAGGGAGAGAGACAAATGGAGGAGACTTTTTTTTTGAAAGTGAATAATTAGGCTAATTTAAGGATTTTTACCAAAGGCTAATCCTATCATTTTCTTCACTGGAATATCGACCCTTTAACTCAGATCTAGGAACTCAGAAGACTCTGAACTCATTTCATTGATCAAAATAAACTCTCTATTATAAGGCAAGACAACCTCTTTATATAAAGAGATCTCATGAAGAAATTTAAAGGTACTAATATTAAATGTAAGAAATAAATGTAAAATAAATATGGAACTAATTTTATTATAATAAAATAAAATCAAACTTCAAATATGGTGAGTCTTCAAATCTTCTAATTCTGCTCTAAATTTAATCAAGTCAAATCTGGATAAAGCTAATATGAAAATCTCTAATTAGCCTTAATTAATTTGAATTTGAATTTTGGTTCAGCACATGATATTATCTTGATCAGCAAAAGGTACTAGTCTAGGGTTATGTTATTGTGGAACTATAGAGTCAACTCTATAATGTTTAATCCCACTTGCCTCAAGGACAGTGGCGTAGCCACATGGTACTCAGGGGGTGCAATTGCACCCCCTGAGTTTTTTTTTTTTAAATTACATATCTAATTTTTTTTTTATTTCAGTAATTTCATATAATAAATATTATATCATAAATTGTAATAATAATTTTAAAAAAAATATTAAATTAACAAATTATTTAGATAATTTATAATTTCAATTTTTCATAAAT
>JAEMOT010003529.1:49256-76908 GCA_019297695.1 Apostasia ramifera
CTCAAGGATATTGATTCTCTAAGTTTCTAGTATAATATTTTATTTCACCAAGAAGCATTAATTTTTCGTACTTAATCTTCTCTAACTCATTTCGACAATAATATTTAAAATAACGATTCAGATTATTTTCTCACTTTTTATATGATAAATAATCCGAATCACAAGAAAAATAAGAATTAATCACTACTCTATAGTTTGTGGTTTCTTAGGAGGAAATATGCGATCAAATTTAGTTATAAGATTAGACAATAGGCTTTCTATTTTAGAGTTGATACTCATACAATACTTATATCAGACAGAATGAGATACCAAGTTGAAGTCGGACGGAAATTAGAAATATTATTTATATTTATAATTAGCAAAATTATCTGACAAATTATTCTTAATTAAGCGCAAGAAATTTTTAAATAAATTATATGATAAATAAGATTTATAAATTTCATAAATTCAAAATATTTTAAAATTAAAATTTAAACTGGATTGTCCGATAAATAAGAGTTTATCAAATTAGATTAAAACGTCAATTTTATTTCAACAAATTAGATCCGATGTTAAAAAATTTAGGACATATTTCGCAATTAAATCCAGTAGTAAATGTCACTCAAATAAATATATGGTCACAATGCAGCTATGCCAAATATTCAAAGTTACGCAATATAATTTTAATCGAATTGAGAGTTAGTTAATAAATAGTTTTGAGGAGATTATACCTTCACTTAAGTAGTCTGAATTTCTGAACTAAGAAATTTGAGCATCAATGCGTCAAGAGCACGACTCTGTTGTTAGGTGCGGGAGTAGTGGCGCAAGTGCGAACAGGTGAGTCAACACGCTGGTGCATGAGCGCGATGTGCAAAGCAGGAAGTCGGTGCACAGTGAAGTGATCGCAGAAGCTTTTTGCATGCGTAGGAACCTGAGCACCTACGGATGCGCTCGTGCCTATGGGCGCAATTGCGCAATGTGAGCACCAATGGGCCTCTCTCGTGTGCGCGAGGACGTGCTCGCGCCTAAAGGGGAGCCTTCACGCATGCTTATAGGCACTGCTCGGTGCGTGCGCTGACGTGTCAGAAGCGACGGACGTCAGGAGATGGCAAGAGACGAGTGAACTTCTGAGGTGGCGAGCATGCGAAGTGTCAGAGGCGAGCGTTCAGAGACATTTAGAGAGAGACAGATGGAGGAGATTTTTTTTTGAAAGTGGATAATTAGGTTAATTTGAGGATTCTCATCAAAGGCTAATCTTATCATTTTTTTTATCGGAATATCAATTCCTTAATTCGGATTTAGGCACTCAAAAAACTCAACTCATTTCATTAATCAAAATAGGTTCTCTATTACAACGCATGGCAACTTCTTTATATGGAGAAATCTCGTGAAGAAATTTAAAAGTATAATATTAAATGTAGAAAATAAATGTGAAGCAAATATAGAATTAATTCTATTACAATAAAATAAAATTAGCTCCAAATATGATGAGTTTTCAAATATCTCAATTTTGATTTGAATCAAATCAAATCTGAATAAAGTTAATATGAAAATCACTAATTGGCCTTAATCAATTTGAATTTGAATTTTGATTTAGCACATGATATTATTCAGGCCATTAGATTCAATGCTGATCCATTTTCTCACCACATTTAGAAAAAGTAATACTGAATGTTAATTGGGAAGAAGAATTACTTTTATCATGGATGATAATGAAGCTGTGACGTGGACAAGTAATTTGCCTTTGTGGTTGCTTGAGTGAAATAAGGTAACATGAAGCCTTAATCTTGAACTACTTGGAGTTTGTCATATGAATCTTTCTTCTCTATTCAACTGTACTTAAATAAAAGCCCTCTCTGTAAGAAAGTGAAGGTAAATTTTTTTTTGCTCTTCCTCTCTTTCTTTTTACTGCCATGACTTTCTACCGCTCATACTTTCATATATGCAGGCCTCGAGATATCTTATCCTAACAGATTTATAATTGATGTTAGAATGATGCTATTGCAATTACTACTATTATTTTTGAGTGAATCATCACCTCATTGATCGTTGTCATGAAATTTTATATGCAGGGAAGTGGCAGGAGGCTAGTGAAAGCTGCACTCCAGGAAGCGGCTAAGAAGAGAGAGATGAGGTACTCGGATCTCAAGAAGATCGATCGCGGGGTCCGTCGGCATTTCCACGATGACATAACAGTGATAGTCGTATTTCTCGATTCAAACCTTACAAGCAAGGCAAGCTCCTTCAGGAGTAGCCCAACTCTCTCCTTGAGGGGTGGAGGCATCACATTGTCCCCAAATTCTCTTACACCGTGTGCTGCTCTATCAGATCATACTGGTTCTTGATACAGAAGCTAATGAACCAGCACACATTCAAAGGCTAAAGAAACAAAAAACAGCGTGAGAATAGAGGAATCAGATTTCTAGTTTGATTAATTATGATATTCTGTAACCTTTTCATCAGCTAAAATGTAGCCTGATGCTGCTTCTAGGCGACATTTTTCTTCTCTATTAGATGTTTTAATTAACTGCTCCTACATGAAGACTATTTTTTTTTTTTTTTTTGAGAAAATCCTACATGAAGACTTATTATGCTACCCTTGGCTTTGTAAATTCTCTGATGGGAAACAGACCTCTTATTGCAGGCTAATTTTTCTTATAATTCTTTATTTCTCAGTTAAAGGCTTCAAAATGAGTGATTTTTCATTATTTTGTTGGAATTTTCATTATGCCACTTCAGTTGTGACTTGAATCATGTGTAGTGAGTGAATGTTAATTAGTTGATAACAGTGATTTTCAGTTATGCTTTTATACAATTACGATTCCAAATAACTAATCATAAGAATATAAAAATTGCTCAGTCGATAACCTGAGATTAAACGATGGCGACGATGACAACAAATTAAGCGCACTATTTTTATGCGCGCCTTCTTTTTATTAATGATGAACAGTTTTCTTCCATCTTCTTCTATTTCTTATTAATCTTCATTACTAATTGTAATTGCCTTTTCATAAGTATCGATTATGATAGTACAAAAGCTTACATATGTCAAGTTTGAGTCAATAGCGTTTTGTAACATAAAAATCATCTGCTTATTCGAAAAATCTTTGTACAATGGACGGTTCCGATCTCATGCATGAGAGATCATTGCTGGCTACAAAGCTAGGAATCGGTTGAGCGAGTTTGGTGCAGTGAAATTTACGAGGAGAAATGAATGAAGCAGCATAAACTGACATACATATGACTCCTGATTTAGGCAGAGAAACTCGTTTGCTAGATAAGGTTGCTCGGTTAAAGGCAAAGTGAGCATGGTTGAGCTGATAACGACGGCACAGCATATGACAATCGAATAATGAAGTGACGTTACTAAAGGAGGCTGCTTGACCTCCAGTCTAGTGTACTAAGGAGACATCGGCTTGGACACTGTGAAGTTTGCTAGTCCTGAAAATCGGTAGTAGCTTATGTGCTCAAAAAGAGAAAGCATAATTAAGTACGATCTATTTTTAGATTTTCGGTAAAGATAAAGTAAAAGTTATGTAGGAGAGACACTCTTCTCCTACACTATATTGTGGTTTATAGAGTAAAAAGTCACGAAATTTGTTGCCCTGTTAGTAGTTCAATGTGATCTTGTAAGCATTGAAGGTGCTCAAAACATCAAAAATATCAAAAAATTTATGACTGAAAGTGTCTTCTAGTTGCTCTCAGAATGCCAATAATGACTAGAAGAGTTTCCCTTAATCTGGATGCTTGCCACTATATCAGCCAATCTTGATTCTCTTGGCTGCCTTTTGTGTGACTTTGGTCTCAACAACGAACACTATCGTGGTGAAAAGACAGATGTCAACTACCCAAAGGAGATTACTATCATGGTCTATAGCCAACACTCTTGCATTTATAGTGTTATTCGCCTTTACCAATTCATCGAGATTCACCTTAATCTAACCTGAGAGTGGATCCAATGAGAGGAAGAGGGGTAACACAAGCCACAAGGGCTCATGGGTTCCCCGTTCCCGAAGTTAAGATAAGGTGATTTTGAGGTTTCAGACAAGGCTTGCTAGTCAAGATATTAGGGGTGTGTATTCAATTGGTTTGATTAAACCGAAATAAAAAAGATTTGATTTTAAAAATTGAAAAGCAAATCAACGAATATGATTATAAACCGATAGCAAAATTGACCAAATCAAGTCTTTTCGATTTGGATCAATTAAATTCATAATTTTTTCTTGATTTAGTTAGTTATCTGCAAAAATAAAAATAAAAAATCTTAAAATAATATAATATATTACTACAAGATTTTTTAACCATAAAAAACTAGTTACATGATTGAGAAAAAAAATAATGAATGCCCTAATATTAAAAAGAAAAATAAAAGTATTAACATTGAGCTAGCTTAGAAGAATAAAGAATTTCAATATATTAACATTAAATATGTTAAATAATTGTATTTAATAAATAAAAGTTATATCAGAAAAATATTAACATGCCACATATATTTATATTACATAAATTCAACTTATATATGCATTGCAAAGATAAAATATAAATATTTCATATAATTTCAATAATACTATCACGTAATAGTATTTGATATTTTAGTTAATATGATCGATTTATTTTTCAAGTATAAAAAATTAAGCGTAAATTATATAACTAAATAAATTTAATTATTAGATTTTTAATAAAACTGATATGTTATAAATTAAATTAGATTAATAAAATTTAATCAATTCGATACAATTTTTCAATTTGAATCGTGTGCACCCTCAAATTTCACACGTGTGAGCTCAGGTGCGGATTCCGGGTCCGTACCCCTAGGGCAACGCGATTCATCCTTCATCGTAGCATTCGAAAATCCCTCCTCTTCAGTCTTCCCTTAGCGAGAGTTAGGGTTTCGACGATTTGATGATGGCAAAAAAATAGAACTTGGCGCAATGCTCTCTAAGGAGTCGTTTGGATAGGGTGGGTTAGCTGGGTTAACTTAAGTTAACCCAGTTAACCCACCAAACGTGCTAAAGTGCATTTTATTACCCATGGGTTAACAAATCCAGCGGGCTTCCCTTAACTCGCCTACCCCTGGGGTTAGCTGCCCCATCCGCGATGCTGGGGTAAGGGCGGAGATGACAGAGCGTGCGGTGTCTCTCGCGCGCGAAGCCTTCGTGAGCAGCTGATGGAAGGTTCTCTGTGCTTTCTTGTCGGATGATGGCGCCGCTTCAGGCGCGGCGTCAGGCGCGGTCTTCCGCTCTGAATCGCAGGCCGGCGGAGTGCCTCTCCGGCAGCGGCGAGCTTCTGGATTGGTGACGGTAAGATGTGCTAATTGTTTCTGCGGTGGGATCAGGTAAATGTTGTTCCCTTCTTTGACGCAGTGGACTCCGACTCCCTTAATTCTAGATCTATCACTTTTATCTGTTCCCTCCTTTGACTCGGTGGATCCCGTCTGCCCTAATCTCAGATATGAGTTCTACGGTGTTCATAATTGATTATAGCTTCAACTATGCTTTTGCTTTCTCTATTTTCTCTTGCTTTTCTGATGTTCATCTTCATCATTCCTAGTTGATTTGCGATATTACCACTGCTTCTTTAATTTCCTGTGTGAATCCTCTGATGGAAACTATTTTTCGTCTGGACCAATTTGGATAAATATAATCATTAATGCATGAGTTCTCTAGAATTCCATAGAGAATTGCAATTGTGGCTGTTCACTTATCAGAAATTTTTCTGAGGGCTGATTTTGCATTGTGATGAGTTGATTTTGTTTTACATAACCCATGTTACTATTCTCATAATCATAATTGTGGTTGTTCACTTCTTAGAAATTTTTTTGAGGGCTGATTGTGCATTGTGATGAGCTAGTTTTGTTTTATATAACCCATATTACCATTCTCATTATCATAATTATGGTTGTTCACTTATCAGAAATTTTTTTGAGGGCTAATTTTCTATTGTGATGAGCTAATTTTGTCTTACATAACTCATGTTATCATTCTCATTATCATAATTGGGGCTGTTCACTTCTCAGAAATTTTTCTAAGGGCTGATTGTGCATTGTGATGAGCTGATTTGTTTTATATAAACAAT
The DNA here is from genome assembly GCA_019297695.1 of Apostasia ramifera. Taxonomy (NCBI): domain Eukaryota; kingdom Viridiplantae; phylum Streptophyta; class Magnoliopsida; order Asparagales; family Orchidaceae; genus Apostasia; species Apostasia ramifera. The sequence continues at coordinate 55,311 of JAEMOT010003529.1, forward strand.
GTTACCATTCTCATTATCATATTTATAGCTGTTCAATTCTCAGAAATTTTTCTGAGGGCTGATTGTGCATTGTGATTAGCTGGTTTTATTTTATATAACCCATGTTACTATTTTCATTATCATAATTGTGGTTGTTCACTTCTTAGAAATTTTTCTGAGGGCTGATTGTGCATTGTGATGAGCTAGTTTTATTTTATATAACCCATATTACCATTCTCATTATCATAATTGTGGTTGTTCACTTATCAGAAATTTTTTTGAGGGCTAATTTTGTATTGTGATGAGCTGATTTTGTCTTACATAACTCATGTTATCATTCTCATTATCATAATTGTGACTGTTCACTTCTCAGAAATTTTTCTGAGGGCTGATTGTGCATTGTGATGAGCTGGTTTTATTTTATATAACCGATGTTACCATTCTCATTATCATATTTGTAGCTGTTCAGTTCTCAGAAATTTTTCTGAGGGCTGATTGTGCATTATGATTAGCTGGTTTTATTTTATATAACACATGTTACCATTCTCATTATCATAATTGTGGTTGTTCACTTCTCAGAAATTTTTCTGAGGGCTGATTGTGCATTGTGATGAGCCGGTTTTGTTTTATACAACTCATGTTACCGTTCGCATTATTATAACTGTAGCTGTTCAGTTCTCAAAAAATTTTCTGAGGGCTGCTTGTGCATTGTGATGAGCTGATTTTGTTTTATATTACCCATGTTACCATTCTCATTATTATATTGCCCTATGATGTTTATCATCTTGCTGTTGTTGCTGTATTTCCTATGACCTATAGCCATGTTAATGTGCTGATTAGCTGGATTTGGTTTTATATAACCCATGTTACTCCTTTCATGTTCATGTTACTCCTTCCATGTTCATGTTACTCCATAACACATGTCATGTTATTATCCTTCTATTATTTATATTTTTATTCTTATCTCCACTATATTATTCTATTAAATATTCATTGTGATATGACTGTTTTTGAAATTGCTTATGTGCTTGGTCCTCTATTTATTGCTGAACTTTATGGTTCACCTTACCTGTGCCTCTAAGTTCTAGCATTCTCTTTAAATTGCTTTGCTCTTGCGGCTTTCTAGTAAGTCTACCTTTTTCCAACTCCCATTTAATGCTAATGTTCTATTACAGCTAAGCAATAGTTTATACATGGATAGATACTACACTTATATGCTTAGGTATCACACTTGCACTTGTGGCTCTTCTAAATATGAGCAATGATGGATTTTTCACTATAAAAAAAAATAGCTCTCATAAATCTTAATGTGATTTCATTTTACATATCAGTTACTCTTGGTATCTAGGTGGAGAGGTAAACATAAAAATGTTATGCTTTTTGCCGATCCAAGGTACCGTAATTGATATACATAATTCTGAGCCCAATAATATTCTCATTATCATATTGCCCTATGATGCTTATCATTTTGCTGCTATTGATATATTTTCTATAATCCATAGCTATGTTAAAATGTTATTTAGCTGAATTTTGTTGCTTCTGTTCCCATGTTACTCTTTTCATTGCCATGTTACTCTATATTGCATGTCATATTATTGTTATGCTATTATTTATATTTTTATTCTTAACTCTACTATGTTATTTCATTAAATATCTATTGTGATATGGCTGTTTTTTCAATAGCTTATGTCATAGGTTCTCTATGTTAGTCTAATTCTACTAATTAATATTATGACCTCAAATACTGCACTTAAGCCATATTATGTATACGAATAGATACTACACTTATATGCTCAGATACTGCACTTGCACTTTTGGCTTCTTCGAAAATGTGGGCAATGATGGATTCTTCATTATTAAAAAAATAAAAATGTAGCGTTGACAATTGTTAATGTTATTTGAGGTTACATGTCAGTTACCCTTGATATCTAGGTGGAGAGGTAAACATAAAAATGTTTGTGCTTTTTGCCGATCCAAGGTACCGTAATTGATATAAATAATTTTGAGCCCACTTTAACATAAAAAAAATCCAGCTCATTAGCATTTTAACATGTCTATGGGTCATAGGAAATACATCAATAACAGTAAGATGACAAGCATCATAAGGCAATATGATAATGAGAATGATAACATGAGTTATATAAAACAAAACTAGCTCATCACAATGCACAAGCAGCCCTCAGGAAAATTTCTGAGAACTGAACAGCTACAGTTATGATAATGCGAATGGTAACATAGGTTATATAAAACAAAAATAAGTTAATCATAATGCACAATCAGCCCTCAGAAAAATTTCTGAGAACTGAACAGCCACAATTGCAATTCTTTATGTAATTCCAGAGAACTCATGGAATTGATGTTCTTCATGCTTCCTGGAACCTGCTTCGGAATCTTAATGCTTCTGTTCTTATTAGTTGACGCGTTTGATAATCATCTTCTTTAGTTATATTTGGTGATAATAGCAGGTGCAATTATGAATTACATGTGCTCAGATACTTCACTTATAATTACGAATTATATTTGGTGAATTACGAATAGTAACTACACTTATATGCTCAGATACTACACTTGTAGTGTTGTTCTTCGGAAATGTGAGTAATGATGGATTTTTCACTATTAAAAAAATAAAATATAGTTTTGACAAATGTTAATGTTATTTGAAGTTACATGTCAGTTACACTTGGTATCTAGGTGGAAAGGTAAACATAAAAATATTATGTTTTTTGCCGATCCAAGGTATCACATATGATAGACACAGTTCTATGCCCACTTTAAAGACTGTAATTGTTAGTGAAGAGGCAAGTTATTTTATCTGTAATTGATATACGGAATTCTGAGGCCAGTAGCATTCTTATTATCATTAAATACTTCATGGGGAGAACAAGATTAATGTCATTTTCCTGTCATGAAGTAATGTCCTAAGGAGCTGATAGATGAAAATTTTATTTTCTGTGATTCTTCTTTGACATATCGTTATTCTGATTTGAGTTTATGATGTGTGCTACTCTTGGTATCATGGTGAAGACATAAACATAAAAATTTATTCGTATTAGGCATATGAACTTCGGATTCCGACGTACGGGTCAAAAGAAGCTATTAATTAGGAAATCCTCTTCAGACATGTCTACTGACGAACTGGTCCAGCATGTTTACGAAATTAGTCAGACGAATAATTTAAATACAAAAGTGGGTAGAAAAACAAGAGATCCAAATTACTCTAGCGAAGAAAGAGATGTCCTAATTTCACTAATTTCTGACAAACACAACAATAGAGATGTTGTCAATGGGAATCCAATGCCGTTGGCATGGACTGAAATAAGTAAAGCCTACAACACCCAGGTAGGTAATAAAAAAATAGTGCGACAACTGAAAAACGCCTGAAAAACTTTGAAAAAGGAATATCGAAAATATCAGGAACTCGCTAGGCATAGCGGATGGGGCTGGGATCCGATTAACAACATACCAGATGCCACAGATGATTTATAGGATGAGATTCTTCATGTGTGAAAAACAACCATCTGTTAATTTTGACAATTAATTTTTTTTATTCTTTCAATTTATAGTTTTAATTTTTGTAGATTCACCCAGAATATGAATCGTTGAGGAGAAAACCTTTCAAGCATTACAAAGCAATTGGCGACCTAGTTAGGAAACATATGTAGTAGGAAATCATGCTAGGTCCTCTATGAACTACGTCTCAACGGGAGAGTCTCCCGAAATAGAGTGTAATGTTCACGAAATTGAGAATAATGATGATATCCAGGATTTGGGACATGGAGAAGGATCAAGTTTTACTGAGAACTATATTTTCGTTGGAGATAATGACATAACATGCGAACCTTCTTGTTCAAGTCGAGGTAAACGTGCTGCTGAAACTTCTCAGCAGCCAAGGCGACGAAGAAAAAGTTTCACAAAAGAATATGCTGATTCGATACTGAACGAAGCGAATAGCAAAACAAATATTGCTTTACAGTCAATGCAACGTGCAATGTCGTACACTGTCGAGGATGCTATGAAGAAGTTAGCATCCATGCAAAACTTAACGGATACTGCACTTTATGCATTGATAGATGCATTTAATGAAACTCCTAATAATATCACAGTATTTATGATGTTGGATAGGTCCCGGTTAGAAATATGGATTGCAGTTACCGTTATGCGACATGCTCAGTTTGGAAGAATGCCGATATTTACTGACAGACCGAACCCAACGTTTGATCCTCCACCCAATTTTTAGCTTTTTTTAATGTTATCATGATAGTGTCGGAAATAACATTGATTCGCCTGTACTTTTAAATTTCGTAACCTTTTGTGGTAATCATGTACTCATGATTCGAACTGTTACTATTGTATTCTTCTTCACTAATAAAAATTATTAGTATTTGGATTTTCAAGAACAAGTGGATCAATAATTCTATTATTAAATATTATTTTTTTGAAATTAATTACAGATGAATATTAGTCAATTTTATGACAATGAAGTTGCAAACGTCATAACAAGCCTGCAAGAAGAGGCAGCATTATTAGAAACTATTCATGAATTTGCTGAGTTAGATCAATCAACTTCAAAAGTCCCCCGAGTTATGTATGACAGACCGTATTCTGGTAATTTGTATGTTCAAGAGATCTTAAATAGCCATGATATCCGAGCATATAATTATTTTCGTATGCCTGCCCAAGCCTTCATAGGATTGAGAGATATGTTAGTGGATCGCGGTGTACTCAGCAACACTCGTTTTATGCTAGCTGCAGAACAATTAACTATTTTTATGAAAGTCATTGCACAAATAGATAGTTATCGCGATGTCTGTTAATTTTTTCAACACTCACTAGAGACCGTTAGTCAAAATTTTAGACAAGTCCTACAAGGTGTACTGGCATTAAGGGATGATTTCATTATACTTTCAAATACAAGCAGCCTATGTCATCCCCATATTCGAAATAACTCATACTTTTATTCATATTTTAAGGATATGATTGGTGCTATTGACGGAACACATGCTCCTGCAATAGTTCCTGTTTGTAAGCAAAATCGATATAGAAACAGAAAAGATTTCGTATCATGGAATGTTATGGCTGCTGTCTCTTTTGATCGACAATTTGTATTTGTTGCAACTGGATGTGAAGGATCGGCTGCTGACATACGTGTTCTGAAATGGGCAATCGAAAATGGTGGTTTTTCGGTACCACAAGGTAGGCTAAGTTAAATAATCATTTTTGTTTATTCATTTAGCCAGTATTGTTTATTCATTTAGCCAGTATTGTTTATTTTTCTTTTTTTTTAACGTATCAGGAAAGATGTATTTGATTAATTCTGGATATGCTAATAACGACAAGCTTTTGGCACCAATATGTCGAGTTCGCTATCATATGAGTAGTTTCCGTAATCGTGTACATCGCAGATATGAGTCTCCGCAGGAGCTATACAATCATAGACATGCTCAGCTCAGAAATGTCTTGAGCGCACATTTGGTATATTAAAGAAACGGTTCAAAGTGCTAACGGATATGAAACTGTTCCCCATTAGTATACAAGCTGATATTGTGCTCGCATGTTGTATATTGCATAATTATATTGGCAGGTATCATGGTCATAATACGTACTTCAACATGCATGAGGCTGACATAGAGCATAATGAGAGTTTGGTTGATGATGCGGAAGATGACGATCCGACAACTCATATATCCACAAGCGAACAACGAAGAGGGGAGTTATCCGATCAAGCATCGTTGAACAGTTGTGGATGAGTCAGGTATTTTGGTATTATATCTTTATTATATAGACGTAGCACTAGTTATTATGTCATTATTACCTATAATTTATTTATTGTAAGGATCAATAAATCGATGATGATGATAATGACGATTACTTATTCGAGAATGTTGGGTTGAATGAACATTAGCAACTTCATTTTTTATTTTATTTTTGGTGTTGAGGATTATATTATTTTTGTGACTCTACAACAAACTATAAATTATGTCATGTTGTTGGAAGTTTGTTATTTCTATATTTGCTGATTATATTATGAATTTAAAATATTATTTTGTTATTTCTTGCCTCTTCTTTTGTTTACTATCCAGGATTAAGCTATTAATTTGCCAAACAGAATTTATGTAATATAGAATAACATAGCAATGAAAAGAGTAATATGGGAATAGAAGCAACAAATTCAGCTAATCAGTATATTAACATGGCTATGGATTATAGAAAATATATCAATAACAGCAAGATGATAAGCATCAAAGGGCAATATGATAATGAGAATGTTATTGGGCTCAGAATTATGTATATCAATTACGGTACCTTGGATCGACAAAAAGCATAATATTTTTATCTTTACCTCTCCACCTGGATATCAAGAATAACTGACATCTAAAATGAAATCACATTAAGATTTATCAAAGCTACTTTTTTTTTAATAGTGAAAAATCATCATTGCCCATATTTCAGAAGAGCCACAAGTACAAGTGTAATACCTAAGCATATAAGTGTAGTATCTATTCATATAAAAACTATTGCTCAGCTGTAGTAGAACATCGGCATTAAATGAGAGTTGAGAAAAGATAAACTTACTAGAAAGCCACAAGAGCAAAGCAATTTGGAAAGAATGCTAGAACTTGGAGGCACAAGTAAGGTGAACCATAAAGTTCAGCAATAAATAGAAGACCAAGCACACAAGCAATTTCAAAAACAGCCAAAACACAATGAATATTTAATAAAATAATGTAGTGAAAATAAGAATAAAAATATAAATAATGAAAGGACAATAACATAGCATGCATTATAGAGAAACATGAACATGAAAAGAGTAACATGGGTTATAAAACTAAATCCAGCTAATCAGCACATTAACATGGCTATGGGTCATAGAAAATATAACAACAACAACAAGATGATAAGCATCATAGGGCAATATGATGATGAGAATGGTAACATGGGTTATATAAAACAAAACCGGCTCATCACAATGCACAAGCAGCCCTTAGGAAAATTTCTGAGAAGTAAACGGCCACAATTATGATAATGAGAATGGTAATATGAGTAATATAAAATAAAACCAGCTCATCACAATGCACAATCAGCCCTCAAAAAAAATTCTGAGAAATGAACTGCCACAATTATGATAATGAGAATGGTAACATGAGTTATATAAAATAAAACCAGCTCATCACAATGCACAATCGGCCCTTAGGAAAAGTTCTGAGAAGCGAACAGCCACAATTATGATAATTAGAATGGTAACATGGGTTATGTAAAATAAAATCAGCTCATCACAATGCAAAATTAGTCCTCAGAAAAATTTTTGATAAGTGAACAACCATAATTATGATAATGAGAATGGTAACATGAGTTATATAAAATAAAACCAGCTCATCACAATTCACAATCAGCCCTCAGAAAAATTTCTGAGAAGTGAACAGCCACAATTATGATAATGAGAATGGTAACATGGGTTATGTAAAATAAAATCAGCTCATCACAATGCAAAATCAGTCCTCAGGAAAATTTCTGATAAGTGAACAACCACAATTGCAATTCTCTATGTAATTCCAGAGAACTCATGCATCAAAGATTATATTTATCCAAATTGGTCCAGACGAAAAATAGTTTCCATCAGATGATTCACACAGGAAATTAAAGAAGCAGTGGTAATATCGCAAATCAACTAGGAATGATGAAGATGAACATCACAAAAGCATGAGAAAATAGAGAAAGCAAAAGCATAGTTGAAGCTATAATCAACTATGAACACCGTAGAACTCATATCTGAGATTAGGGCAGACGGGATCCACCGAGTCAAAAGAGGGAACAGATAAAAGTGATAGATCTAGAATTAAGGGAGTCAGAGTCCACTGCGTCAAAGAAGGGAACAACATTTACCTGATCCCACCGCAGAAACAATTAGCACATCTTACCGTCACCAATCCAGAAGCTCGCCGCTGCCGGAGAGGCACTCCGCCGGCCTGCGATTCAGAGCAGAAGACCGCGCCTGACGCCGCGCCTGAAGCGGCGCCATCATCCGGCAAGAAAGCGCAGAGAACCTTCCACCAACCACTCGCAAAGACTTCGCGCGCGAGAGACACCGCGCGCTCCGCCATCTCCGCCCTTACCCCAGCATCGCGGATGGGGCAGCTAACCCCAAGGGTAAACGGGTTAGGGGAAGCCTGCTAAATTTGTTAACTCAGGGGTAATAAAATGCACTTTAGCGCTTTTAGCGATTAACTGGATTAACTTAAGTTAACCCAGCTAACCAACCCTATCCAAACGGCCCCTAAAAAAAATCGGCCTCGTGACGAGAATGGAGGGCCACGATCGGTTCTTCGGTGTCGCGGGAGAGCAAGACGATGGGGCTGCCGCCGTGAAGGCGCCTCTCCTGGAAGCCGTTGCGATGGCGACATCGTTGCAGCACCATCAGTTCCAGCGGTGGAGGAAGAAACGCCAAGCTTGGATGTGTGGTCCTTGTTAATGCAACGCCGACAATGAAATATTCCATCAAATCATCGGCTGGCAGAAAGGTGAGTTCGTTGGAGAAGAAATCTGCAAGGCTGGATGGGGAAATCAGAAGGACTGACGTAATACATCACAAGGCAGAGTGCGTAGCCGAATCAGATTTCAGCTTTGAAGCGGAGTGTGGATTCGGAGAGACTGCAGAACATTAGAGCCTGCTCACAGGCGAAGCAGGCGTTCGGGTCTGAGGGAAGATGAAAGTTGAACTGCTACCTTGGACTTCCAGGTATGAACAACAGCTCTCAAACCTCAGATGATTGTTCAAAACCCTCTGTTTTAACTCGATTTAAACTTAACTAGACTTTTTCATGACTCCGAAATCGAAGCTGGCTCGAAATGAAATTGATACAATTTAAACTCGATTTGATAATTAAAATATATGAATAGCGATAAATATGTGTATTTTTGAAAGAAGTCAACTTATGAATTATCAAACTTAGATTATGACAATGATCAATTATGTGATAATTGTTAAAAGAGAAAAACAATAGATGAGCTTATTGAAACCAAAGAACATAGTTTGCATATGTAGGCCACTAGAATTGCTTCACTTATACTTGTTTGAGCCTCCCATTAAACTTATAGGTCTAGAAGGAAAACAATATAATTTTGTTGACGTCTGATTACTACTCTAGGTTCGTATGTGTATTGTTTCTAGCCAATAAGATGGACGCATTTCATGAATTCAAAAAATTAGCTAATGAGTTTCAAATTTAAAACGGGATATGTAATCAACATAACTTTTAGCAAACATATTTTAATAAAGAGTGTAAACTAGTAATTGTCATCACCTAGAAAACCCTCAAATAAAATGCAGTGGTAGGAATATAGAATATGGCACTATTTAATAAAGCTAAAATCATACTAAATGATATGGTGTTTCAAAGTATTTTTCAGGCGAGGAGATTAACACTTCTTACTATGTAATAAATAGACTTAGTATTCATAAAATTATACTCTTAAGGCATGAGAAAAAACCAAATATTTAAAATTATACCTTAATAAATTTTATTCTAATTATGATGAAGGTACTCTTTTTAGTTTTTCATTTACTAGCCTAGCTGATATGGTTTTTAATAAGAACAATAATACTATCCATCCTATGATCAAAATAATAAAATAAATAATACTATGCATCCTAATATCTGTATCAATGTTGGTTTAGATTTTTAATTCACTAGGTAATTAACTTGATTAAAACTTAATCTACTGAACAATCTAGTAAATTTGAGTATTTAATCATGATTGGTCTATTTGTTGCCCTGTTATTGGGATACATAGCATGACTTTTAATAAATGGATACTTGTTATAATGATGTTATCTGTGAATTTATGTCACTAACATTAATTATTTTCGAGGAGAGATGTTTTGCGTGAGTAAATTGATGGGTTTAACAAGAGCTGAGTCTACGAGATAAGGAAAGAGAATCAAACTCACGAGCAATCCGAAGAACCTGAAGAACCTCAACACAAACTCAAGATCAGCTCCATAGGAAATTGAAATTTGCCAAGGGTCAACTAGAAAGGCTAATCATAGGTTATTTAAAGCAAAGAATACAAACTAGATCTTCCTCTAGAAATGAACTCTTCTAAATTGAACCAAAATCAATGAAAGAGGCATTAAGTGAGGAATTTTGGATACTAATTATGCAAGAACTTAAATCAATTCATTAGAAACAAGATTTAGAAGTCATCAAAGCTTAATGATCATCCTACCACTATAAGAAATTTGCATATTAATAAAAAAAAATTTAACATTGGTGAATTATCCTTGTTATTAAAAATATAAAATTTAAAAATGCTATCATTAATTTAATTTGTCTTCAATCGATGGAGTTCAATTTTGATCAAGCAGCTCAGTTTTGATAGGAGCCCAGCCAGCCTTTTGATCATGCAAGCTCCTTTGATGAAGCTTTCGATCATCCAAAATCCCTTCAATGGAAAGCTATTTTATCCAATCACCAACTTTAAAGATCTGAATGTAAATTTATCAGACTCAGGGACCCAGCAAAATATTTTCAATATTTGGACTTGCATGATATTACCAATTAACTTAAGAAGAAACTTAGGTAATTGTTAAGACGAGGAACAATTAGATTTTTTACGTGGAGAACCGGCTAAGCGGAAAAACCACGGCTCCTTTCGTGGAGGCTTCAAAAATCATTAGAATCACTCTTCTTTTTGGGGGTACAATAAGTCGTGAATTTTTGGGGGATCAGTATTTTCTTGGGTCCAGCTGAGAAGAGGCTTTTCCCGTTACAGTGAGATATTTATATCCTGGCCTCCTCTGTAGAGTCATTTCAGCAAAATGGGCTTCAACTCCAGTGACAGACCATCAATGTCCGTAGGGGGGCCACGCCCTGGCCTCTACTGTACGATGTACGAATGGTACGGTCTGACGGCGGGAGAGTACATATTTCTTGAAAGCAGTATGGTCACCAATGCTTCGCCAGCCGCCGGTCAGTTCTGATCCCTGTTGTTCGTCTTGGTCTCTTCGGCGACTGCTGTTCGAGGTGGTATGCCTTACGTTCAGAGCTGAGCACTCGTGCCGTCGATGCCACATAAGCTTCCACGTGTGTGGTCGAGATGATCGAGCGCGGATCCAGGTGCAACAGTAATATTTGCACTTTATTTAACATGGATATGATGACATCTAAGTTTTATATGATGATGTAAATATTTCTTCAAAAAAAATCTCTTGGAAGTGGTTGATACTTTTTTTTTTTGAATTTTTTTTTGAAACTTTAGTGGTTGATACTTTAAAGTAAAGAAAAAAAAAATTAATTACTGATAGGTCTCTATAGTTAATTCTTAATTATTCTTTAATTTATAAGCTTTAGGAACTTAATGATAGGTCTCTAGATTTTAAATAATATAACACTAAAGGTCCAAAAATTTAATTTATTATTTATTTAGATTGAAATAAATAATTTCTATTAAAAATATGTAATAAAGTCAACTACTTGCCCTTTTTCTCCTCTCTTTGGCAGGAGGAAAAGGCGAAAAATCTCCCCTATTGCTTCGCACTTCTCTTCTCTAGGGATCTTTAATGTATACAACAACAACAACAACAACCAAGCCTTAATCCCACTAGGTGGGGTCGGCTACATGAATCCTTTGTTTCCATTGCGCTCTATCAGTTACCAAATTCTTATCTAAGTTTAAGTAACTAAGATCACTCCTTATAGTTTCTTGCCATGTCTTCTTTGGTCTCCCTCTTCCTCTTTGTACATGAGCAAAATCCAATAACTCAATTTTTCTAACTGGAGCTTCAATTGGCCTACGATTTAGATGTCCAAACCATCGAAGCCGACTTTCTCTAAGTTTATCCTCAATTGGTGCAACACCAACTTTCTTTCGGATATACTCATTTCTCATTCTATCCTTTCGTGTATATCCACACATCCATCTTAACATTCTCATTTCTGCAATATTTATTTTATTTGTATGTTTCTTCTTTGCAGGCCAGCATTCAGCACCATATATCATCGCTGGTCTTACTACAGTTTTATAAAATTTACCCTTAATTTTGGATGGGATTTTTCTATCGCATAACACACCAGAAGCATTTCTCCATTTTACCCAGCCTGCTTGAATCCTGTTAATAACGTAATTATCTATTTCGCCATCATTTTGTATAATTGATCCAAGGTATCTAAAGCGCTCACTCTTCTTGACAATTTGATCACCAATTGTCACATCTCCAATATAAGTATTTCTTTCGTGACTAAATGTGCACTCCATATTTGAATGTATATTGATTAAAATTTACGAACCTATTAGTAGGTTTTTAAACTCATAGATCAAAGTATAATTAGAAATTAACTATGAGAATTTATAGTAAGTTTTTAAAAATTTATGAATAAAAATATATTGGGAGTTGATTATGATATTTACAGTAATTACTCAGAAAAAAAAAAAAAAGCTCAACCAACTTGGCTAACCATCATATACATCTCATGTCAACATCTTTGAAAAAGTTCCAAGTCCAATCTCTTCCTAATCTTCCTAATAATTACTTACCTAATCTCAATCATGTGATTGCATTTTCATTATGCATATTAGTTAGAGGCGGCTTCGAGTTGATTTCGAGCGAGTTGATTTCTAGTCGAAATTAATTTTTTGATTTCGAGTCGAGTTTAATTTGAGCCTACTAAAATTGTTTCAATTTCGAGTTGATTCGAGCTTTCTATGCACACATTTATAATATTATTTCTTTTATGTAAAATATTACATTATATTTATACATAGAAATATCTCAATTATATTTTAAAAAATTTTAAATATATATTTTTATACTCATATCGATCGATTACGAGTCGAATCGATTTCATTTTGAGCAGTTAAAATCAAGTCGATTTTGAATTGTGTGAGTTTTGAATTTTGCGTAAAATTGACAACTCTCCCCCCTCTCCCCCCTCTCCCCTCACAAACCAATTATGTTGAAGTACCTCCAAAGAGCAGCTAACTTCTCCCTGGCCACCTATCCCCACAGCCCCCACGCCACCATCAGCGATCGGCGGCCGTCGCACCGCTTGTCCAGCCCAATCCCTTCCATAATGCCCGGAGAATCTGGGTTCAAGAAGATCGCCGATGAGCCAACGTCACCCAAGGTCTCTTGCACAGGCCAAATCAAGAAAAAAAAAAGAGCTCAGCGGTGAAGGAGGTTGAGGTGGAGAGGAAGGACAAGAGGCTGCAGTGGTACCCCGAGGCGAGGCCGTCAGCTCCGATTATGGGTCAGATGAGGCGGTTTGCTAGCGGCCGGCCGGAGACATTGGCCGGTTTCGATTGGAAAACAGTAGGGTGACTGATTTTTCCTACTCTTTGCCGATTTCTAGCCGTCGCCGCCGCTGGCCGTGATACATCGTCGAGAGGATGGGGGAGAGCGGTGAGTGCTTCAGTGTGTGCCCTCCGAGTGCAGAAGATATGGGAACTCCTTTTGCTCATATTTTTTTTGGGATAATTACCTGCATGTCACACCATTTCACTTTATTTATACGTTATCCATCCATTCTTAGTTAATTACGCTATTGTTGACGTAGGATGTGGGGGTCCCAGGAAATACCAAATAAAAAGAGAGTTCCGGGAGACGGCGGCGCGTAATGAGGGGGTGAGCCTGTTAATAGAAACTCGAGGAGAAGACTAGTTCAGAGCAACCAGAAAAGCACACAGGGATTTAAGGTGGTTCAGGGAGGAAATCCCCTACGTCCACCGGTCAATCAACAAAGAGATTCACTAATAGGGAAAATGTAGCCTTGAAGGCATATACAAAAGGCTTTCTTCGGGAAGAAGAAGAAGGAGAAGAAGAAGAGGAAGGGAGCTCCTCAGTTGGGGCTTTGTTACAAAGAGATGAGAATATCCGAATCTGAGAGCCTGAATCTGGCCTTCTTCCTGTTTGTTCGTCTCTGTATTTCTCTCTCCTTGTTCGCTCTTCTTTGGGCCCTCTTTGTGTGTCCGGGTCCTCTTTGGCTGGGACTGTTCAACGGCTTTTATAGCCGTATGACATGCGTAGCTTCACCCTGGTTTTCCGGAGAAAAGGTGATGGACGAGCTCTGAGCACCGTCTGTCTGTCACTAGAAGATGATAGCTTTTAATACTGGTACCTTTTCTTGAAAAGAATGCCCGTACGGAGAGCGGCGGGGTTAGGTGAAGTTGATTGTGACGGGCGGTACCCCGTATCCTCGTACCCGAGGTTTACCAGGTTTGTCCTGGGATATCGGGGACGAGGCTAGGCTGAACCCTCGTGTCCAACGTTTGACCTGGTCAAAACTTGAAGCTGAGTCAGTAAATTAATAAATCAAAATGGAGGCCAGTTAGGCGCCACGTGTTCGGTCTGGATGCAGCGCAGGAACCACGTGTTAACATCAGCCCCCCACATTATCAGGGCGCGAATATTGATATGGGTCCTAGAATGCGATCCGTCGCGAGGGTGGACGCGCTGCCCAAGGCCTGCAAAGATAAGATGGGGGCGGTGCCTGCCGCTTCGCATCGCATTCCCTTCCTTTGCCTGTTGAGTTCTGCAAGAGTGAGACTTACGGAGATGGCTGAGAGAAAATGGAAGATCGCGTCCGGCTTCTCTAAGAAAAGAGCCGGAGCACCTATGGCCGACGCCCCTCCGGAGAAGAAGCTGCCGGGGGCAGGTGCGATTTTGGAGGTAGAAGCCCCTACGGCCAGGGTTGCCGTCGCCCTGGCGCAGACGTTGGAATCTCTTTAGGGTCCGACGAGCGCTGAAGCCGCAGAAGTGGTGGTAGTCTCTGATTCTCCAGTTAAGTCGCCTCCGAAAGTTAAGGAGTTAAAGGAGGTGGTTTTGGTAGGAGAAACAGCCACTGGAGAGAAGCTGGCACCGGAGAAGATCATGCTCAAGGACGAAGAGTTTGAGCGGCTCTTTCCCGGGGTTGGGGGTTTTGATAAAGGTGAGGGGAAGCTGTCCCTGGTTGTTGGTAGGCCTATTCCCCTAGGAGCCCCAATTCCTGCTTCTGATATTGCCCTAGGATCCAAAAAGTCACGGGTCCTATTGGGAAAAAGGTTGGTCGAAATGAAGGGGGAGTCTCTCCTCACTGCCTCTGGTACTGGAGGGTCAGAGGCGGAGAAGGTGATGAAGAGGAAAGGAGAGGCCCCCCCGGCTGTCTCCAGCGCCCCTTCTGGTACTGAGGGGGCCTGGAGTATGCTGGGAGACCGGCTATGTGAGATAAGGCGGGCGGAGGAGAAGATCTTGGGGAACACCTCTAAAGTTCTGGAGGTGATAAAATCGCTGAAGGGTAAGGAGGATGTGGAAGCTCACTGCCTCCGAGAGGTGAGGGAATTGGAGGGCGCTTTGTCTCAAGCTACAGAGCGCTCTCTGGCTGATCAGAGAGGGCAATTGGGGAAGATGTATCAAATAGAGGATAGGTTAACTTCCCTAGCCCAGGTTAATGCGGAGTGGGCTAACAAAAGTGAGATTGCGAGGGGAGAGTTTAACCGCAATCTGACGGGTGTGAATCAGGCCCACTCCGCCCATGTCAAAGACCTCCAAAAAAGAATAAAGGATTTGGACGATGATAGGGAGGCTTTGAGGGAGGAGAGGAGGAGGCTGAGAGAGGAGTTGACTAAGGCCAGGGAGGCTTCGTCAGGGGCGAAGGAGGCGGCCTCCGAGGCTTGTCGCCGGGAGGAGTTGCTGAAATCTGAAATCCGCTCTCTGCGAGTCTTGGTGGAGAATAGCTCTGGATGGCGGGGGCGACGCATGGAGGACCTGGAGGAAACGGTGAGGAGGGCTGTGAAGATTGTCAGTGCCTCGCCGGTGGGTCGCCATGCGCAGCACCAGGCTGCCTTTGATGCTCTTCTGCAGACATTGGTTGATGTAGGTACCTTGAACCAGGAGAATATCAGGGACCTAGCAGTTCTTCCCTTCTGTGGTCCTAAGGGGCTAGACAGGTTCTTCGATGCTGGGAGTTATCCCCTAGATGAGATTCCTCCACCAAGGTCCTACGCGGGTTGGGGAAGTTGGCCTCCTCTGCGCGGGACTTCGGGAGAAAGCCCTGTGACTCCTCTGGAAGCCAAGTGGTTAGGCCGGCGCGATCCCTCTGGAAGTCAGCAGGAAGAGCGTCAGCTGAGTCAGAGGTAACGGGTCCTCCTCCTCAACCAGCTCCTCAGTCTGCTAGAAGATTCTTCTTCTTCTGAGGTACTTGAAGGATCCATTTTTAGGATGGACAACCTGCAAGAGGAACCTAGAGAAGAGGAGACCTCGAGGAGGAGGGGCCCTGATTAAGAGGTCTGAATTCGTCAGACCAGGTGTTTAAGTTCTGAAGTCTTGTATCTTTCTTTGTTTTTCCTGTACTCATGAGAGGAACATGTGAGGACAAAGAGAGAAATTATAACAAAATCTATCTTTAATGAAATGCATTTTTCCTTCTCAGAAGCTTGCTGTGAATGAATTCTTGCTTTGTATCTCTTCTTTCGTGCTTTTGAAACAAGTACCACGAAGTCTCAGAAGAGAATACATGAATCCATAAGTGGAGGTAAAGAATTCAAAAAGTAAAGAAAAAATTCTAAGTAAAAGAGATGAAATAGCTACCCTCGAACCCTCGTGCACGATGTAGCAATATCGAACACCAGGGAAAGGATAATCTTCCCTCGAACCCTCGTGCACGATGGTAGGATATCGAACATCAGGGAAAGAAAAATCTTTCCTCAAACCCTCGTGTACAATGGTTGGATTCTCTTGACGTACGACGGGACGGGGAGTGATGCTTCGTAAACAGTGCGTCGCTTCGAGACCCGTGCACCGCTTTGATTCCTGGGATTTGTCAGAGGGGACGAGCGGTCTGATGATGCTCGTGCGCTGATCAAGGAGATCAGACGATCGGAAGGCGGAGGACCATGTTTTCCTATAAAGGCTTTTTTAGGAGGGAACGAAGAGCTTCTCCTTCCTTCCAAACCCTAAGCCCGAGAGGGAAAACATCCGTTACGTCCTCTTGCCAGAAACCGAGCGATGGGAGGGAGAGAAATCGAGTGGGCCGGACTGGCCGAGCAATTCCAGAAGGATACTAGCTACCAGGAGTCCCTCATGATGGAACATGAGGTGCTCAACACGACTAAAGGGTTTAGAGGGAACCCCCTCTTGATGGTCATCCCGCCTGCCGCTGACCTCCGGCCAAACAATCCCCCTCAGGGGGCAGTGTGCGTATACAGGGCGCAGGTGGAGTATGGTTTGATGATGCCGCCGCAACCAGAGTTCAAGGAAGTCTTGAACTCATTCCAGCTTGTGCCAGCACAACTTTCCCCCAACGCCGTCGCCTACCTGTACTCCTTCCTGAAGCTGCTTCAAGCCAGGGGAATAGCATGGAGCCTGACTTTGTTCAGGAATTTGTTCAGTTAGATGATGGTTCCAGGGTACGGGGGGTGCCTGGCCTTGCGGTCGAGGACGAGGAAGGCGATGTTCTCAGGGGCCAGTAGTTCCCACTCGGACTGGAGGGACTTTTACTTTTTTGTAGGCGGGGATTTGGGGATCCCCCTGACGCCTGGGGTTTGCCCTACCGAGTTCATAGGTGATGCCCAATGGATGGTCGGGACGTCCGATCATAGGAACCTGGAAGCTTTGAAAGGGCAGAGCTGGCCCCTGAAAGATTTCTTAAGGCTGGTGAAGGATGATGTGTCCCTGTATGCCAAGTCTCAGGGATACACCGTCTTCAAGGAGGTTGCTCCCCCTCCTGGAACAGCTTTAATGAGGAGGGCTAGAAGGGGGCAGCCTCCCGCCGTCCAACTCAGCAAACAGGTTGCCGGAGTGGAAGGGGAGGAAGAGGCAGAGATCCCAGAGCCGGTCTGCGGCGGGATACCCATTAACGTGGTGTCCTCGCCGGACGATTCTGGGGATGATAAGAAAACCCTTGCTGAGGTGATGGAAGAAGCAGGTAAAGGGAAAGAACTTGCATCATTGGTCAGGCCTAAGGCAATCCCTAAAGGTGCTGCAGGGATTGCCATAGGAGAAAAGGGAGAGGGGAAGGAGGCCGATAAAGGCCAGGAAAAGGAGAGGGTGGAGGTGCCTCGTCGGGAAGAGGGAGCAGCGGTCACCTCCTGCCAGGCTTTGATCCCAAGCAAAGCCCTTAGAAAGAGGAGAAGTCCCTCTGACGGGAACAGCCCAGAACCCCCTTCGAAAAAAGGGAAGAGCGCCGGGGAGAGTGAGGATGTCGACGAGTGGGAGAAGAGCACGGAGCCCCCGTTCTGTATGAATTTCACCGGGGAGTTTGCAGGTGTAGGGACGAAGGTTACCGTGAGCGCGACGGAAATGGAGAGGAAGATGACCGTCGTCTCACAGCAAACTTCAAGTCAATTCAATCCCGTTCGAGGAGATCTAGGACTGATTCTGGGGGGAGGACTGGCAACCAGGGATCTGGAAGAGAAGCTGGAAAGGTCCTCCACGACGGATCTCTACGCCCAGATGGCTAACAGGGTGGCGACAGTAAGGACCCATTCTAACCTTCTTCTGACTAATTCTCTGTAGATGCTGACTTTGCTTCTATTGTAGGTACTCGCCCGTATGCCCTTAGTTTTGAATAGGGCTCTGAAGGTGGAGGAGCAGATGCTGGATCAGACCGGCCAGCTACATCGTCAGAATGAAGAAATTGAAGCCCTGAAGGTCCAACTGGCGATGGAGTCTTCTCAGCATAGTGCCCTTCAGGAGGAATTCGCGGTTTACAAGTCCGCGATGAGTGCGCTGAAGGCTGACAATAAGGCTTTGCGGAAGAAGCTGTCCAAGGCTGATGGCGACAAGAAGGCTGCGGTTGCGAGTAGCTCTGTCGCGGCGGTGGGAGCCTATAAAACGAGCTTACCTTGCAGGAAGGAACGGTTAGATGGGATCAGGCGGGCCTGGGAAGGATTGGCCTCCACTTTGATCCAAGAAGGCAAGGTTACTGCTGCCGATCTTGGAGAAGTGAATCCTTTTCCTTGCATGGCCATAGATCCAATTTATAAGGAAGAAGGGTTTGACTTGACCGACGATACCATCCAATGGCTTTTTGACCTCTTGGATGGAGTCAGTGAAGGTTAATCCGTTTCCTTATAAAATGATGTAATCTTTCTTGTAATTTTTGAGAAATGAATAAAAAGGAAGTCCGTTTATCACATACCTGTTTATTCTGCTGTGTATGTATATGTACCTTTTTTGTAAGATTTGAGATATCCAGGCTGATTCTGAGAAAAACTTGTAATATATTTTCTGAATCTTGCAATAGATGGATCCAAATTCGGAATACTGACTGTAATTCTGAAAGAGAAAGCTTCCTAACATGATAATAAGGAGCTTTTGAGCCGCATAGCAGTTGAGTTTAAGTTTGGAACTTCCCGAAATTCATAGAGGAAGAGGAATATTGAGATAGTCAGGGTGGATCCTGCCCGAAAGGTATTTTTGATCCGATGCCACAAGGGCTTGAACGCCTGAAACATCTTGTACGATGTTTATACTTGTAACAAGGGTTAACCTTGGGGATCCCCTTTAGTAGAATTATAGACATTCCTTCGCGAACCTGCACAATAAAAAAGTAGTGATAGTAGTGGAGATCCTGCCTAGGGGGAGTTATCTGACCCAATGCCAAAGGGACTTGTTCGTCTGAAACGTCGTGTACGATGTTTGTTCTTAAGGCAAGGGCTGACCCTCTTGGAATGACAGTTATCCTAGTGGGAAGCGAAGGCACCCTGCTTAGGGGGGACCTGTATCGTGATTCGATATCAGGGACAGCCCTAAGGTTACGAGCAGGCCTTCGGACCTTCCGATGGCCGGATGGGCTTATGGAAGGGTCCCAGGTGTTTGTAGTAAACCCCGTCTGCCAGGCACTACTAGGCTTTATGATCACCGTATTAGTGAAGGTTAGCAAGTATCATCATGCGTGAGGTCCGGAACCTCGGACACGATGATTTGAGATTTGAGCGTTTAGATCATACCTGAGCGACGCTTAGGTCATTATGAACGCCTCAATACATAGGAGCATAGGAGATATGCGTCCTGGAGTAATATAGAGAAATCCAGATGTCATGAGAATAACATAAAGGTGTCCAGGAGCTTTAGGGAATAATCCTCGAATCCGATGCTTAAATTCTGTGTAAATGAATTTCTGAAAGAATCTGTACAGGGTGAAAGACGTATAAGGAGTATTTTGTGATGAGCTGCCCTTGGTCTTCATGCAAAAAAATTCTTCAGGTCGTCCCCACTCCAACTTCTGGGGATTTGAATGCCCTCAGAAGTCATGAGGTAGTAAGCGTTACGTCCAGCAACCTCGCGCACGATGTAAGGGCCTTCCCAATTAGGCTCAAGCTTGGGAACCCCCAAATTGCTGCCGGCGAGGAGTCGCCGCTTGAGGACTAAATCACCCCTGTTGAAAGTTCTGGGGTTAACCTTCTGATTGTAATATCGTCATATCCGACGTTTGTGCTCCAAGCGTTTTAGTGCTGCCAGCTCTCTTTTTTGTTCCAGGAGATCCAGATCAATTCTCCGCGAATCATTGTTTTCGTCTGCCCATGCTTGCAAAGCCTCGGGTTTGAAGCTAGCTGCAGCCTCTACTCTGGGGGAGAGGTGCTCCAGCTCAACCGGTATAACAGCGTCCATTCCATATGAGAGGGAGAAAGGGGACTCCTGAGTAACCTCGGAAGGGGCAGTATTGTAAGCCCAGAGAGCTCCTGGTAATTCTTCCGGCCAGCGGGCCTTGGCGCCGTCTAGGCGCTTCTTCAAGATATTCAGAATGTTCTTGTTAGCGGCTTCCGCCTGACCGTTGGTGTGTGGATGCCAAACAGAAGCATACTTGAGGTTGATCTGGTGCTCTCCGCAGAAATCATGGATTCTCTGATTGGCGAACGGAGTGCCATTATCTGTGATGATCACTATTGGTATGCCATACCTGCAGACGATGTTGGCCCAAAGGAAGTTCTCGATGTTTTGAGCAGTGGGTTGAGTAAGTGGCTTAGCTTTAATCCACTTTATAAAGTAGTCGACTGCAACTAGTATCCACTTGTAGCCCTTCATGGCCGTAGGCATCGGCCCTAAGAAATCCAGCCCCCAAATGGCGAAGGGCCAAGATGAGTTGATAGGCTTGAGGTAACCTGTAGGTTGCCGTTGCATGTCAGCATAGTACTGGCATTGAGGGCACTTCTCCACAAATACTTGAGCGTCATTGTGAATGTTGGGCCAGAAGAATCCTTGGCGTAGGATTCGCATAACCAGGCTTCTGCCCCGGGCATGTGTTCCACATTCCCCTTGGTGTACTGCTTCCATAACCTTCAAGGCCTCCTCAGGTCTCAAACATTTGGTGAGAGGCTTGGCATAGGATCTCCTATAGAGTTCTCTGTCGACGTGGGTGTACTTGGCATAAATAAGTTTCAGTTTTTGCGCCTCTCGTCTGTCATCTGGCTGAGTCCCACTTTTTAAGTAATCCAGGATCCTGTCCATCCAGCAGGGCGGTTGCTCCTCAGAAGAGACTTTGGTGCATTCGAAACTAGGCCTTTTGAACACCTGAGTCCAGTGGAGGTCGGGGAGCCCCTCTTTTGCGAGCCGGTCTGCCACCTGGTTCTCTTCCCGGGGTATGTGCTGTTGAACCCTTTGATTTTGATGACAACAATTAATTTAGTTGTTATAGACTAATCCTCTTAT